>OU015748.1:16828322-16848452 GCA_907169655.1 Acomys percivali | reverse complement strand
TTCTTCTTCTTCTTCTTCTTCTTCTTCTTCTTCTTCTTCTTCTTCTTCTTCTTCTTCTTCTTCTTCTTCTTCTTCTTCATTCTTTTTTTTTTTTTTGAGATGTCTTACTATGTAGCCTTGGCTAACCTTGAACTCACTATGTAGGCCAGGATGGCTTCAAACTCACAGAGATCTGCCTGCCTCTGCTTCTGGAGTGATGAGAATTTTAGGCATGTGCCTAATAATTGCTCTTTACCTATTAAATTTTTTCTTTAGCTTCATGTAATTTTATCTAAAATCTGAAGACTTGTGTAAAATCACAGAGTTTGGTCTCTACCCAACTGATATGAGAATCTTGAGATGTCTTTGACAGAGGTGGAACCTTTCTGAGCTCTTGAGTGAGTTTAGCTGGGGGTGGGGGTGGGGGTGGGGGTGGGGGTGAGGGTAGGGATGGGGATGGGGAGGTAGGTTTCCTGGAACTTTGTGCCTGTCACCTGAGACAGTGGCTTTGGGTTCCTGTCTCATGAATTTGAAGATTGAAATTCATGGATCATTTTAGAAAGAAGTATTTTATTACAGGGATCTTAAGAGAAAGACGCAAAGGCAGAGGCATGCCCAGGAGTAGGACATCACTGATATGCTAGTTTGGGGCCTTTTAAGAAGCTGAAGTGAAGTATGGGAGAAGGGAGTAAGTTGTGAACCCAGATGGCCTGAACAAACATGCAGGTGCATCCTCTTGATTTTAGACGCAGAAACTTTTGGTGTGGTTTTGGACATTTGATTTTAACTGTTTCGGCATGCTATAAGCATGTAGCCTGCTCTAACTTTCCAATGCTTCTGGCTTCAACCATGTGCTATTTGACTTTGGTTTGTGACTGCAGCCTGAAGGAGTTTTGATGCATAAGTACGTCATAGCTTTTATAAATTTGAGGAACAATTTCAAGATGAAAAATAAAAGGCCTGCCCATGGGTTGTTTGCACTTTTATTAGAACATGTAGACATAGCCTTACATACTAAGTGCTTGGAGGGCTTCAAGATTATTGAGAAAGTCTTTTTTAAAAAAGATTTAATTATTTATTATATATACAGTGTTCTGCATGAATGTACACTAGAAGAGGGAACCAGATCTCATGATAGATGGTTATGAGCCACTGTGTGGTTGCTGGGAATTGAACTCAGGACCTCTGGAAGAGCAAATGGTGCTCTTAACCACTGAGCCATCTCTCCAGCTCCTAGAAATTCTTATTGGAGCCAGCAGGAGTATACAGAGGCAAAGAAATAATAAGCAGTTCACCTCTAAGCCTCTAAGTTTTAAGTTAAGTTGTGAAACACCAATAATTACCTGTTACATGGACCAGAATTTCAAAAAAATAGTGAAAAAAGTGTCCTTTGGAGATATAAATTTCTTATCACCATCGTCCTCCATCTGTCCAAGTAGTCAATGTTAGGCTGCCACACTTCAACTCAATTCTTCTGGGAGGAGAAGGAAGAAAACACCTTGGGCAAAGCCATTTGGGACATAAGTGATTTTCCACATTGTGTGGCTACAATTCTATGGTAGGCCTCTGAAGGCTCAGGCATAAGAAATACCACCAGCTACATCAGATGAGAAATCACCCAGGATGGTTTCTTATTTAAATCTGGAAGGAAGCTCAAAATTGATTTAGAAATTCTGTACCCAGAGACATACACTGTGGTATAATGCAAAAAGTGCCTATATACAAAGATTTTTGAAGAAGTTGAGGCAGGAAGATTGCTGTGAGTTCAAAGTCAGCGTGAGCCATACTGTGAGACCTCGTCTTAAACAGTAATGTTAGGAAAAAGACGGATGGAGAGAGGAAGAGTGAGGAGAGGGAAAATTACTGGTTATTATTTCACAAGACAAAAGCTATATAAAATTTAGTACTAAGGTAAATTAAAGTGAAAACTGTTTGAAAGGAAAAAAATCAGCACATCAAGATGAAGAGACCGGTACCGTTGCCTTGCTAATTTCCATCTTTGCAGGAAGCTGCACATATTTCAGCAGGCACTCCTAAAGTCTCAGTGGTATTTAACACTGGACATCTTCCTGTCTTTTCCTCACTATGTGTCCTTGCAGTGTTCAGGCCTCTGCTCACTGCAGTCCTTCAGGGACATAGGCTGACAGATGCTTTATCACACACCTGCTTCCATAATCACCAAAGCAAAAGAATACTAGGAGAGGGGGTGTGCAGAACTGAACCCTGGCATGTAAAGCCACCATATGGAAGGAACACATGGGGCCCCCCGTCCCCATTGTACTGGCTTAAGCAAGTGACATAGAGGAGAGGAATCCAATCCTGCTGCTTTCCTGGAAGGGAAGGGAAGAGGATGCAGCCTAATGTCTTCCACAGTTATTCCATGCAACAAAGTCTTTGGTGCAGGTTCCGGCTTCTTTTCACATATAAGATATGCTTCATCCCAAGGGAGACAAGCCCTAAAGCCTCATAAAATAATGAGATCACAGATGTAAAGTCCAGGATACATGCTGTCATCTCTAAGTACATCTCCATATCCTGCTTTTGGTCCAGACAGATTTTTGGACCAGAATGGCAAATATGCTCTCCTTTATCCTTCTAGTACATAACGTTGGTATTGGTTCTTGATTTTTGAGACACTTGTTTTATTTTTAGCTATGTGTATGTGCCTGTGTGGGTATAGGCACATGAGTGCAGGGGCCTTCGGATACCAGAAGGTTTGTGTGCCCCTGGGTTTGGAGTCACAGGCGTTGGTGAGCTTGTAGGTCTGGAAGGTGAACTTGAGTCCTGAAAAAGCAAGATGAACTCTTAACGGCAGAGCAATGGGATGCTTTTGGCATAGAGTAATTTCAAGAGGCTTTCCAATTTGGAGAAGAGACGACTGGGAGACACCAGTAGAGGAGTTGTAACAGGCAGCTTGAGAGCCCTTGTGTTGAAAGCGAGCACTATGTCTCTTGCTGCGCGTGCTCAATTAGTATCCACAGACCCATCTGCCACCCACTTAATCCAATGATGAGAGAATGATTTATCACAGAAAAATTTGCAAATAGCCAACTAGGAATGCTTAGGTCAGTCCCCTTCCTCTTCCTTGTAGGCGAGCCAGCTTTAGGGAAGAGTCGCGCACACCAGCTTCATCTTACTCCTCTGGTTAATCATTTCACTACTGCCTCCTTAGAGAATGCTCCGCCTTGATTTAGCACTGCATGACGGGAAGGTGGGTGCATCCAATACTGTGAATCAGAGGGCTGGTCTGTGTAGCTGCCCAACGACGCGTCATTATTGGTAGCAACAGTCACTTCTTGACTCTTTATCCCTGACCTACTTTCTTTCTCTCTCTCTCTTTTTTTTTTAATTGGAGTTGGGAATGATTGAGCAGGTCTGCCTGAGACTTGGGGCTTTCTGTTTCAGAATTTCCGGTTAGCCTCTCCTGGAACATCTGTGTCATCACTGTTTATGTTCTTTTCTCAAGAACATTCTTTTCTTTGATCTGTTTATTTTATTATAACTCCAGTGTGAGTTCTTAGGACTTATCTTAATGTTGGAAATTGTGTTTTTAGCGTTCTTATTCTATCTCTGTTTTCATTTATTTTAGCTCTACAAGTGTTATTTTACAACTAAAACACTTTCTATATATACCTTTCAGACATTTCTGTACAGGGTCGACTGTTTCTTTTACTTTGGATCCGAGTCAAAGCAGAATACCATGATAAGATGAATGGTGGCTCAGTTAATCTCATGGCAGTTAGGAAACAGAGAGAGCCAGGAGGTACTCCCCTCCCTCCAGTGCGTCTTAAAGCTTCTACCATCTTCCACAATAGCATGAGAACAAGCCTTCAACATTCAAACCGATGGAGACATTTTCCATTCAAACAGTAACAGCTCTCTAATGAGCGCCTCTTCTTCATCAGCTTCAAATTTCTCAGTCATACTCAAATCCCCTACGCCCGGTATCATGGTGAGCGCTGCTGTTGCGCATGCCCAGTGGAGGGCAGGAGCCTTTGCATCAGAGGGCTTTGAACCACACTGTAGCACATCTCTTTGTAGGATTGCAAAGCATGCCACCTCAAAACACTCTAGAAAAGTTACTCTACTACAAGAATCTGCTTCAACAAAAGAAATTTCCGTTTGCGAGTCATTCTACCCCTAAGCTGCTCACCCTAAGCCCATGAGATTCCGAATCAATTGTGAAAGCACTGGCTTTTTATCTTCACAACAACTTTTACCTTTGATTAACCTGCATGCTGGTTTTACTGGCCACCTGTTTTCTCTTCTTCCTTTTCCTCCTGACTATCCATCAATCTGTGTGTGTCTCTCCTTCCTCCCTCCTTCCTTTCTCTCCCCCTCTCCCTCTCTCCTTCCTTTTCCTTCTCCATCGCCCTCTCTCCCCTTTCCTTTCTCCTTCTGGGGATTCAACCCAGAACCTGGCACGCACACTCTAGGCAAGCATTCTACCACTGTACTAACGCGTATCCTTGCTATCTTGTAACGCAGCAGCAGTAAAGATCCATTAAGGGAAACATTCCTTTCTGGTCCAGAGAATACAATCTCCAGTCTGGGCGGAGACCTAACATTCCAGTTGCAGAGGTAAGAGGACCTGACTAAGGGACCACTCCTAGGATAGCAGATTCACTTTAAGCCACACTAAAGAGATAGGCAAAATAGTTACTACCCCTTAAAAGAGATGATATACTTTTCCTTCTCGGAATTCCTGCCCCTAGCCCACGATAGCTTACACAGCGGCAGCCAGGCAGGTTAGTAAGTCCTCCCACATTTCTGGATTACTCAGAAAGCATAACATTCCTTTGCTTCTATCTAACTCTCTCCTAGGCATGCTTTATCTGCTAGGGTAGGCTTCCTTATCTTCCTCTAAAGTTCCCCTTCATGCCATGCGGTTTAACACAAAGAACATGGCTTTCCTTTTTCCTTCTCCTTTCCAGGCAGCTGCTGAGATGGCCAGCTTGCTTGCCTTGGACATTTTCTTTAAATCCTAATAAAAATTGCTATTCGGCGTTCATTTGAGTCTGCTTTTAAGGTTTACGAACCATAAGAGGCGACCCTGATTTCTCCGATATCACCTGGAAATCCAGGGGCTTTCCCTATCTTCTTGATTTTGTTTTAGAGATCAGTACTACCTAAGCATGGAATTCAAGCTTTTGAAACATACACTAGATATTTGTTCATTTCTCTGGGTTTTCTGCTATATACATCTGCTAGGAATGTGTAGATGCTTTCGAATGTGTAAGAAGCAGTTTTATTGTTTGCATTTATTTTGCTTGTTAATCTGTCTTTGCTAAACTAGATCTTACTCAAGAACTAGGAAAATTACAGGGAAATTGCTTTTCCTCTGTATCTCTATCGGAGGCAGCATGAGGAAGAGCTTTACTGAAGCTCAGGAAACCATAACCCAAATCTGACACGTTGGCATGCTGAGTGCTCTGGACGAGAGCATCCTGTAAGGTGTAAATGCTTTCCTTTTTCAGAAATTCTCCGTCTAAAAGAAGGAATTGAGTTCTGTAAGCCTCTGTAAGCAAACAGTAGACCATCCATTCTCCTGGGATCTGCTTCCTGAGACCATCTCTGTTCTTCAGGCGTTTTCTCCAGCCACCTTCCCGCAGACTGTGCCACATGAGAAGCCCCTGTTTTGTTGTTTTGTTTTCTGTAGCTCAAAATGTTGTTTAGGCTTCAGCCATTTTGTTCTTTGACTTCTATTTTATATAATTGCCATGTTCTTGTAGGCATAATGCCTTGTATGCCTCTTCTCTTGTGACTGTGTCAGTTGTTAGTTTTTTTCAGAAGATCAAATATTGAACCTTCAGATGATTTCGTAAAGAAAGTCTTGTGTCTATACCTCAGACACGTAAGACATACTAATTACCTATGTAAAATCTGAAAATCTGAGCATAGAAAAAAATCAAGATGTGATCTTTTCTCTCAGTGGAAGAATGGTTTGTTTTATTGAACTTATGCACTGAGATTGTTAGTTATTGAATATCTTACAAGCTTAAGAGGCAAGGACTATTTTGCTTGCCATTTTAAGAAAAGGAAGGTGAGGGCTGGATAGATAGCTTAGCAGTTAAGAGCATTGACTGCTTTTCCAGAGGACACAGGTTCAATTCCCAGCACCCACATGGCATCTCACAACTGTCTGTAACTCCAAGTTCTCATATCCTAACACAGACCTACATGTAGGCAAAACAACTATGTACATAAAAATAAAAATAAATAAAATGTTAAAAAAAACAAAGAAAAAAAGATGGCATGGAGAGATGACTCAGAGGCTAAGAGCACTGGCTGCTCTTCCAAAGGTCCTGAGTTCAATTCCTAGCACCCACATGGTGGCTCATAACCATCTATAATGAGATCTGGTGCCCTCTTCTGGCCTGCTGGCTCACATGCCGGTGGATTACTGTATAAATAATAAATAAATAAATCTTAGAAAAAAAAAAGAAAGAAAAGGAAGCTGAGTCTCAGATGAATTAGATGACTACCCTAAGTCCCATAAACTGATTTGTTCGTCAGAATTTTTTTCCCTTGCGTGGATAATCCTCTTTCCAGTAAACTAGATGACAGCACATTCTGAGAAGTACAACTGTTTTCATTTGTGTTCAAGGCACTTTGTGGAGAAAATAGTTTCCCCCATCTCTCTAGGTTCCTTGGGTAGTCTAAACTGAGCTGAGAAACAGGACAGAGTAGCAGGAAACATTTTATGTATGCACATAGACGTCCTACAGACAGCTGAAACCCAGCTGAAAGATTGAGGCGTGCTTGTCTTTAGGAGCTGGGTTTGGCTGCTGACTGGTGGGAGTGGAAGGAAACTGGGAGGGTGAGGCAGAAGCTTGGGTGAGAAGTGGCTGGAGAGAGCAAATGGGGAGGGAGTGCTGGACGTTTAAGTTGATGCCTTCTCTGCTAAGCCTCTCCTGACTTAGTCACCTTTTTCTTCCTGGCAAAGGAGAAATCTTGTAACAATGTACATTTATTTCCTTTGTAAAGACTAACTTTTCTCACCACTTCCTCCTCCTTTTTATGTTTTTTTGTTTGTTTGTGGTTTGCTTTTTTTTTGTTGTTGTTTTTGTTTTTGCTTTTTTTAAAAAAAGACAGGGTTTCTCTGTATGATAGACCTGGCTGCCCTAGACTCACTTTGTAGACCAGGCTGGCTTCAAGCTGAGAGATCTGCCTGCCTCTGCCTCCCGAGTGCTGGGATGAAAGGCGTGTACCACTAGGCCCCGACTTTTCCTGACCTTCTATGTCTGCAGTTTCTTAAAAACAATCACTATGCCAAACTGTCTATTGTATGATACTGTGTTTTACTCTTCTGCATGCATACTTTGAGATGTCATGGCCTGACATTTATTAGTCAATACTTTTCATTGACTGTGCACCTAATCTGAGTCTTTTTAAGTGATTATCTCATTTCTTTTTTTACTGTTTACTTTTTTCTTCCTTTCTTTCCTTTAATATTATATTTATGTCTATATCTGTCTTGTCAGGAAGAATAGCATGTATATACAAGGCCAGAGGATCCCCAGAACCAAGCTCCAGGTGGTTGTGAACCTTCATGTGAGTGCTGGGGACTGAACTTGGGTCCTCTGTAAGAATAGTAAGTACTTTGAACACGTACCAGACTCTCCCCTCAGAGCTCAGGCTAACCAAGAAACAACATATAACTCAGCATTTGGAGTTGAGATCATGTTGGCTCCGTTTCTCAAATGTGGTTTACAGTTAGAGTTCAAAGTGACATTGCCATACTTCAGAGATTGCTCTATGTTTTGTTTGTTTTAAGATTTATTTTTTAATGTGTTTTTTTGCATGTATGTGTGCATACCATATATATATACAGTGCACATGGAGGCCAGAAAAGATCATTTGATTACATGGAACTGGAGTTACAGACAAATTTGAGCCACTGTGTGGCTACTGGAAATTGTACTCAAGCCCTTGTCAAGAGCATTAAATGCTCTTGACCACTGAGCTTCCTCGACCTTTTAAGACAGGGTCTAATGTAGCCCAGGATGGCTATACAGCTGAAGTTGACCCTGAACTCTTGACCATCCTTTCTCTACTTCTCCAAAGGCTTGGGTTATCGGTATACGTACTGTATCTGATCTAGGAAGATTCTTTTAACATTAATTAAATTTATTTGGGCATAGGATGGAAATACATATAGCATGGCAAATCTTAAGTATCCCAAGAAGCTGAGACAAAATAAAGTTTTCAAGGCAAAAATAGGAAACTTAGATAAGAAATTTTGGAACAATTACCCTTGGCCACAAGAATGAATAAAACGGTGTTACTAGTGTGAAGCTGAACAGGCAGGTGATGGGCAGACATCTGTGCAGATGTATGTTGTGATCAGACATATGATGGCAGGCAGACCTCCCTATAGACATGTGTAAGGTTGTGATGGTCTGTGGGGAGTGGAAGAAACCATGAGTGAATATGTATTATTGACACTGATGCCCCAGAAATATATGGGAACTGACAAATCCTTCCTCCAGTCTGTGTGCTAATGTTGGCAGAGTGTACAAAACTCATCACTATAGCGTCCTCCTTTCTGATGGCACTGTCTGAAACTGCTCTCTTACAGACACTGGCTGTCTTCTGACACTAGATAACTTCTCCTGTGTTGCATAATAAACACATTGAGGGTCCAGGATGCTGCCTGTTGCATAGTAGGCACACTCCATCAGAGCAGGCACAGCCCGCCTGATCCCAGGTTATCTCTATGTCTGTCTGTCCCATCTTCATTCCTTGGTTGCCCCAATCAGGGTTCTAGGACCAACCTGTGTGGGATGCGGTGGTGTACTTCATACACAGTTGTCATCCTAATGTAGCTTTGTGGTGGTCACTGTCTATGTTCTAGTTAATTTTCTATTGCTGTGACAAAACAACAGGACCAAAGCAGCTTATAAGAGAAGGCATTCAGTTGGCCTTCTGGTTTCAGGGTCTGCAATGGCAAAGCAAAAGCACAGAGTGGGAGCAGCCAAGAGCTCACATCTTGTTCTGTGCGTAGGAGGCAAAGAGACACCCTGGGAATGGCTCTAGACTTTTGAAACCTCAAAAGCCTGCCCCTAGTGACACCCCCCCAACAAGGCCACACCCTTTAATACTTTCTAAAACAGTTCCAGCAACTGGGGACCAAGTATTTGAATGAAGCCTTTCTCATTCAAACATCAGAAGAAATATTTCATACCGCCCACTTCATTTATGCATTTATTTTATTACCAGTTGGATTCTAAGAACCTCTTTTTTTTTTTTTCAAGACAGGGTTTCTCTGTGTAGTCTTGGTTGTCCTGGACTCTCTTTGAAGACCAGGCTGGCCTCAAACTCATAGAGATCCGCCTGCCTCTGCCTCCTGAGTGCTTGGATTAAAGATGAGCACCATCATGCCTGGCTGGATTCTGAGTATTCTTTCAGTTCCTACTTGCTCCCTGCACTCCCACTGAACTCAGGTGACTTTACTACATAAAAGGAATAATATCAATTCACTTTGTGAGGAACTAGCCCATTGGTATATGAAGCCACAAAGTACTGACAGTGCATGCTGGCAGCCATATTCTATAAAGGACACATGTGTTAAAGTGGGATTTATTCTTGGCTGCTTCAAAGGGGTACAAAGGAAACCTGACATGGACGTGCCATCACAAATGCATGGTGGAAAGCTAGAAGAACACCGGGCCTGCTGACTAATGTGATTGTTTACAAATGACACAAGGTCACAGAAAGTCCCTTGTCAGCAGAGAGCCCAGCAGAAATAAGCCCATATTACATTACTTATTTGACGACGAAGTAGGATACAGACTATCACTTGATGATGTCCCTACGTTCACTTTTATCTCTACCCTGTTGTTGCAGCCACAAAGTTCCATCTCACTTAAGTATTCGTAGCAAAGGAGCAGTGAGTTTCTGGCAATCATCTTTTCTATCTATTATTTTGAATGTCTCAATTCCTTCCTAAAGTGCAAATCGAAAGTGTGCTAAAAATCTTTGAAAATGTCAGGTTTCGTTGAGATTTCTAATGTGTGGCTTCTTCTGACTTAAACCAAACACCGTTTATAACGTCAGTGTTTGTCAGGGCCCCAGCCCTAGGTGAGGAGCTGTTGGTAGCTGATTTCTGTTGGAGGAGGGGAAGTCATTTCTTTGGGGCTGTGCCCACTGGTAGGGTGCCTAGGCTCCCACATCCATGTGCACTTGGGCAGCACTAATTGGATTCAGTAGGATCTAGAGAAGGAAGAGGGGGATTTGGAGGAGAAAACGGGGGGGGGTGTAGGTATTATAAAAATACATTATAAAGCGTGCATGAAATCTGAAAGAATAAACTTTCAAAAGTCAAAGGTTGTGACAGAGGATGTTTGTATTATTAGCATCCCTTTTGCTCACAGTAAAGCATTCACATCTCTGTGTAACGAGCTCCAGCATTTCCTTAACCAGGACTTGGAGCTGCTTGCATATGAGAGCTGTGGCATATGGTTTTCCTCTTCCACTTTTTAATACTTTGGTCTCTAGTGAATCCACACACAAAAGCTTCCTTCCTTTAGCTGCAGTGCACAAATGAAAGGCCTTTCTTTTCCTGATTGTAGATTAGCCTGCCAAGAAACAAACACGAACTAGAGAACATCATTTTAATTTATTGATGGGATACAGATGATGAGGAAGTCTGTCCTCCTCTAGGCTTTTGGGAAAGCTTCGAGGAGCTGACCCAGCACAGCTGAGTTCATACAGCCAAGGCAGCCTTTGCCAAAAACCAAAGCCAACAGTCATTGCAAACCTCTGAACCAAAACATTCCTTTAGTGCTTGAATTTCCCTATAATTTGTGTAGATTCCCATTTTGTCAATGAAGCTAGTGGTGGATAACTAGCTCGGTGCAATCAGACAAAACAACTGTCCCATTCATTCAGTAATTAGATGATAGCTGTGCTGCATGCTTTACGGTTTCCGTTCTTCGCTCTCTCCTTTCATTTCCAGTCCTTGGAGACAAACCCTGGGATGTTTGGCAAAGCCCAGGCCCTTGTTGAAAAATATCCTGTCCTTTTTACTTTAGGATTGCTAATAAGTTCTATTCTCAGAGGCACAACATTAGATGCGCACAGCGGGAGAGGAGCAGCCAGGTTAAAGAAAGAGCTCGGCTCTTAAATTTTTCCTCTCTGCATCGTTTTACAGTTCTTCCTAATGTAAAATGAAAGAAAGGTCAAACCCTTCCATATCTAACTGATGGAAATGAATTTGATACTCAAGCTAATGTTAGGAGCAGATCTTATAAATTACTTTGTAAACTTTCAGACATAAAAATTCTAGGAGAAGTGAAGCCGAGACAGAAAGATCAGAAAATGAATGGGGAAGGAGGCTGTGCGATTAGGCTGTTGTGGAAGAGCAGGCGGATTAAATTACAGTATGTTAAATTGAGCTAAGAATTGTTGTGCTAATACCTTTTCCGGATCCACCTGCCCCCCCTGCCCCCTCCCCCGGTTGTTTTGTTTCATTCACTGCTGGAAGAGAAGGAAGACAAAGCTGCTTTAAGGAAATTGTTATTTCAGGTCTTGTCTCACCCCCCCCCCACACACACACACCCATTACTGCCTTTGACATGTACTGTGTCACATCTGCCAAGTGGCTGGTGTTGGCTGCCTTGGCTGAGGAGTGTTTGCCCCTTTTAATGAGAAATCTTGGTTCCAAGTGATACTAGTTAAGCTAGCTGAAGAAAAGGAGACCCTTGGGACTATTGTCCCCTTGCTCCTCTTCTTCCTCCTCTTTTTCTTTCTTTTTTCTCTTCCTCCACCCAACCCTCTATCCCTGAGTAGAATTATGGCTCATGATATTTTCAGTCCCAGTTAAAGCTCTGTGATTGGGGGGAAAAAAAAAAAAAGGAAGAAAAGGACTACTTGCTATTCAAACTCTGCTCAGGAAAACTGCTGTGTTTGACTTTGGCCATTTCCTCCACTCTAAACTCATACTGAAGTCATTGTAATGGGCCCAGCCTAGTGTATAAACCCATCCCTGGTTCTGAGGCCAAGGTCATAGTCTATATAGTCAAAACACTGGGAGAGAGAGAAGATGCAAACAAAAGCCATTACAAGGGTCCATCTCTTCCACAGATTACCCATCAGAAAAGAGGACATGATGTGTGGAAATGCCACCAGCTGAGATTTTCCCCTGAAAATAGAATGGAGCTGAATCTACCAAGTAGATTTTAGTTGTATTACTGGGAGGCAGATTGAGTTGTAAATGTAATTACAAGGAAGTGGTATTTATAGCTCTTGATTTGATGTATGAGAAAAGTATAAATTTGACATTAAGCTCCCCTTCTACTGTGAGGGACATTTGGAGTTCATTTATATTATCTCATGTGATAGTATATCATGTATTACCATTAAATGGTTGCCTAATTTTTCTCTTTACTAAAATGGAAATAAGTAGTTGTCTTGAAGGTGAGCTATAACATACAGGTTGGGGAAGGGATAATAAAACCGCCACTGAGGCTGACTATTTGTAGTATTTTTGTTGTTGTTGTTGTTTTTAATTTATTTATCTAATTTATGTATAAATGTGCTCTATCTGCATGTACACCTGCAGGCCAGAAGAGGGCATCAGATCTCATTATAGATGGTTGGGCACCACAATGTGGTTGCTGGGAATTGAACTTAGGACCTCTGGAAGAGCAGACAGTGCTCTTAACCTCTGAGCCGTCTCTCCAGCCTCTGTTTTTTTTTTGTTGTTGTTGTTGTTTTGTTTTTCTTTTTTCTCACTAAATAACTAGATAATAAATATGTTAGGAGTAGCTGGCTTTACAATCTCAAATGAAACTCAATTCTGCTCTTGAAGTAGCAAAATAGGTGAGGCTACATCTCTATTAAATTTTATTTATAAACACTGTGTAAAATAATGGTTTGTCAGCCAGGACAAATGCAAGATTTTTTTGCTTTTTATGTCAAAGAGGGGGGCACCATATTTGGCACTAGAACTTACAAGTGTTCTCAGTTGGCTTTAGAATGAGTTCAGAGAAATTACTTGATCAGAAAATTGGCAATTAAATATGGCAAATAAAAGTTTAAAATGATAATTCTTGGGTAAAAATAATCTAACCACAATTAAGGTATTTTCATTATTGAAAAGTGCTTGCAGATGTCCTGCTTATTTTATGTGAAAAAAGATTTTCAAGAACGAAAATATCATTCATCTGAATTCCAGTCTAATTTAGTCCTTCGGAATTGAATGTGTTTTTCATAGGACATGACATACCTATCTTTTTTTTTTTTTTAATTTATTCATATTACATATCAATTGTTAGCCATTCCCCTGCTTCCTCTCATTCTTCCCTCCCTCCCACTTCCCCCCTTCTCCCCTCCCCTATGTCTGTGATTGAGGGAGACCTCCTCCCCCTATATATGCTCTTAGAATATTGAGTCTCTTCTTGGTAGCCTGCTGTCCTTCCTCTGAGTGCTGCCAGGTCTCCCCATCCAGGGGACGTGGTCAGAAAAGGGGCACCAGAGTTTATGTGAGAGTCAGATCTCACTCTCCACTCAACGGTGGAGAATATCCTGTTCGTTGGCTAGGTCTTGGTAGGGGTTTGAAGTTTACTGCCTATATTCTCCTTGGCTGGTGCCTTAGTTTGAGGAGGACCCCAGGACCCAGATCTGCCTGTCATAAAGTTCTTCTTATAGGTTTCCAGGACCCTGTGGGTCCTACTATTTCCCCATTTTTCCATGCTACTCTTGCCTAAAGTCTCAATAGGATGTCCTCTCCTCTGACCCACTTTCTTGGTAAGTAAAGTTTTTCATGGTACGTATCCCTTGGACTAGTGTTTTGATATAAGACATACCTATCTTTTTACCTTTGTTTTCACTTCTTGGACCAAGCAATTACTGACAGCACACACGAGCAAATTTTAGAATTTTTTTTCCCCAAGAGCTGTAGTCATGTGGCTATACCATTATGACTTGATATTTGAGATATGTCTTGATTGAAACATGAAACTTTTTATGAACTGAACATTTTGGAAATCCTTCAGGCAAAGGATAGTATTTACAATCTATCATTTAATATTTCCATTTTATCCTGTTATTTCAAGCATTTATTAGGTGGTAATAAAAAACATCACTTTGGACCAATCTTCATGTGCTTCCTAAATGTGCAGATGAAGAAAATAAGAAAATGTATTTTCCACATTTTGTCAGTTCTGAGGATGCACATTCCTTTATGTTATAACCTTCCTGAGGCTACAGCTTTTCTAAATGATGTTATCTTACCAATTACTACTTGCCAGGCCATCGTGTAGTTCTAATTACCCAAAAGACAATGGTCTGAAAACGCTTTCCTGAAACCTTGAGGTAAGAACCAGAAAGCCAACCTGAACATTTTTGGTAGAGCATGGAGAACAATCCGTAGGACAATGATGGAGAACTTGCTTAAGGAGTGTGTAAAAAGTGTCCAGCAGGGTAGGATGGAGTGATTCGAACATGATACACAACAAGGCATCTCCCTGTCTCATTGGACTTTCTTATCACGATTGCCTCTGAAGAAGCAACGTGTCAAACGTCCTCCAGCTCCAACCTACCAACAGCGGAGGAGGCAGCTCAGAAAGTGATTTTGTTCTTTAAAGTTTTAAAGAGATTTATTGATTCATTTTATGTGTATGAGTGTCTGGCCTGCGGGTACGTATGTGCATCGTGTGAGTATGTGGTAACAAGGGAGTTCAAAAGAGTCCTATTACCTGGAAGTGGAGTTAAGGATGGTTGTGAAGCACTGTGTGGGTGCTGGGAATTTAGCCTGGGTCCTTTGCAAGAGCAGCAAGTGTTCTTAGCCACTGAGCCATCTCTTCTACCCAGTTTGCTCTCTTTTGTGCCTCTGATTTAAGGTCAACAAATGGCCGCAACTGAGAGCTTTTTTCTGCTTTTTCCAAAACTGAACGTGATGGTTTAACTATGTCCCGGGGGGGGGGGGGGGGGGGGGGGGGGAGTGGTGGTTACATGTTGGACACTTGAGCTCAAGTGCCATAGTGTTAGTATGTGAGACAGTTAAAACCTGATGGGTGGGCTGATGTTGTGACTGTAGGAAATGATTTGTTGCCTTGGGGACCACATAAAAAATGAGTTCCAGGATCTGTCACTTTCTCACAACAATGTGAAGATTTCCACCATGACATAAGACATGACATAAGTTTGCCTCCACACAAAATGCATAGACCTTGGACTTTCAGTCTGCAGAACCATGAGACATGTACATTTCTGTGTATTATAAATTCCTTAGCCTGTCTGTGCTGCCCTGTTCACAGTAGGCTTGTGGCGATTTGCTTTTCCAAAGCAGGTGGCTCCACAAAACAAACGGTCACCTAAACAAGAACTTGTGTGATGAAAACACCAGCTGACATCCCATAGTGATAGAGAGAGAAAAAAGAATCTCACAGGGCCCCTCCCCTAGATGCAGAGCTATTTGCAATGAGTGGCTGCATTCAGCAGGAGAATCAGTCTTCTCCCAGGACCAAGTGGTCAGCCCCAAACACATATACATGCAAGCAACACTAAATGGACTCAGCATGTTGTACAGATATGTGTAAATACACACATAATATATATACACACATACATACGTATATATGTATATACACAAGTAAAGGCCATGAATTCAAGAGGGAATGAGGAGGCCAAGGGGGGAGTGGAGTGGAAATGATGTAAGTATACCACTCATTATGATGTTCTCGAACTAAAATAAAGCAACAGTTTCTTCTGTACAAATACATATATTTGAGTCATAAGAATATTAAGTGTTCTTTGTAAAGTTGAAACTAGTGTCAGACATCTTATACTTTAAGGCAATAAAATTTATATACTTTGGTTTGGCACCTAGATTTACATAATATAAATATAAAATATTAAATATGCAAAGTAGGTAACTTCTTCACTGTCCTGAAGACCTTTCATGGATGTATTTTCAGTTCTTTCGGAGAGTAGGAGGTTTCCTTTCCTTTGCCCCTGTTCTCAGTTTCCTAATGCCTGAAATAAAACATGGGCTTCCTCCTGCCTCACTCGGAGGTGTGCTAAAAGGATTATTTTCATATTTATTACAAAAGTATGATGAAAATTCCTCAGAATGCAATAATGGGGGAAATGCTATTTAGAGTCAAGAGAGTTAGGAGGCTGCTGGGTTTTTTGCTAACTTTGGACTCCGAAAAGGTAGATCATATTTAGACAAGAAACTAAACAAAAATATAAAAGAGACAGAAGCTGTAGGGAAAGAACCGGTAAGTAGGAGAAAGGGAGGAGAAGGAAGGGCTTGTAAGGTACACACTGTGGTTGGGTGTGGACGACAGCTATTAAGATCACCAAAGGAGCCAGGTGGTGATGGTAGTGGCAGTGTTGCACGCCTTTAACCCCAGCACTCAAGAGGCAGAGTGGTGGTGGATCTCTGTGAGTTTGAGGCCAGCCTGGTCTACAAAGTGAATCCAGGACAGCCAAAGTCATACAGAGAAACCTTGTCTTGAAAAAAAAAAAAAAAACAACAAACAAACAAAACAAAGATATAGATAGATAGATAGATAGATAGATAGATAGATAGATAGATAGATAGATCACCAAAGGACTTTTAAATGGTGTAGATGCCGGATTCAATTTGCATGAGTTCTTTGCTTGAATGTAAAACTTTGTTTAGGTCTTTTCCATCTTCAGTTAAATTTGCTACATTTTTTTTTCATTGACCACCCACTTAACTCCACTCTTTACTTTCATTACTTGGTCAAGAAAGAAGCCACAAATTACAAAATCACCTCTTCTGTTGTACTACAGACAGACAAGAGCGGCAATGATAAGTGTCTTTATTGAGGACCCTGGGGGATCGATCCTAAGAGATTGACAACCGATGCTGTGGGAGAAGCATGTCTCCTGAGACAACGGCAGAGCGCAGGTGTGGAGCTGCCCTTGGAGATCTGGGACCCCCCACACCAGAGGATCCTCCACAGGACCCTCGAGCCTCTGTAGCTGCTCAGAGGGCATGGGGATGCCAAAAACTTGGGTCAGACACATGGAAGTCGCAGGTCCATGGGAAGCTGGAGAAGAACCTGGGGGTCCTGGTCCTCACTTACAGACCTGGGATCCCATGTAGAGCCTCTCCATAGGTACAGAATGAGGATGTGACCGCCGGTGTCCTGTTGGCCTGAGGGCTTCTCTGGTTCCTTGCTTCTTCTTCTTCTTCTTCTTCTTCTTCTTCTTCTTCTTCTTCTTCTTCTTCTTCTTCCTCCTCCTCCTCCTCCTCCTCCTCCTCCTCCTCCTCCTCCTCCTCTTTTTCTTCTTCTTCCATACCTGGGTGTTTCTCAGACTTCTAAATTGACCTACAGCATTGTGCATTTTATTCCACAGTGCGTTCATAACCGCTTCCATTCTCTGTCCTGATGGAATGCAGCTGAGAGGAGAGCCCATACTGCAGAGAGAGCTGTACTTCCTCTCCTCAGCTTTTGGCCCGCTCCCCAATTTGTTACATAGATACAACCTTTTGTACAGGAGATGGCGATTGTACTCACAAAGCTGCCGTTCCCTGAACAAGCCTGACACAAAATTGGGCCAGCGACAATTGGATGTACATGGAGTAGATGCTCTGCAGGCCCCACCCACACTGAGGAGATTTTGGTGGTGACTATTTCTGGGGCAGACAGAATCATTCTTTTATGAGACTGTGGCCACTGGTGAGTCCCCATGTTCCAAAAGGGCAGCCCCACAGCCATATGTATGGGATGAAGGCTCTGACTGGACTGGGTTATCCGATATTAGTTTTGGAAAAAGATAACAGGAACATTCACGGTGATTCAACACCACAGGTGCTGGGGAAGCTGAGTGGCCCCTGAAGTTGAACTGATCTGACATTTAGAGCTATTGCCTTGGACTTCCTGTGCTTCTCAGAAATGCCGTGTGATTGGCTGGGGATAATAATGCAGTGTACAGTGCTATGAGAATGTGACTTACAGAAGAACAATGAAATAAAAATATTAAAATAAACAAAGTAAAAAAGTAAATTTTCTGACAGTGAAATACAAAGCTTTGCTTCACATTTTATGCTTTACAAAGGTTTGGGGAAATTATTTTTTCCCTTTTCTCTTTTAATTCTATGGGGAGAAAGTGTCTATTTTAAAATAATTTCTGTCTTCAACAAATATTCTTTGGCCAAATAAAACTAATTTAGAAATGAACCCTAAAGGCATAAAATTGGGAGATTGTACAATTTGATAAGAATTGCTGACTTACTTTGCTCCACCGGTATCCAGCTATGCTCCCCCTGTGAAGAGACACTATGACCAAGGCAACTATTATAAAATAAGATTTTACCTGGGGCTTGCTTGCAGTTTGAGAGGGTTATTCCATGATCTTTATGGTGAGCAGCAGACAGTTGTAGTGTGGGAGCCACCCTGATTCAGAGGCAGAGTAGGGAGAGAGAGAGAGAGGGAGAGAGAGAGAGAGGGAGAGAGAGAGAGAGAGAGAGAGAGAGAGAGAGAGAGAGAGAGAGAGAGAGACTGAGACCATTGTCCTTCAAACCACCACATAGCCATATCATAAGTCAAAATACACTTAGTCCAACTTTGAAAGTCCCCATAGTCTTTCACAGTCTCAACATTCTTTAAAAGTCTAAAGTCTCACCAGGTGGTGGTAGTAGAGGTAGTGGTATACATCTTTAATTCCAGCACCAAGGGGTCAGAGACAGATGAATCTCTGAGCTGGAGGCCAGCCTGGTCTACAGAGCGACTTCTAGGACAGCCAGAAACCCTGTCTCAAAAAACCAAAACCTGAAAACCAAAGCAACAAAAAAAAATTTAAAAAATAAATCAAAGTCTCTTTTGAGACTCAAAGCAATTTTTTAACTCTATCCTCTTATAAAACCAAAACCAAAACCAAACAAAAAGCAACATCAGCAACAACAACAAAACAGTTCACAGGTCACATACTTCCAACATATAATGGCACAGAATATACATTACCATTCCAACAGGCAGGAAAGGGAACATAGTGAGGAAATACTGGGCAAAGGCAAGATAAAAATCATTAGGGAAAATTCCAAATTCTGCCTCTCCATGTCTGATGTCAAAGTGGTCTTTAGAATCCCAACTTCTCTCCATTTTGTTGACTGCAGCACATTTCTCCCTCTCTTGGGGTGCTTCCACACACTGTTAGTAGCTCTCCTTGGCGGGCATACTACAACTCTGACATCTCCAACATCTTGAGGTCTCCAATCATCCCAACTTCATAGCTTCACACATGACCTCTCTCTTTCTCCATGCAGGGACTGCTTTTCTTAACTATGGAGGAAAATTCTCTAACTCCTTGTCTGTATCCTTCTTCATTCTAAGGCCAGAATCATGTGCTGAAGCGGCCAAACCTGGGCACATCCTTCAATTACATTTGTGTGTGCTTCCTGTTCTTGACGGGGGTCCTTTACTTCTTTTCCACAACTTGGAAGCTTAGCTGGGAGGAGTCTTACCCTAATGGCACTACTTTCTGGACTTTGTAGACCAGGTTAGCCTGAAACTCATAGAGCTCTACCTGCCTCTGCTTTCCTGAGCACTGAGCTTACAGGCATACTCTACTGCACCCAGCTATCAGGTTCTTCTTTAAACTTTTTATCTCCTTGAACATTGGGCTTAGCTTTATTACACTTTCTGGTTTTCCATTTCCCCCTCAAACTATGTATTTTGTCTTTTTTCCCCCTCTGCTTGCTTTTTTTCATTGTAGATGTGCATTATAGTGACCATGAATAACCACATGACACAGTCAATACTAGGTTGTCTTGAAATTTCCTCTGCCAACACCACGAATCTAAAACTTTTCGATTTAGCCTCAGGCAGATTCTTAGGACAAGAGGAAAATTCAGCCATACTCTTTGGCAAAATATAAGTATGTTCTCTAGCCCAGCTGTCAATATTGCTCCACTCTGAAACTTCTTGAATGGAACCTTCATATTTCTTTTTTTTTCTTTTTAAAATTTTATTCATCTATTAAATATTCTATACATTTGAATTGTTAAAAACAAAAACAAAAAAAATTCCAATAAACATCTCAGAGTTCCCCCAACACAATTACACACATGGGTTTTTATTAATATCTTCCCTCTTTGCAACAATGGTTATTTTTTGTATCTTTATTATTATTATTATTATTATTATTATTATTATTATTATTATTATT
>OU015748.1:16818816-16828057 GCA_907169655.1 Acomys percivali | reverse complement strand
AGAGAGAGAGAGAGAGAGAGAGAGAGAGAGAGAGAGAGAGAGAGAGAACTGAAAATGGAAGGTGGGTTGGTATACCATGTCTATAATATTAGTACCCAAAGGATAAAGCATGGTGCTGGTGAGATCAAGGTCAGCTGGCATTACAGTAAGAGATTCTGCCTCAATTATTCAGTTAATCAATAAAAAAATGTTTGAAAAAAAGCTCAAGGTGTCATGGTGTAGTCTTTACTGCTCACTAACTACCATACCACTGCTAAAGTGCCTAGAATAAATTCTTAATAGCACTTGGAAATGCTTGGGATATTTGGGGTCGGGGGATGGGTAGGAACAGTATGACAGGATGGTGATGATATCATGGTACTAAACGTTAAGAACAATTTGAACCTAGAATGTTCTCTTCTCTTTGAAAAAAAAAAAAAAAGAATTATGTGAGACCCAAGGCTGATCACTGGCCTCCACATACACTTGTACACACAAACATTCACACACATGTACAGAAGACAAGGAGTATAGCATGTTAAGATATGGCAGAGACTGGCCATGGCACATGGGTCAATGCTGTCAGTGCAGAGCTAGTCTCAGGGATCTGTCTTATTTTCAGTCATGAGGCAAGCACCTGACTACTGACTATGCCTGCCAGTCACTTGACATGGTGACAGATCATTCTCGCTTTTTAAATTCCAGAGGTAGACTTTTTTTTGTAGCTGGTACATGGACAGATTTTTCCTTGTGCCTTTAAGCAATTGTCTCAGATGAAAGACAATTGGGTGTGTGCATATTCCTAGTGGTGTTTCACAGCCTGTGGTTTGTTGGGGACACTTGGCTCCTGAAAAGAAAAGCCTCTAATTGATAATATGCTGTAGTATAAATGCTCTGGTCAATTTTAGTTTCAGACTACAATATGACTGAGCAAGGGGCCAGGAAGAGGTGGCCACAACTGGCTCTCAGAGCCAGAGCTAGTGCAACACTGACATGCTACCTGAGCATTCTGCCCAAATGCTGCCCACGGGTTTTACAACTTTGGATGGAGGGGAATGCAGGCAGAGAGAAATGACAGGAGTATCACTGCAGAGGTGTCAGGTACTAAACACATTCCATTCTCAAAGATATTTCTCAGTCTTACCACAACTTATTTCCCCAAATATTTTTTGTTATATTTTATGACATAAAATGGCATTTTCTTAGAAAAAAAATATACTGTCAGACAAAAACTTGTTCTCAACTCAACTTTTATACTTTCACTTCTTAATTTTTGATTGGAATGTTTCATCTCTACTGTGTTTAAGTTTTTGACATGCAAAAGAAATGGTGCTTACATGAATATCTATATCTTGATTGCTATATTCTAGAACAGTTTAACAAAATAAATACAATAAAACAAAACAAAATGAAACGAAATAAAATGCTAGTAATGGGTAGTAGTTGGTAAAGCATAGAGTTCATCTCTCTGGGTAATCAATTTAAATTTGTCTTATATTTATTTTCGTGTCCCACGCACCCTGCCTCCCCCCAACCCCCCACTCTGTGTGCATGTATCACTGCATGCATGTGGACAGAGGTCAGAAAACCTTTGTGTGAATCAGTTCTCTCTGTTCAGCATGGGGGCTCTGGGGTGCCTGCTCAGGTCATCAGGTTTGGCAGCAAGTGACATTACCTGCTGAGTGATCATGCTGGCCCCTGGATCGTTTTTAAAAAAATCTTTTAAAAAATCTTTGAAAATAAACCTACTAGTTATTGCCATTTTGTTGTTTTCACTGTTAAAAGAAAATTCAAGTGAGGCCTAATTCTCAATGGAGTGCTAGTTGGAAAGCAGACAGTGGTGATAGCTAATAACAAACACACTTTGGATTATTAATGTAACAGTGTGATATGTCTTCCTACCTAAAGAGAAGTCCCCCCTACCCCATTACAGTCTTCTTTCTTTCCATAATCTGTGTAAGTTTCCATCAAACAATATTGTGGCATTGGTAATTATTTCTCAAACTCATTGTTTCATTACAGCTTCCCGCAGCTTCTGGATTTTCATTTTGAGAATCCAGGTGGCTCTTGAGAGGATGAACTTAGTTCTGAGGAATGTTGATGAAGTGTGCTCCCTGAGCTCATATTCTCCCTGTGACCTAGAGATTGGCCCAGTCGTAGATGTGTAACAATCACAGATCCAACAAATTCCAGAGAATGTTGAGGGAATTCAAGGTCTCTGTTGTCTGCAGACATGAACACTGAACGGCTCTTGTAACCATAAGAGGAGCCATGGCAGGGGTTGGATTTTGTGTCAGAGATGAGCAGTTCCAGTAACAAGCCAGAGGCAAGGAATTCTGTCAAAACTTAACTAAAGCTACATATGCAGTCTCTACAGCTTTTTAAACATATGAGATACAGAAACAAACCCCAAGCATTACCTAGTCTTATTAGCATAATACAAGAATCTTACGGAAACAGGGAAACAGCGTGATGGTGAGTCCAGCAACAAAGAAGCTGTTAAGGGTGAAAATGTAGAGCTGCCTGAGCCAAGGATGGAGTAAAGAGTGCATAGAATTGGTTTGTCTTCATCTGGAAATTAGACCTCTTTACTTTTAGTTACAAGGGAGTTTATTCAGCTTTGCTCTATTGAGTTCTTAAGCTGGATAGTGTAAGAAAGTTGAGAATGATAAAGTAACTGAAGACCTTTACTTTTTTTGTTTGTTTGTTTGTTTGTTTCTTCTTCCTCCTCCTCCTTTTCCTCCTTCTTTTTCTTTTTGTTTTTTGTTTTTTGTTTTTTTTTGGAGACAGGGTTTCTCTGTGTAGCCTTGGCTACCCTGGACTCACTTTGTAGACCATGCTGGCCTCGAACTCACAGAGATCTGCTTGCCTCTGTTTCACAGAGTGCTGGGAATGTACCACTGTATCCAACTGAAGACTTTTTCTTAATGTTCACTAATGCCCTATGATAAAGGAATATGTTCTCTTTGAAATTAAGCACACATCAGGATGAATATTTTTGCTTAAAAAGGGATATTCTGCCTCTGCCTATAGACTGTTATTACACATGACTTGAAACTGGGATATTTGCTTTTTATAGGGTTAGAAATGTAAGACTCCTGTCAGTTAGTGGTGGTGCATTCCTTTAATCCCAGCACTTGGAAGTTAATGGCAGATGGGTTAGACTCTCTTAGAGGCATAGTCTCTTAGAGGTGAGTCTAGTCTAAAGAGTGAGTTTCAGGACATCCAGCATAGAGAAATGCTATCTCAAAGGAAAAAAAAAAAAAGGGGCGAAATTCCTAACCACAAGCTCGTTAGCCTAAGTAATATCGTACAGATTTAATGAAAGATAAATTTAGTGAGCAAGAAGTTTCTGAGTTTCAAATCCCCATCCCTACTTCTCTTTCTGTGAAATAATAGTTACTCTCATCTTGGTGAATCACCTAAGATGAAGCCTGCAAGCAAGCAGCATGCTGTATATGACAATCATAAGGCTTTGTGTACAAGCCGTGGTACGGAGGGCTAGAGTTGTGGGTGGAGCATTAAAGGTAAGATGCTAAGAAACTAAAATTTTCAGGTCAAGTTTTATTGACAATTTATATAAGACTTTAGAAATGGCTATACCTTTAGCTCTTGATATAAGCTGGAAGCAAAAGCTTTCATAATTTAAAAATATTTTAATGGGTATTTGTGTGTATCAATATATGCCACATGTGTTAGGTGCTCGCAGAGGACAGAAGAAGATGTCAGTACTCTGGAGCTTGAGTTACAAGCTGTGTTGAGCTGCCCAACATGGGTCCTGGGAACCAAACTGAGGTTCTCTAGAAGTACCACAACTGCTCTTAGTAGACAAACTGTCTCTCCAGCACCAGTTCACAGTTTTTAAATGAAGAATACTGCCAACAAAAGCCAACTGTGCCTGTCCAAACTTAATTTATCTCCTGAAACCTTTGATCTATCTCTTCTGTTTTCCACTGTCAGAAAGTTGGCTACTAACATATTCGGCAAGTAGACAATGAAGCCATTACTTTGTCCATCTCAGATGTGTAATGGAGGAGGATGGGCCATAGAAACCCTTCCTCACAGCTGCCCAGCAACAGTTTCACTGGGAATGATTGGAGACCACTTCTGCATTCAATTGTATTGTTTCACATATGAGGATTCATTGTAGTTGTGCTGTTTTGGCCCACATACTGGATGTTGGAGATAGTGATAGTTAAAGCTTGTAGCTGATATAGAGAGCAGCACACTGGGCTCATCTTAGAAGGAGAAACCATTAAGGATTTTGAGTTTATTGCATTTGGGAGGCAGGGAATGTGTTTTACTAGATTTGTTTTGACTCTAACTTTGTGACAATATATGACTTTTATCTCTGGTTAAAACTTTTCTTTGTCAAGTGTTTTCTTTATCTGAATGTCCATCATCACTACCCTCCCTTCTCTCCCTTGTTGCATTCATGAGGAATTCCTTGTCTTATTTTGAGACTCTCATCTCAAATCTCTCTTCATCTCTCCTCAATCCTCCTCCAACCCCAACACACACACACACACAGACACACACACACACACAGACACACACACAGACACACAGACACACAGACACGCAAGAAAGAATGAGAGAAAGAAAGAAAGAAAGGAAGGAAGAAAGAAAGAAACATACATCTCCTCCCCCTTTAAAAAATACTTCTTATTCGTCAGCTGGAGATGTGTGTGCTAAAGCAGCAATTAAATTCAAGAAAGCAGATGAAAAAATTTCACTTCAATAAAATCTCCATTTTGAACTAACAACATTTGTTTAATATAAGACAACAGACAAAAATATAATGCTAGTTGTCTAGAGAACTACTGGTAATGTCCCTTGTGAATCCAGCCGTCTTCATTGGGTTTTGAATTAGGAGTGCACTTCTTATTACCCATATGTTCTGGATGACCCTGGGGAAAAGAGAGAATTTATAAACACAAGGATTGATGTGGGGTGTTAAAAATCAGGCAAGTCTTTTTTATTGTGTTACCTTTGGAGATTTTCTCTCTGACAGGATTGCCTAAAAGGCAGAGAAATTTATTATTCATAGAAGTTTCCAGCAAAGTATGTGGGGTTTGAATCTTAGTTCGGTACATAATAATCATTCAAAATTATTGCTCAAAAGGGAAGGAACTTCTGAAGAAAAGAAAATGATTTTCAAATAGCACAGCATGTCCACAGGAACAAGATAGGATAATTAAAGCCAAGCCATCTCACCAGGAAAGAAACTGGTCCAGAATGATGTGATTTATTTTCTAGGCCTCTCTTCCTAAACTCATCTCTTAACTTATGGCATCCTCCAGATGTCCATCCTCGACCCACTGTTGTCATGCTGTGAACTCTTTGAGAGTGACCTCATTTCCTCTCATGACTTCAGTTCCTGATGACTCAGTACTCTATCTTTATCCTTGACATTTCATACAGATTCATCCATCTGTCTACTCTACGGCTCTCAGAGCATTATCTTAAAATCCTCATCAACTTCTATACAACAGTGAGGACTTTCACTACCACAAATCTCGCCCACCCAGCCTTCTGCCCAACACTATATTCCTACTGGTCCTCTATTCTTTGTTGTGTTTGCATACATGAAAATCAACCTTATTCACTCAGGCTATAAACCATCATCTTAGATCTTTTAAATTTCCAATTAACAACAAATTCTTATGAACGTTTTTCTCGTCATGAAATAACCCTTTCTTTTCTACCATGTTGATTTTCTTTTGGTTTCAGCCCTACTTTTTTACTCTAAATTACTCCAATGATTTCCTTAGTGACCTGTGCCAATCAGCATTTGCACTGTTGGCAGTAAAACATGATCTTAACTAGCTTAATATGATTTCTAAGTACATAGAAATATTTCCATTGGCAAAAAGATAGTTAAAGAAGCAGAATCAGAAAATCTGTGAGAACCAATGAACTCTAGTCAGCTAGAGTCACGGCCAAGGTGGCAGGCCAGAATGATGTGCTCAGTATACCAGCACTACAGCAGACGTTATAGTCATCTCTGGCCTGAGGGATGCTCTGGACAGTGTTGTTGTTGAATGCCATAACTAAAAGTCCTTCTGTGCTTCTTTTCAAGATTGAAAGTCCTGAGTGAAAGTACCAAATTGATAGTGTGAAACTATACGGTAATATATCATAGATATTAGTAGATGGGAAAAAAATCCCCACTCCCTTTGGGTTATTATGATGGACAATGCCATCTGAAACTTCATATGCACACAATTCCTCTTAAACTGGAAGTATTGAAAATTGTGTAATAATAATAACAATGATAAAAATGTCTAATTACTAGCATCTTCTTCTAGTTATCCAGTCATTTCTGCCTTAATGGCTCTTCCACAAAAAGACCAGGGGAAGAAAGACAGAAAAAGTGCTAGCTAGAAAACTATCAGGAAGATCCATGCTGGAAATAATAGCAATCTGAAGCGAACATATAGAACAAGAGTGATGGAATCAGCAAATCCAAGAGCTAGAAAGTAGAAACAAGTGTTTGGGGGAATGACTCAGCAGGCAAAAGAACTTGCTTCTCAAGCCCAGTGACCTGAGTTTGGCCTCTTAGACACAGGTTAAACAGAAAAAAAAAACAAAAAAAACAAAAACCTAGGTACATTTAAAAGAAAACAATGCATGATGAGCATGTTAAATGCCAGTCTCTTATGGTCATGTAGGAGGTGGACTCCAGAGAATGAGTAGGGTAGGCTTAGTTCTCAGGCAAGTTAGCCTGGAGTATGCTGTGCAGCAGAAGTAACAGCATCACCTGAAAATTGTATCTGACCATTACACACACACACACACACACACACCCTGAATATACATATGCACTGAATAAGTACATACATACATAAATACAAACATACATATATAAATATATACAATGCAACATACAATTTAAATGTAAGTAAATAAATGCAATTTGAAAATAGAAAGAAGAAGGAACATATATTCAATTTATACATACATGTATGAGATGAGCTAGCAAAATTGAGACTGGTGTTGATACTTCTTTCTCTAGTAATACAGTGAGAAAAATTTTAAATTTTGATGTATTGAATTTATAGTCCAATAAACATGTCATGAACTTGCATAAGTAGGATGCTGTGTGATTCTGGGGTTTCGAGGGCAGGGCATCACTGGAAATATGTTTTTGTTACTGGTGGGGGTGGTTAGATGTCATTCTTGACAGGTGTCATTGAGATGTGGCATGAGGATATATGCAAAGTGTGAATGCGCAATTAAAATGCCTTCAGAAAAGTAGGTTTTCCACCTTTTATGATTCTAGGGGTGGCCTAGAGACTAGGACACTAGACTATGTTACATCAATTCATAGCACATTTATGTGCTATGGAATGAGTAGTAAACACTAGCATATACTTAATGTACAGATGGGGCCATTGATCATATTTGATTGTATAAAGTACTTATTGCTTACAAATGTAGTAAAGAAAAAGGTGATAAGGAGCAGAAAGCAAAGTTTCAAATTTTTAGTTTATTAAGAAGCAATTATCTTCAAAAATGATATAGGATCAAGAATAAAGAATGATGTCTTTGAGTTAGCAATAAGGAATGGAATCCAGTACTCAAGTACGTGTATGTATGCATGTGCATATATATGCATGTATGTTACTATTACTTTTCTGCATGAGTAATTTTCCTTATTGTCATAGTTCTTCTCACTCACATATGAAGATGGGGTTATCTGTTGCATTTGAAGAACACACGTCCTCAGCACCTTGCTGAGGTGACTCAGTATGTAGGAGTGCTCACTAGGCAAGCCCAGTGGCCTGCGTTCCATCCTGGCCTCCACAGAGAAAGGAGAAATGGATTCCTGAATGCTGCTCACACACATGCTGCAGCACATATGCATGCCACACTACAGATGATATTAAAATGCATTTAAAAAAATGTCCCAAATAACTCCACATTCTACCTCAATTTCTTACTTTCTGCTTCTATTGAAAGTTTCATTCAAATAATTTTAGGGCTTCTTTGTCTGCTTTCTTTCCTTGTAGTTTCTTGAAGTAGTATTTTCACTGCTAAGGCTGCACACAAAGTGCTGTTTATAATGTCTGTTTTACAAACTCAACAGCCATTTGCGCCTAGTTGATCCTTCTAAAATCTGATGTTTTCGATTGGTCAGCATACCCTTTCTAGAAGCCTTTCCTCATGTGACCTGATTCTTTAACATTCTCCCCTCTCACACTTTGCTGGCTCTTCTTCTGTAGCATTTTGCAGTGTTAACCACTTGTTTGGCTTAAAATAGCTGCTTCCTTTGGGCTCCGTGACACTAACACTTGCTGTTTTAATTGCCCCAGTTTAGAGGAGTATTCAGAATCTTTCTCAAGCTTTTCTGAATTTAATTTTCTAAATTCTCAAATTTTATGGGTCTTACATGTATCCTCTTTTTAGGTTCTTCCTCCCTTCTTCTCGTCTTCCTTCACTCTTTCACTCTGAGAGTGGTATTAACAAAGGAAGGATAGCAGGCTACCAAGAAGAGACTTGATACCCTATGAGCATATACAGGGGGCAGAGATCCCCCTCAGTCACAGTCATAGGGGAAGGGAGTAAGGGGAAAATGGGAGGGAGGGAGGAATAGGAGGATACAAGGGATGGGATAACAATTGAGATGTAATATGAATAAATTAATAAAATATATTTAAAACAACAACAGCAACAACAACAAAAACAAAAGTACTGTGACATAGCAATAAGCCAAATAAAGAGAAGTGGTTTAAATGAAGTATAATCTAGTTGGACACAACAGAAAATATGCACAGAAAAAAAAACATGGAGGAAAATGGGAAGAAGAAAGATAAAGCACAAATGGGTAGAAAATAACTCAATGAGGAAGAATTTTAATGTAGACATCACTGGGATTTTTGATGGAAAAGAAGATTTTAGGTTCTGGCTTAAAGTTGAACATTAGCAAAGTACCTGTTATATGTAAGACATGGTAAAGGGGGCAATATGTCTCAATTGTAAGATGGAGTGGTTGGTAATGAAATGAAGGTGGAAGGTGAGGAAGGGATCAAATAAAGACTTGACAGCCCCGCTCAAAACGTAAGGATCTAATCTGTTGGGAAAATGTGCAAGAAAGTTTGGTTCATCAGAGACCTGTACCTTAAAGGGTTAACTTTATTAGATGCCAGTCTGGGAGGAGGAAATGGAATCAGAGAGACCAATCAAGAGGTCACTGATATTGTCTTTTAGGAAGCAGTGACTGTCTATCTAGGGAAGTGGGAAGGGGGATTACAAGATC
>OU015748.1:16808816-16816316 GCA_907169655.1 Acomys percivali | reverse complement strand
CTTTGGATTATAGATTCCATTTTGCTGAACTTAATACAAAATCATAGAGAAAAGGGAACTGTATTAGTGAGGGCTCTCTAGAGGAACAAAATTGATAAAATGAATGAATAAATGAATCTATCTATGTACTATCACCTATTATTTTTTTATCTTTTGAAAAAATTATTTATTTATTATTATGTATACAGTGCTATTCATGCATGTGTACCTACAGGCCAGAAAAGGGCATTAGATCTCATTATAGATGGTTGTGAGCCACCATGTAGTTCCTGGGAATTGAACTCAAGACCTCTGGAAAAACAGCCAGTGCTCTTAACCTCTGAGCCATCTCTCCAGCCCCTATCTATCGTTTATAAAAGTGAATTATTAGAATGGCTTACAGGCTGTGATCCAGCTAGTTTAACTACGGCTGTCTACTAAAGGAAAGTCCAAGAATTTAGTAGCTGTTCAGTCTCTGATGCTGGATGTCTTAGCTGGTCCTCACTCTACACCAGAATTCCAAAGAAGTAGGCTCTAAGTTCCCAGTGAGGGATGCACTTGCTAGCAAGAGTGAGAGCAAGCAGGCAAAGAGCGAACGCTTCCTTCTTCCATGTTCTTTAGACAGGCTCCCGGCAGAAGGTGTGGTGCACATTAAAGTTTTATCTTCCCAACTCAAAAGATTCAGATTAAAAATGGGTCTTCCTATTTCAAAATATTTAATTAAGGGGGAAAATTCCTCACAGTTGTACCTCGCCACTTGGGTTCTAGTTAATTCCAGATGTAGTCAAGTTGACAACCCAGATTAACCATCACATGAACCAAATGAATAGCAATTCTGAAGTGTAGAAGTGATTAATGTGTGTGCACACACACATAATATAAATACTATATATGCGAATATATATTATATACAAATTCAAGAGTCTTTTTATTTCTTGAGATTTCAAATTTTTTTCTTAAAAAATTTTGTGTACATAGCACATTCTAATTATTTTCATGTTTCCCTCCCATTCCCTTTAAAAATTACTTGCAGAAGAGAAGATTCACAGAGATCCCCCTTTTCCTCCCATTGTCCATCCTCCCTTCCATCCAGCTGCTGCACACTTGTCTGCAAGGCACCTCTGACCTATTGATAAGCCGTTTGCAATTCATCCCAACCTGCTGTGCATTCCTTTTCCCCATAGCCATCAAGTTGGATCAACATGTCAGAGAATATCAATAGCTTCAAGACGTGTTCTGTCTCTTTCTTTTCTTCCTATCAAATTCTTTCCATATGTTGTGTGAGAAAAGTTTTCCTGGGGAGGTAAAACATACACATGTACTCACCCCAGTTAAGAAACCACAGTGGACCAAAGTATGGATGCCACCAAAGTCCAACTTGGTGGGCTAGGGAGTTTTGTTGGGGTTAGTTATAGGAAAATGAGTGAGGGGTAACTGAAGGGATCAGAAATGTCTCAAAGATAGCTGCCTCACCAAAGCCCATCTCAGCACGGGGCACAGCTCACCAAGTTGAGAACCTGGATTACACTGAATAGCCTGCTGGTGGTTAAACAGGTTTTAGAGAGTGCACTCTAGGTGCCTCAGTTAGTCTCAACCTCTTCCAGGCCCTCCGCTGGTTTCTCCTTCTTCTTTATTTTTATTTTTATTTTTAAATATATTTTTATTAATTTATTCATATTACATCTCAATTGTTATCCCCTCCCTTGTGTCCTCCCATTTCACCCTCCCTTCCATTTTCCCCTTACTCCCTTCCCCTATGACTGTGACTGAGTGGGACTTCCTCCCCTTGCATATGCTCATAGGGTATCAAGTCTCTTCTTGGTAGCCTGCTATCCTTCCTCTGAGTGCCACCAGGCTTCCCCATCAAGGGGACGTGGTCATATATGGGTGGAAATCTATCTGGCGCTATATCAGAAAACGCTTCTCCTTCTTCTAGGCAGCTGTTTCACTTCCTTCCATCCGAGGCAGAATCTCAGCTTTTATTACTCTGACAGTGAAAGGCAAGGGAATCTGGTCAGTTTCTGGGACTTCCTGAAGCTATTCTGAATTGTTTACCTTCCTGCTTAAGGAGCTTCCTTCAGGATGGACTGTTTAAGTCTTGGAGAAAACTGTTATACAGCACCATAAGAGCTAGTTAGTGTGTGTTTGTGTGTGTGTGTGTGTGTGTGTGTGTGTGTGTGTGTGTGTGTATGTGTGTATATGTGTATAGTTATGCCTCACTTTGATGGTGATTTGTAATAATCATCGGAGAAAGCCCATAATATCCAAAATGGCTTTACCATGTCTCTCCTCTGCACCCACAGCCACAATTGCTGTGCTGTACTCTCATTCTTGGTGCTCCATGGGTTCCTCTGCCAGATCCCCCAAAACCGTGTTCTTTTTCCAGCTCACTCACTGCAACTGTGTTTCCTGTGCTTGAATACTGTTTGTCACTGCATCCCATCCTTCCACTCCTTGGCATCATCTGAACTTCAGATCTTCAGGTCCCCATTACACATCCTTGACTCTGCTGGACGCCGTGCGCGCCCTTCATTATCATAGACATTACTTATCACTTGCTAAATGCTGTCATGCTCCAATCAGTTAGTGAACATCAGCCTGCTACACCAGGGTATGCATGGGGTTAGCTGCGTGCCCTGCCATTTTCCTTACATCACAAGACATTTACACATGACACATGGTAAGTCTCCAACTGATGAAAACCCAACAAATGATTAAGTGACCATTAGTGACCAGGTCTTTCTGTGATAATTATCAGGCTAAGAATTTATGTGGCTTGCTTTGGGTTTCAACTCAGGAAAAACTCCACAATTATTTAATCTCTAGTTTCTTATGCCACTGAGGTTGGCCTTTTTTTTTTTTTTTTTTTCTTTAATTAAAAAAATTTTTTTCTCTTTTTTTTATTTTTTATTTTTATTTTTATTTTATTTTTAATTTTTGGTTGGTCTTAAGAAGGCATGAAAGGAAGAGTTTCCAGAGTGTGGTGGCTCATCTATTCACCCCAGCTCTAGGGAGGCTAAGAACGAGGGCAATGAACTCACGGACAGCCTGGGCTACACAGCAAGGCCCTGTGTCCAAACAATCATAAAACTCAAAAGGGGAGGACTTTTATTTGCATTTAGGTATAAAGTGCAATTTGCTACAAAGGTGAGACAGCTCTACAATGTCTGTTTGTCATTTGTTTCTTCACACTAAACTTTGGCAAGAATAGTTCTATGCTAATTCCAGTGACTAAGAATTTATGCAATTTCCTCTGAAGAAAACTGTTCCTTTGAGAGCAGGAAGAAATGCTTTGTCCTTTTCACCTAAATGTAATCGGTTTCCAGGATCCATTTCTTCCTACACCAGATTTTTTTTTTCCTTACAGAAAACAACTGTGTCTGCTATGTATAAACTTCTCACATTTAAAAATTTGCCTTCCAAACACGTGATGTCCTTGGATGTGTGTATTGAACCACCAGAAATAACTCGGTGACATATTCTGGCTTATTTCATACATATTTCCAATGTGTGACTCACTGGTTTAAAGAGCACAAATGTGAACAGAGAGCAAAGCAGAGAGGTCTTGGCGTCCTTGAGCCTGGGCGGAAGATGAATCACCTCTGCTGGCAACAACGTGTCCTGGGTCAGCGTTGGCTGTTTCATGGTTTGAATGACCCTCACTGTTCCCATTTTCTGTCCCCCTCACAAGCATACACTCATCCTCACATGGACACACCCCCAAAACTCCACACACGTCTTACTTTAGAAGCTCTATGGAACTACTTTTGGCTAGAAGGCATGTGTATAAGAAAGAGAAGGGCGTGTGTATTGGAGGCTACAACCTCATATAGGAGCGCAGTAGAGGGACTCACAAATGTCATAGGGATTTGATTCTTAGTTTTAGTTCTAAATGTTTTATTTTTTTTTCTTCTTCCACCATCTGCTTTTCCCACTGTGACAAATTAACTTCTCACTGAGCTTAGGATAGTGAATTTTGATATAATTTTTTTATTTTCCCGAGAGTTGTCTAACTTCTTTCTTCCCTTTTATTTTTTGAGGCAGTTTCACGTATCTGAGGCTAGGCTCAATCTCACTATGGAGCTAAGAGTGACTTTGAACCTCAGGTCTTCCTGCCTCTATCTCCCAAGTGCTGAGATTATGAGGCTAGTTTATGTGGTAGGTACAACCCAATGCTTTGTGCATGCTAAGAAAGGACTTGAGTGGCTCAGCTACATCTGCAGACCCTCTTTTCTCCTTTCTTCCTTCCCCGTTTCTTCTTTTAAAGACGGAGCTCCCTTTAAAATTAGGTTAGTTGTACAAAATTTGAAACAACCCTTTTGTGTTTGCCTCCTGATTCTGGACTGAGATTTGTAGTAAGAAAACAAATTTTAAATGTATGAAGTTGTATTTTGTTGTTAAAAAAAATAAATAAACCAGCAACAATAAAAAAAAAAAAAAAAAAGAAAAAGAAAAGAAACTAAAACAGCATAATCTAGAAGTCCCAATACTGCTGAGCAGAAAATTCCCATTAATTGATAAATTTAACCTCCATTAAAGAGGGTGGGGAGAGGAGAGGAGAGGAGAGAAGAGGAGAGAGAGAGAAAGAGAGAGAGAGAGGCAGGGAGGCTATGTAAAGGGTACAGTAGTACAGTAGACTAGACAGGGAAGAAGGAAAGGGAAACTATTGGGAGGAATAATAACAGCCCCGTGTTTCACAGTCTCCAGAGGCTGATCTCTACATGCATCACTTATTTTAATCGCCACCAGAACTGCACGCTGGAGCTATCATTGCTTTGTTGCCCACAGAACTACTACCAGCTTTACTAAGAAGTGAAGGTTGACCTTTACCTCATGAGTACCATACTAAGTTCTTTCCTCTCAGCTAAGGTGCAACTTTAATCCACAGTATAACCAGAGAGTAAGCCCTTCTTGAACTAGGTTTACTGCCTTAAAAAACAATTGCTAGGCAAACCACAAATGACCTAGCTTTATCTTATTTTTAAATTAGATTTCTCCTTTTTTAATGTGTGTGCTTTGCCTGCATGTGAGTTCGTACACCTCTTGGATTCTTCTTGCCTACAAAGGTCAGAAGAGGGCATTGCAGTCCTGGAACTGGACGTACATATGGCTGTGAACCACTGTATGGGTCCTGGGGATAGAATTGGAGTCCTCTTCAATAAGAAGTGTTATTAGTCAACTTAGGCGCCTCTCAATTCTTCCTGTCTTTTTCTGAAGAGGAAAAAAAAAGCGAATGCAAATCACTGTAGTGAAGAAGGAAAGAGAATTCCAGAAGAGAGGAACATGATCCATCCAAGGTGGCCACAGAGCAGAAAACAGCTCTATAGAGATGGCCCAAGAGAGAACTCAGAATGTCTGGGGAGTACCTTATTTTTTGTACCATAAGACGCACTTCCCCCCTCCAAAAGTGTGGGGGGGGGGGCAGGGCAGATTAGGGTGCACCTTATGGCCTGATTGCTGTTTTTACTGTTTTTCTTGTTTGACTGCTCTAAAAACTGAGTGAGTCTTTGGTCAGGTGCATCTTTTAGTCCGAAAAATATGGTAAGATGCCCGCACTGGGGATCCATTGATGGTGGGCTCTGCCTAGAAGGGGCAACATTATCACCTCTGTGTTGACTGGATGAAGATTTGCTTTCTCCCAGAGAGAATGGAGACAGGAGTGGAAGGAGGAACCTTATCTTCAGAGACTTGCACAACTTTGTGGAGCTGTTGTAAGAGAGGCGGCCCTGGGAGGTGATTTACAGCCCCAGCGAAGGGCAGAGAGAAGTAAATGGATTCATGTTTTGGAGATATGGCATAGAGTCAGCTACACATTTTATCCAAATGAAAACAATCAAACAAGTGAAACCTCTCATAACGGTAAACCTGCTGTTTCTCGCAAAGGTATAGTCCCCGATGGAGTCATGGTGGAGTCACTTTCTTCAGTTTAACATCCCACAGCATGTGAAACTGCCCTCTGTGGATGGCTTTTACTCTGCAGGTCTAGTTAAGAGCTGTCATCATGGTCACTTTACAGTCTCTCTTCCCTTTAGATTGTGATCTTCACCAGTAACACGTCACGAACAAAACATGACAGAAATCGTGACCTTTTTAAGATACACTGACTGTCTAAGGACAGTTGACAGCTCTTAACATGCAGGGCACCAGAACCACAGGGATTCATTAAGTGCACGAATTCAGCTTTCCAAGAGGCACGGAGACTAAGGCACGCCAGAACAACTGTTCCCTCCAGGACGCCAGTCTGCAGGTTGTAGAGCAGTGGAGAGAAGCCAGGCCGTGGGTCCCTGCAAGCAGGAGAGCAGTGACTGAGAGACAGCAAATAAACACATCTGTGCAGCTCTGAAGGACAGAGGCACACTAGTCAGACAAAGTTTGACTGTACTATTTGGGCTAGTGTTTTGGTTTAGTATAGCATCAAAACACTTAGGAAGATTTTTTTTTTTTTTTAAAGTTGCAGTTGAGTTACACTCCCTTTACTCATTCACTTATTCATATCCATCTTTTCTAGCCCTCCACATGGTCTCTTGTTGAGACCAGAATTTCCAAGACAAATGTGAATAGGTACCTAACATTTTGTTTCTCCACGTATCGTTCATTCACAAGTAATGACATCATCACCTCAGAACCCCAGGCAGTTATCCAGCCCTACTTAATTGGAGCTAGAGTTTTCACAGAATCCGCCAAGTGTTTAAAAGCCTCCCTAGGATTGGGGTAAACAAGAGAATAATGAGCAATGGTTTTCCAGAAAGGCCCAGAGACAGCTAGAGATGCGAGACTTTAGTATCACTGGTGGTTGATGTGGATGTAAGCCAAGGAATAATGTAACCAAATGACACCGAAGGAAGAGCAATGTAACTCCATGAGGCAGGAGAAGTGTGGACAGGAGGGGCAGCCTCGAGCGAATGCTGACCGATGGCCACGGGCCTTGCATGCCGTGGAGACATTCCAATTCAGTTTACTTAAGTAAGCTGTCTAATCGTTATAAGGCAGAGAAGAGAAATGGCTATGGTAACCCATGGGGGAGAAAACTACATCCTTTTCTATGTATCAGGTTTCTACCACATCCAGTTAAATATCTAACAGCCTCCATCCGGGTACCACCTTAATAGAAGAAAATATGTTTTTAAAATGGGAGAGGAAGCCATTTCTATAGCCTTCAAGAAACCAATTTTACCCTCATATGATTTTCATAATGGGAGTTTTGCTTTTTACTCCTGTATTACAAAGTAATATTCAGATGTTATCTATTTTCTAACTAGCCAGATGTATTTAATATTTGTAAATAATTCATGGATATTATTTTAAAATTGAGAACAAATTTTAAAATATGTATATTTGACAATTACTATCTTTAATGCATTTCTACATGAACACCATAAAAAAAAAAATCCACCTCAGTACTAGACACATAGCTCAGTGGTAGAGTGCTTTTTAGAACCTGCAGAGTCTGGTTTAATCTTCAGCATTATAAAAGGTGTGTGTGTGTGTGTGTGTGTGTGTGTGTGTGTGTGTGTGTGTGTG
>OU015748.1:16804122-16808806 GCA_907169655.1 Acomys percivali | reverse complement strand
TGTGTGTGTGTGTGTGTGTGTGTGTGTGTGTGTGTGTGTGTGTGTGTAATACATATATACTTCAGATTGGTTTTAGGATAAGAATGAGTCTGAGATTAAATACATTGGATAAGAAGCGTTATACCCTCCTTACTTTTTATTTTGTTTTAACTGTATATGTAGGAACGGGAAACAGGATCTTTGCTATGGGGTCCTAGCTGGCCTGATACTGATTGCATAGCTCAGGTTGGCCATTAAAGTATTGCAAACCTCCTGCTTTAGCTAATGCATGTACTGCTTTTATGCTATGCTACTGATGAGTTCAAAGACAAAACACAAAACAACAACAACATACCCAGATCTAGCCAATGGTCAGAACAGTCTCCACACTTGAGTGGAGAGTGGGATATGACTTTCTCACGTACTCTGGTGCCTCACATTTGACCATGTCCCCTGAAGGGGGAGACCTGGTGGCACTCAGAGGAAGGACAGCAGGTTACCAAGAAGAGACTTGATACCCTATGAGCATATACAGGGGGAGGTAATCCCTCTGAGGAACAGTCATAGGGGAGGGGAATAAGGGGAAAATGGGAGGGAGGGAAGAATATGGGAGGATACAAGGGATGGGATAACCATAGAGATGTAATATGAATAAATTAATAAAAAAATTTAAAAAACAACAACGACAACAACAACAAAACCAACCACCACCACCACCCCAAAACAAAAATCCTCCTCCCAAACAACAACAATAACAAACCCCAAGGAAAACAACAGTGACTAGGCCCTTCTTGACTGGGTTCTGTGAATCATCAATAACTTTTGAAAACTTGAGTCAGTACTTTTGACATTTGTTGTTAATTCACAGACCATGGCAGAAGCAAAACCCAAGAACTCCCTCTTTCCCAGCATGCCTCACCTTTCCGATGTTTCCACATTGTGCCCTTGCAGGCAACACAAGCATAGGTCTCTGCCTTGCAGGGGTACCTGCCAACTGCAGTCAGACGCAGAGTTACTTAATCAGGTCTTAGAAGCAAGATTTAATTTGGATGCTAATAAGAGAAGAGCAAATGAAAATTATTAAGCTGTACTCCGGATTCCTGCTTCTAATTTTAAGGAGGAAATCACACATTAATCAGGCCCCATGCTAGAGCTCAGAGGCATGTTTTTGAGATATCCCAAAATAACACTGAGAAATGTTTTGCTATGTTTGATAAAAGCACCCTTGACTACTTTCTATGCATAGTATGAAATATTTCAACAGGCAACATTCTGGGGCACAGTAGATTGAATTTTGGTTGACAACTAAAAAATTGCTAGACTAAAGTTGTAGCACACAATAGTCAAGGTTAAACATTCATTCTCTAACAGGAAGAAGAGGAAGGTCCAATACACGCTCAGAGTTAAGGAAGATGAGTGAGACTTCAGATGATCTCCAATGAGCCAAGTGTTGTATTTCCAGCAGTGTGTGTGTGTGTGTGTGTGTGTGTGTGTGTGTGTGTGTGTGTGTTATGTGAGTGATATTTTAGGGTTTGGTGATACTGCAATTTGTGATTAAGAAACTTACTCTTTAAAAAGACTAGTCTTTGTTTTCAGTGAAGGCAGAAATATTTATTCCTGCTTCCTGCACGGCAACAAAAATATGAGTAGTATATTCTACAAAAATCCCTAGCAATGAATGCCCCAATAATAATAAATCATATCAAGAAAATAGAGAGTAGGCTGGAGAGATGGCTCAGGGGTTAAGAGCACTGGCTGCTTTTCCTTTGGACCTGGGTTCAACACCATGTACATGGCGCCTCACAACTATCTGTAGCTCCAGTTCTTGAAAATCCGATGCCCTCCTCTGGCCTCTTCTGGCAACAGGCATGCAGCTGGTACACAGTTATACATGCAGCCAAAATGCACCGCCCCCCCCCAAATTAAAAATTTAATTAAATCATAAAGAAAATAAAGAACACATGTAGAAACATTTTCTGAAAATGTTCACCTCAAGTGACTCTAGTCTTAATTTTCTGTTCTTGCTAGCTCTATTGATGCTTTTAGAAATCTCCTTTGAAGAAGATGACGTGGAAGTGATAACACGTGCCAGATTCCCCTTTGAGAAGTGGCACCTATTGACAGCACCTGTCTTTCTGGGTCTTTATTATTCTCCCAGTATTAGAAAGCAGAAGACATACTTCGTTTATGTTGTCAATTTTATTTTTCATTGCAAAGGGCTTGGTGACAATGATCTAGACTTTAACACAAAAATTTTTATATACTAAGCCTGAAAATCTTAGAAGAGAGAGACTAAGTCAGTGTGTGTGTGTGTGTGTGTGTGTGTGTGTGTGTGTGTGTGTGTTTATGTGCATTTGTGTGTGAGTGTGCATGTGAGTATGTGTGTGTTTATGTGTGCATTTGTACCATTATGTATTTCTATGTGTGAATATATATGTGTGTGCATATGAGTATGCATGTGAGTGTGTGTTTATGTTTGTGTGTGCATGTGAGTATGCATGTGTGTTTGTGTGTGTGTGCATGTGTGTGCATGCATGTCTGTGTGCTTCTCTAATTTCAGTAGCAAATGCAGGAGGTGTATAGAACATTCCAATGGTCTGAAGCTACAGTTGGGGGAATTGTTAGGAAGTAGTGTTTGTTGAGATGACAGAAAATCATCATACAAGTGTGAATGTGCAGCTCCGTAGGAAAAGGGCTAGTGAGATCTTCAAGCAGGAACTGGGTAAACAAATTCTTTCCCCAAATCCGAAGGGAAATGTGAGTCTTCTTTACCTGTCTGCTGATGGGTTCTTTGCTGACTTTGCCCTTTATCTGGGGCATTTTCCCATTTCTGATATTGTCTCAACCTCTTACCCTCTGGAATAAAAACAAAACCAACCAACCAACCAAACAAACAAACAAAAAAACAAAACCCTGCCCCTTCTTTCTCAACAAAATATTTTTAAATGCCTTTCCTTCTTTCCCTTTCTCTGTCCAACTCCCGCCCTCCCCACCCCCCCATGAACTTCCTCCCTTCCTCCTCCTCAGAATCATAGCCTCTTTCTTCAGGTTTTGTTTAGGCAGCAGTGTTGTGTCATCATGTGTGAAGCTTCTGTGTCATTTCTAGGAGACATCATTTATCAGCGGTTTTCCTGGTCCTCTGTTGCTTACAATCTGTCCACCCTCTCTTTCCCGACATTCCTTGAGTCTTAGGTTTATGAATTGTGTTGTGAATATGTCAGTTGAGATTGGGCACTACATGAGTCATTTGCTGTCTGTGTTTTGATCTTGTGGATTGTGGTTTCCTGTAATGGTGTTAAAAAAAGAGAAAAGAATGTCTTGGGAGAGGAGTGATTGTGACACTTGTCTGTGGGTATAAGAATGGAGGGTCAGGAAGCAGAGAGGAAGTTTGCAAGTCGAGGCGAGTGATGGTAGGTTAATCCTCCAGGATCTCGAATCTCACCATCCTAGTTTCTTTATTAGGCTTCCAGTACTAGGTGTGGTTTCCTAGTGTGGTTGAGCTGACTTTAGGTCAAATGTCACATGTGTGGGAAACCCGGGCTTTTCTAGTGACTAATTTCAGCTAGTCTTTCAAGCTAGCCACCACTATAATAAATATTAAAAAAAAAATAACAGTAAAATTGCTTTTCTCTTTGTATCACATTGGGACACAATAACCAACACCCTCTCTTCTCTACCACAGACTTTTAGATTTTGTCACATGGTAATAATCCCTTTTTGTTTCTCCTTCACTTTCCTTCTTTTACACATTTTCTTTTTTATTTATCTGTTTTATTGAAAATAGATTGTTTTCAAACAATATATTCTAATTACACACATATGTACATATATGTCTGTACACCCATATACATGCATGTGCGCACACATGCGTGCACACACACAATCTGGTTTACTGTCCTCCAACTCCTCTCAGATCATCTCCAACTCCTCACTCACCCAAATTTACACATTTTCTTCCTCTCTATCATTACAATACAACACAACCATCTTAAAAGTAATAACCAACTAATAAAAATAAAATAAGATAAAAAAAAAAAACCAACCGAACAAGAACAGGACAAAGCAAACAAACTATCAGGAGAAAAGGGACCAAAGAAAGTGCACAAGAAACACATATAGACACAGAAAGACTCATGTTCCACACACAGAAATGCCATGGAAAACAACTCCACACTCTATAATATATAGCCTCATTAAAGTCTGGTTTAAAAAAAAAAAAAAAAAAAGAGAGAGAGAGAGAGAGAGAGAGAGAGAGAGAGAGAGAGAGAGAGAGAGAACATGAGACAAGGACCCTCCAAAAATGCCATGAGTTTGTTTTTTGTGTTGGCCATCTACTGCTGAGCATGCTAAGCACTCTGTCCTTAAGAGTGGTTTGTATCCTCAATGTGAGACTCTCCTAAGAAACCTAAGTTTTCCTTTGTGAGTAGGTATCAATTGGAGATAGCTTCTGGATTAGTGACGGGGACTTGTGTCCACCTCTTTCTGACATGGGATGCCATCTGGCTCAGAACGGAGAGACTCTGCATGTTGTCACAGTCTTTTGTGAGTTCCTCCATGTGTCTGTCCTGCTGTGTTTGGAAGGCCTTGTTTCCTTGGTGTCCTCCATCCCATTTGGTTCTTACAATCCTTCTGTATCTTTTTCTGCAGAGGTACCTGAACTCCGAGCGGAGGGATTTGATGGAGGTGTTCCTTTCCAAGGTCTCTC
>OU015748.1:16781622-16799122 GCA_907169655.1 Acomys percivali | reverse complement strand
GTATATAATGTACTATGATTATATTCACCCACCACTACCATGTTTTATCCTCTTTTCACTCTCACTAATTCCCTTCTTTCTAATAGGGTCCCTATGTCTGTCTGTCCCTCCCTCCCTCCTTCCCTTCTCTCCTTCCTCCCTTTGTTTTTTCTCCTTTTCCCTCCTGGTCCCCTTCTCAGATCTATCTAGCCAACAATTCAAAGCAGGTGTCCTGAAGCTGGCAGTACTATTTTGGTTTTTAAAATCCGTAATTTCTCCAAGCAGAGCTAACCACTCACAAGGATAATTCTGTTAAAGTTCCTTATTTAAAACCAATTCTTTAAAGTCAACTAATCTTTTTTTTTTTTTTTAAAGACTATTTCTTGGTTCAGGGACAGGGAGTTACTATATGTTCTGTCACTTATGTGTAATCTCCCTGTTGTCATCTTCTACCAGATGGCCAGAGTAGAGGGTTTCTTAGGACCTGTGATACTACCTGACCAATCATAAATTTAAAGTTTATGTTAATGTTCGTTCTTGATGAACACTCACTGGTTTGCACGTGTATAATGGCATGAGCATCCTCTTATAGCAAAGGATCTTCACCCTTTGACCACATCTTCTGTTCCCTGCGTATCTATCTCCTCCTTTCTTGATCCATAGCAAATACTCTTTTCACCCTCTTGATAGTTCTTTCTCTTCTAGAGTGTTATATATAATCCAGAGTGTTATATAATTAAAATCATGTTGTTATAGCTTTCCAAACCAAAGTCCTTAAAAGAAACAATAACTTAACTTTTTCTCCATGTCTTTTTATGGCTTCCTAGCTCATTTCTTTTTAGTCTTAATAGTATTCTGTTGGTGAGATATACCACAGTTCAATTACTCATTTATTTAGTGAAGGACATCTAATGTATTTCAAATTTCTGCAATCGTGAATGAAGTTGCTATGACTATCTATGATTAGGTTTTTGTATGAATATAAAATTTCAACCCACTTTAATAAACAATAAGAAGCTCATTGCTAGATCACAGAGTAACTATTTGTTTAGTTTTGTATACTTGAGATTTTTTAATGGTATGCAAATGGGATTCAGATGACTAATAATCATGTAGGATCTCATGGTGTTTTCTAAGCAGTGATACCATCATCATCTCTAGGCTATGTGCGCTGATGAATTATGTAATTTAATCTATACCACCAGATAGACATACATAATATCCTGAACCTCTTCGGTAGAGTCTCAGAGAGATCAAATAACCTTGACTAATGCTAAAGGAAGAAAATTCAAGACTTAGTTCAGAGTACCTGAAAACAGAGCCCACCTTTAAAGGGATTTCGCACCACCAAGGCTGCCTGCATGCTGCCATGATTCCCATCATGCGGACAATGGACTTAACCTAGGAAGCTATAAGCAAGCCCCAATTAAATGCTTTATTTTATAAGAGTTGCCACGAGCATTGTGTATTTTCACCACAATATAACATTGACTAAGACAGTATCTAGTTTAGAAAGTACCCTGATCTAGCCCATGGACAGGACAGTCTCCACACTTGAGTGGAGAGAGGGATTTGACTTTCTCATGTACTCTGATGCCTCACATTTGACTATGTCACCTGGCAGGGGAGACCTAGTGGCACTCAGAGGAAGGACAGCAGGTCACTGAGAAGAGACTTGATACCCTATGAGCATATACAGAGGGAGGTAATCCCTCTGAGGAACAGTCATAGGGGAGGGGAATAAGGGGAAAATGGGAGGGAGGGGAGAATGGGAGGATACAAGGGATGAGATAACCATAGAGATGTAACAAGAATAAATTAATAAAAATTAAAATTAAAAAAAAAAGGGATTTCGGCTTTTTGTCACAGTATTTGGGCAGGACAACCCTCAATATTCTAGGCTTTTCCTTTCTAATTGTTTAACACAGAACATCTGAAGATTTGGTGACTTGGAAGGTAGCCTAGATCCAGATATTTCTTATAGCGAATATTTATCAGTGATTTCCAGTTAAGTTTTTTCTTTTATTTCATACATTTTCCTTATTTTACATTTCTTTCCTTTTAAAGAATTATGAAATACATTAATCTCATAGTGGATTTCTTAGAAACCCAAGGAGATTAATAACAGTAGAAATCCATCTGACTACTCAGAAGTTTTTATTGTTGTGACCTACTTCTGCATGTCTTCTTACAAGAACTCCCATCTCTCAGGGAACACCTGTCATGTCTTTATTTCCTGTCATCTCTGAGAACCTGACTAATATAATATTAGGAGAAGCCAGTGAGTTATGTACATTTGGGTGTGGAAACTTAATTCTTAGCTTTGAGCCTCTTTGTGAGTCAGATGGAATGTGGCTCCACCCATCACCTTCTACTTTGCATATGGTACCTGGAATGGCTAGAAGGAAGAGTGGCTGGCCCAGTTCTACCTCAAGGCTGCAGAGGTTCTCCTGCAAACTTCAGCCTTTTATTTCTTGAGGGACTCTGGCATTGTGTTTAATTGTTTATAGTGACACTAACTCACACTTAAGCTTCTTTTATCAGAAACACAATTTACAAATGCACCTTTCCTGGATAGTTATACATATAATTCCTTGTTATAGAATTATGATTTCTTTTTAACTATCATAGATAATTTCTTTTCAAATTGGGCTTCTAGTTGAAGTCTAGGTAACAGCATACTTAGGGCATCTCATGTGTAAACAGTTGGACTTTTCATCTGCTCAAATACCTGGAATCATAACCACTTTCTCTAAAACTTGGCCACAGGCAAAACCTTTGAGTAATGTATTCTGATTTGGAATGCAAACTCAAAATCTGAGAATTAAGGACAGTCTTTTTTTTTTTAATTAATTTATTCTTGTTACATCTTAATGGTTATCCCATCCCTTGTATCCTCCCATTCTTCCCTACCTCCCATTTTCTCCTTATTCCCCTCCCCTATGACAGGACAGTCTTTTAAAACTGTCACAGTACTACAAGAACTTGAAACTAGCAATTTTTAGAAATCATATGTGTTCTTTCAGTATATTATTAACCTAACTACCCAAGACATTAAAGATTTATTATAACCATACTTAGGATAATTGATGGCCCATTTACTTTTTTCTTATCTATGCAATTTGCCTTGATAGTGTTCTATTAATAACTATACATTTTTAGTATTTTTCTTTTATTTTTGCCTTAATTTTAACACACAAATTAATGTTTCATTATGACATTTTATACAAATGAATCATAGTTTTTACATTATAGTTATCTGAAGAAGTTGAAATATATTTTTAGTAATGAGTTTTATTATGACATTTTAATAAAAATGCCTCATTATACTTTTCAAATTACAATCATCTGAAGAAATTGAAATATGAAAAAGAAATATTACCTTTATAAAATGTGTTCTTAAGGAGTATTCTCGCAAACAGTGTAAGTCCATAATAACATAGCATTCTTCCTCTAATATAATGATGTCACAGAGTCCAAAGAGGCCAATAAGACTTGAGAAAAGTAATATTTTAAATAATTACTGACTATAAATGTCTATTGTAAAGAACTCAAATCATTATATTCTTTCATAAACAAGAAGATAAATCTTATAATGACATTCTGTTACAAATTCAGTTGCTTACATTGTTGTTAGAACTTCTGTAGGAGATTATGTGTACTCATCTTAATTTGTGTTTCTGTTTTTTTCTTATGTCCCATCAAAGTTATATTTAATGCATGGAGATTAGCTATCTTGCTATGTGAGGTTTGTGTCCACAGTTACATCCATCAAGCAAACTGTTCCTGGTTATGCCAGCAGAAACCAATACTTCTGTTTAAGTCTTATTCTATATTCTTTTCTTTCATTTGTGTGTGTGTGTTTTAGACATCTGTTCTTAAGGGTTTTCCAGACAGATGTATGTCTTTTGCTTTGTGAAAATAATCTAACTTATAAAGGAAATCTCATGTAGCCAAAGTGTTCCTATTCCCTTCTATGCCCTGGTATCAATGAGAAAATCCTTTGTCCATTTCTACATCAAAGGCAAACAATATCAGTCTTTCCTGTCTCATGATACACAGTCTCCTAGCAAACAGGCCAGCTTGCACCAGCTCCCTCTGCACACTTTGCCTTATTCCTTGTGTTGAAGATACTGTTGCATTTTTGCAAACATTTCAAGGCCATTTGTTGTCCCTGAAACTTATATTTTGCCAATCCCAACACTTCTTTAGTAATTACAAAACCATTTTACTGAGGGTAGTACATGTGGAATAGGAGAAACAAGGATTTTGGAGCCAGATGGTTCAGCTTGTGGATCCACACAAACCCAATACAGGCCATTAATTACTAAAACGTTCTGAGTGCCCACTGTCTTACGAGCCATGTGGAAGTCATACATATTTCACAGTTTTTGTAAGACTAGAAGAGATAAAATTTACCTGGCACCAGTATTTTAGATAGCCATTTTCTGTCTGTTTATGATAACTTCCCCCTTAAGCAAAAAGAAACTTATTTGTATCAAGTTTTTTTCATGTCCGTGGTTGAAATATCCACATTTTATATATGCAAGTTTTGCTTGTGGTTCAAAAAATTTTAAGTCACTTTTGCTAACCCTCCTGCTGTGGGTGATGACTTTGAACTTTGAAGGATGATTATTAAAAAAATCTTCCAGTTGCCTCTAAAATTGTATTTTACAATTAGTCAGTTGTAAACTGCAATTTGGCTTTATGTTGATGCCGAAGACGAGAGTAAAGCAAGGCTTACTCACCATGCTCCCTCTTCTCATGCTATATAGTAGTCTTCGTTAGGTCAATGTTCAGGATTTGCATTACTCTGACTGTGCAAACACAAAGCACAGAGGTGCCATTCAAGATATTCTGCGACTCTTTTCCTTTCCAACAGTGAATTGTTGTTTCCTTTAGAGTTATTGAATGTCTCTCTTGCTCATTTTGAGATAATTTTCTGTGCACTTATTACTAATTGAAAATCCTGATGTCTATCAAGTATCCAAATGACGTTTCGCCTTATGTTTTTGCGGAAATCTCTTAGAGCTTTCTGACTTACTGTAACTGAAGTGAGTGACCCTCTGTACCTGATACCCAGATGCCCTCTTTTGATCTGTACCTTCACTATCAGAATAAATATTTTCCTCATAACTTTCTATGTTGATACTTGGCTTTTTGTAGAATGCATATTTTAATTTTATTTTCATGAAAGATATTTTACAGCAGTTTTTTTTTTGAACATGAGTTCATAGATCGAACTTATGCACCTGCTGAGTTTTGTATTTAATCCTTAAACTAAATGATAGTTTTACTGGATAAAGAATTTCACATTGCAAATGGTTTCCTGGCAGGAAATGGAATTAGTGCTAGTCTATGGTAAAAAATACAGAGATATTAGACGTTCTTTGACATGAAATGAAAGAATGAAATCGAAAGCAAGATAAGAATGTTGGGATGTTTTATTATATGTAATTGCTCAGTTATCTGAAAACAAGACTCAACTTCACTCAACTTTTGGACATGGAATACTGCAACAAGAACAGGAATTTCTGAAAAGCATGATTTTTACCTGGGGAGATGCATTCGGATGCTATAATTGGAATAGACTACCTGACTTCAGTGGGAATGTTGAGACACTATGGGGACAAAGGTACCAGCATCACACATATGCCAGAGGTAATGTGAATGCACTTAATTACTCTATGAAGTAGCCAGGCCCACTATCATCTGTGATGACAGTTTGGTTGTCATGGAGTCTTGAGATCAAAGCAAATGCCAGGGTTCCTGAAATCCCTTTAACCTTTGTTGGAACCATACGCATTCTAGGCTTGCTGGAGAGAAGCTTGACTTTCAACCTTGAGTCATCTCATAGAACCAGCCTTCCCTGAATAGGGTGGACACTGTGTTTCGACCCTTATATAGGGTTTATCTCCGTAGCTCTGGCTGTCCTCGAACTTGCTTTGTAGACCAGGCTAGCCACAGACTCAGAGATCCGCCTGCCTCTGCTTCTTCAGCACTGGGATAATATATCTTTGCAAAGGGATTATTAAGCACTTTCCATGGCAGATGGAGAGATTGTGCTTACAAAGGCAGCCTTTTTGTGACTTTTGTGATGACTGCAGAATCATGGAGCCCTATGCATCAAAAGGGTATACATTTGCCTTATTCACCCAGTGCCACTTTTATGGCCTTGTTTAATGCCATCTGCACTGTTTTGATGTCAGGAATAACATTACTTCTGAGTAAATAATTTTATAGTAAGTGAAAACACTGGGCCAACCATTAGAGAATTCCTTGCATTATCATGCATTTCATTTCTCAGGAGCAGTTGGCCATATGGAAGGACCTACACACTTGTGAGAAAACCTTGATTTCTCTGAAATATTTTCTATGTAGCACTGTTTTTCTTCCTGAATTAAAAAAAAAAAACATGGACCTGAAAACCAAGGATCACAAACAGAGGCACTGTTCCTTAGACTTAGATTAACTGTCCACTTCGAATCTCTTGAACTTTCCATTTTGCTGCTTTAAACAATTTGATGCCAGAGGAGGAATGCCTCAGTAGAATATGGATAATGCTGACACTAAGTCTGGTGTTGGAATTAACCCCTTTGCCATTTGAGTTCTCCATAGTATAGAACAGAGGGATGAGCCGAGGAGGTAATCATTTTGGCTAGGAACATGTGCAGCAAGTCACAAAGACACAGGGCTGCTACTGCTGAGTGGAGTGCAGGCTGTGATGATTACAGAATCATGGAGCCCTTTGCATAGTATTTCTGGTGTATTATGCTTATGATGCTGTGAGAGACACTGAAGATTAAGACTTCTCATTGAAGGGGACTTGAAAAATAGGCATTGTGGTCCTTGGGAGGCAGAGGCATGACTTTGAGGCCAATCTAAAATCCGTGAGTTGGGGACGAACCTTCCTGGTAGAAAAATTTATTCACCATGTGAAAGGCTTTGGCGTTATGCCCAACACTTCAAAAGAGTAAGAAGAAGAAAAAAGAATGAGGCATTCCTGTCAGTTAAAAACTTTTGGACAACACTGACTGATGTCAAAGAATGGAAGAAGAATTAAACCATAAATATCTGTATCCCTGGTAACCAATTACAGACATGCCTTAGTTTATTATGTTCTACCATCTATTTTATATAAATAACATGTTAGCATCAAATTGAAATTTATTCCACATCTTAGACTATAAATATACCATGTAAGAAACTAAGAGAAAAATGATCATTTCTTAGAGATTTTTATATGGAACTAGGCTAATTTTTCATATCTAATGTTTAATTATTTATATCTTCTCTAGTTAGTACCACATACCAAGAATTAATTTAATCTTGAAATGTCTGTGTTTTGTACGCTGTTCCCTTTTTCAGCACCTTTTTAAAACGTTTGATTTTAGACTTAGAGAGAACTGCAAAAATAACTCACAGTTTCTATATGTCCCATATCCAGTTCTTCTCTGAGGTTAATGTTCTTAATTTACTACACTTGTCAAAATGATGAAACATCACTAGTATCTTCCAGTAAAAAAACTTCAGACATCACCAGTTTTTACATTAGTCTTGTATTTTGCCTTAGGATCCAAGCCAGGACACATTTACTTATTGTGTGTTCTGGTTTCCTTTTGGTCTTTGACAATTTTCTAGTCTTCTGTGGGTTTTGAATTGTTGCTGACAATTTTGAGCTCACTAACTGTTTTATAGAACAGATTTCCCTCTGTATCACATGGGCCAGGCCAGGCTCTACTTCTAGAAGTATGCCGATGAGATGCTTTTCTGGCATTTGTTATCAGCATCGGTCAACACATACGTTCACAAACATGATCACCCCATTAAGGTGATGCCCAGATGATTTTTTTTCCATTGTGAAGTTCTTTTTGTCTCATTGTACTTTGAAGGCGACTCAATATGGCCTATCCACACTTAACTCCCCTTTCCTCACAACTGTAACAGAATTCCAAAGTTAAGTTCATTTTAATTACTACAAGATGTATTGTATCTGTATAACCAAAAACAGCTAAGCCAGGAAAAGGCGTCTGCTGCCAAGCCGGGTGACTGAGTTCATTTCCTAAGAGCGACATGGGGAAAGAAGAGAGCCGATTCCAGCAGGCTGTCCTCTGATTTCCACAAGAGTGTCATGTGGTCACGTGACAAGTTGTGACAATCAGTTCTCTTCTTCTATCATGTGAGTCCCGGGGGTAGAACTCACATAGTCAGCACTGCTGGCCGGCAGCTCTTCCTGCCGAGTCATTTCGACAGCCTTGTTTCTTACTCTCCGTAAATGATTCAAAGCCACCGCCACGTGGAAAATGCTAATCACATGATACCAATCAGAAGCAGAGGCGATCTCAATTAGGAGATAATGTACATTCTTATGTCTACTAGCCCGTGGGACTTTCTTCTTTTCTCTTCTATTTTCATTTTTCAAGACAAGGTTTCTCTGTGTAGCCCTGACTGTCCTGGAACTAGGTCTCTGTAGACCAGGCTGGCCTCGAACTCACAGAGATCCTCCCACTTTCACCTCTTGAGTGTTAGGACTAAAGGCGTGTGCTGCTGCCGCCTGACTGAGAAAAATTATTATATTGGTTTGAGCTCAAATGGCTGCATTTTTAATTTCTTTACATCTAAATTAATTTTATTTAGATTAATTTGGTATTTCGATTGAATATGAAGCCATATTGTTAATGTTAGTATTTTTCCTTAGCGTCCACAGTCAAAGTTACAACTGAAAAAAAAAATCCACATGCATGCAAAATTTTAATGGGATTGTCTCTGATTACTGATAAGACTTGAAATAACATATTTTCTTCCAAAAAATTGTAAAGAACTATTCCTTCCATTCCAAGGAATGGAAGCTGCCCTTGTTTGGCTGCTCTTACCTATTTGGTAGTCAGAAACACTGAATGCCCTGTTCTTAGTCACATTTGCACTTAATTAGCAGCTGAGCTCCAAGAGATTAAATTTCAGAAATAATCATTGCACACAAATTTAAAAAAAGAGTCATTAATAGCAACACGGGAGTATGGCGGTCTCCGACTCTTTTGCCTGCCAGTGGGTCCCTTTTCCCTAGCTGGGCTGCCTTATTAGAGCAAAGTGGAAGAGGATGAGCTTAGTCCTGCTGAGACTTGAGGTGCCAGGGTGGGTTGATGCCTCTTGGGGGACTCCCTTCTCTGAGAAGGAGAAGGCAGAGAATGGGAGGATGGGAAGATGAGGGTGGGACTGGGAGGAGAGGAGGGAGAGGCTGGTATCAAAATAAAAATAGTTAAACCCCAGGGTAGTAACATACACCTTACTTAGAGCACTCAGGTAGTGGACACAGAAAGGTTAGGAGTTCAAGGTCATCCTTGGGTACATAACAAATCTAAGCGATTTTTCTTTACTAGGAGCTTATCAAAAACCAGTTAATAAGAGGGACAAAGATAATAAATGTAAGAAAGTTGTTAGCTTCAGCATGGATGGGACCATGAAAATTGATAAACCGTGTTTCAATAAGTTTTCTATTGTCCTTTTTCTTGTACTTATTTCATTTTAGAAAATTAGGACAGGTTTTGGTTAAAGTGTGTGTGTGTGTGTGTGTGTGTGTGTGTGTGTGTGTGTGTGTGAATGTAAGTGTGTGCACATGATGCAGGTACCTTTGGAAGCCAAAAGAAGGTATTACATCCCTTGGAAGGGAAATTATAGGTGGCTGTGAGCTATCTGAAGTGGGTGTTGGGCACTAAGCTCAGGTTCTCTGCGAAAGCAATGTGCTTTTACCACTGAGCCCCTTAAGTTTCTCAGTGTAGTATTTGTAAGGTAAGAAACAATTCTCTTATGTGCTTAAAACATAAGGAGACAAGTCAATGTTTATGAGTCACCTGAAAGGTTCTTTTCTCCCTTGAATGGTCATGGTTTGCGTGTAAAGTGTCTCAAGGCCTCAGGTGTTTAACAGTGGAGTCCCAGCTGTTAGGCTATTAGAGAAGTCGTGAAACCCGTTTGAAATGGCGCCTAGCTGGAGAAAGTGGTTACTTGGTGGGTCCTAAGGTTTTGAAGCCCGTCCACGTTCCCTGTGTCTGCTTCCTGGTCTACATAGACACGAGCAAGCAGCCTCATGCTTCCTTCCTTCCTTCACCACCCTAACGAGCTCTGTGAGCCTCGCTGCCGAGAGTTGCTTCTTGTGAAGAGTTAGGTCAAAGTGACTGACAAGTAGCACAAGGATAATCTTAGAATAGTCACATATCAGGAAATTCTTGAGTAAAGCTAAGTAGATTTCAATAGTTTGAGACAGTAGAAAAACATCAAAAGATACTGTTCATGTAAGTAAATTCAATCTTTAAGTCGTAATTGGCAACAGGACCTGAACTCTGGGTTAGGGAAAGTCACTGTTTAGAGCAGTGGTTCTCAACTGTGACCCTAACACTGCAGTCTATCCTTCCTAGTCTCCTGAGTTTAAAAAGCACTTTCAGCGTACAGTCTCTTGAGGTTTCTTTTTACCCATGCTGACTTTAGCCTCAAACCCTGAAGTTTTACCTTGATTTTTCTTGAAAAAAAAAAAAAAAAAGTAAAATGCCGAGTCAGGAAAAGCACGATAATAATTTATGAAACCTTCTGCTTTCTGATTAAAGATACCTTGGGAGTTGGAGACATGGCTTAATGGATAAGAGTGCTTGCTGACCAATCATGAGCACCTGAGATTGGATCTCAGAATCCATATAAAAAGGACACAGCCATGTCTGTGAGGGATGGAGACAGCACAGTTGTCCAGACTTGCTTGCTGTCCCAGCTAGCTCCAGGTTCCTGAGAGACCATGTATTAGGGGAATAAGAGAGTGCTAGACACAGATACCCAGCATCCTTTTCTAGACTCAGTGAATACATGTCCCCTCCCCACATGCGCACACACCATACACACATACACAATACACATATACACAGACATGCATGCATATACACAAAGATGTTTGGGGGCATGTATTTTACAGCATCCATGTTACCTGGAAACAAAATGGGCAATAAGATGTTAAAGAATAAGAATTTCAATTATCATCGATTACAAAATGCACCTCTCATTCAATGTCTGGGATGGTTTATGTAACTATTAAGGAATTATCCACAGTCTTATTTTGTCAGTTCCTGGTTGTTATGAATTTGATTTTGCCCATGTTTGGTCAAGCTGACAAGTTTCTAAGAATTCTTCGACATTCCAGGCTTATTGCTTGTTGCAGCCTGCCAAGTCACTAAGCACACAAGACTGCTTATGGCAGAGTGTTTGTTTCAATATTTAGCATCATATTCTCAAATGGACCAGAAGGACCAGATGGAGAACACAAGCAACTTGGCAGGTATTTCAACCAGCATTGTGAGTTATCTATGAAAAACAATGAGAGAAGACTAGCTTGGCAGAGTATAGGGGGATCAACCGCGAGAACATAACCCTGATATAGGTATGGTTTAAGTAATGCCTGAAGGAAACGATTACATTTCTATGATCATAATAAATTAGCTAGATCTGGGTAGGGGTTTAAAGTTTACCACCTGTATTGTCCTTGGCTGGTGCCTTAGTTTGAGCGGGACCCCTGGGCCCAAATCTGCCTATCATAATGTTCTACTTGTAGGTTTCTAGGACCCTCTGGATCATTCTACTTTGCTATTTCCCATGCTTCTTTCATCTAGAGTCCCAATAGGATGTCCTCCCCTCTGTCCCAGTTTCCTGGTAAGTGAACCCAGATCTAGCCAATGGTCAGAACAGTCTCCACACTTGAGTGGAGAGTGGGATATGACTTTCTCACGTACTCTGGTGCCTCACATTTGACCACGTCCCCTGGAGGGGGAGACCTGATGGCACTCAGAGGAAGGACAGCAGGTCACCAAGAAGAGATTTGATACCCTATGAGCATATACAGGGGGAGGTAATCCCCCTCAGGAACAGTCATAGGGGAGGGGAATAAGGGGAAAATGGGAGGGAGGGAAGAATGGGAGGATACAAGGGATGGGATAACCATTGAGATGTAACAAGAATAAATTAATATTAAAAAATGAAAAAACAAACAAACAAAATATAAATTAGCATAAAATAATATTTATTTGGCTTATAGGATGAAAGGTCAATGCATTAATCTTGGCTCAACTGAGCAGTTCAATTTTCATTCATGTGTCTACCTCTCAGGTGGAGAGAGAGTCACTAGATTCCCATTCACTTCTTACCCATCAGCAAAACAACCTTAGCATCCTCTTGTAGCAAGGGTAAAAGAAGAGGAAGAAAAAAACCCCACAAAATACCAGCCCAACAAATAAACAACAAGCCAAAAGAGTTTCTCACACGATAATCTGTGCTTCACAGAGGAAGCTGTTTGCCAAAGGAGGGAACAGACCCTGTGCTCTAGATGAAGCATGAATAAACATTTGGGAAGAGAAATGTCTTGGTTAACTTGGAGTGTGTTCACACAAATTTGAAATCAGCCTGACCTCTGGTCATTTGACTTATCAAAGTATACCTTTTTGAATAAAGATAGTTTCTGTTGACATCTTTTCCTTTACAAACCAAAGATTCTGTTAATGGGATCAGGCCTTTGGTCAATATGTGTATACTTGATAGTACCATACACTGAGCAAAAGGTTTTCATGTCATAACAGGGTATTTTCATACAGAATGCCTGATGCATGGTCATCAGCACAGTGACAAGAAAAAGTAAAAAGATGAACGGGATGGAAGAATATAGGAGGAAAATATCTAACAATTGTGTTGTCATTTTCTGTTTTTCCAATTCATATCAAGTATTCTCTCCTTTAATGCTTTACTCATATTACCACATGAATCCTTTGTTTTACTCATATTATTAGCACATGAATCCTTTTAACACTCCTCTCTTTTAAATGCATGCTATTTTAATTCCACATTTATAAATGATAAAGTTGACAGTGCTGGCAAATACCTGTTCAAAGCTACATGACAGGGAAGTGATGACAGCAGAGCTATATGAGTTGTGGGAGGATGTAAAGATACAGTTGAAACATGAGACCCATGTAAACAACTATCCTTTCATAACAAAAAGGTGATGTTTAAGCTTTGAATTTGCTCTTCTCATCTCCTAATGCAGAAATGAAGTTTAGAGCATTCAGTGGGTATCTTTAAGCTATCACGGAACTCAAAGATTGTACATATTGTCTGTATTTCATATTCAATTTTAATCTGAAGTGTCCTTGAGTAATCACATGTATGGTCAACATAGCATTCTATGTATTACTTGAGACTGCAAAAAAAAATCATCTATATTTGAAGCATTCCTTCTCCTACATTTTCCATAATGGTTTCTTTCAATTTCGGGTGACTAACACACTTGCATATTAGAACCTTCAAAATGAATCATTGCCACTGTTTTTCTTTCTCCCTTTGCAGGATCTTTACCAAATTCACACCTCTCAAGCGTGATATTATTTCCCATTTTATAATATGCCCATAGAACTCCCACTAGAATATTTTGAAATTGTTATAGGTTTCTTTCTCCAGTACAATGGAAGACTTAAATAATTTCTGACCACTGTAGGGATTGCAACACTTCAAGAAACTATTCTACATTCCAAAAGAATCTCCTCCTTCTATGTCCCCATCATTTCTTTTGATTCCAAGTACATAAATCTACACGACAAGAAGATCCATCTGGAAAAGAAATTGGTGAGGCAGCTGTTTGTTCCACCAGTCTTGCAAGCTGCTATTTCTCTCATTGACTCTGTTTCATTGGGAGAGTTATGTGGTCAAAGGATCAAGAATGTATCTGCACCACTGGCTTATTTCAGCTACCCTATTATTCGGTTTTCCCTGAGTTTGGGTGCTGTTTTGTGCTGACTTCAAATGAGTTCATTAGGCTATTTAGTGAATTCTAACACTGCAATATTTTTGAATGCAAAAAGCTGTTGTCTGCGGTAGACATTTTACTCCTAATAAAATATGTAAACATTATTTATTTTTGGCTTCCATTAAGAATGCTATTACAAATTACAGCTTGCATTTCTGATTCTTTTCCCCAAATAAATCAGTGTACTCTTTCCAAAGCTTACGTCATATGACCCTGACATTTGAATCACTGCAAAAATGTTTCTTGGAAATGTTTTCATGTCTGTTTTGGTCGAAGTTTCAAAACTTCTGTCTGAGCAACCACTCACTTCTTTATATCTCTTCCTGTTTGTATGTCTACATTTTTAAAGGCTTTGTGTTCCATTCTGTCATATCAAGTGCGGGAAATGAGTAAACCTACTTTAACATGCTCAAGAATAGAGTACTGCAGTTTTGGCTATGTAAGGACAGCTTTCTTCCTATTCAGGCTGTCTTGGGATGATAGTAGGTACCAGATAGCTGTTGAAGGGAGTTTTCTCTTTTCATCTATTTTATAATTGTGCTTTTCTGTTCTTTATAAGTGTTGATTCTTCTCTATTCTAGATTTTCTACTAACTACTTTCAGATCCATACATCCTGATTTTGTATACACTGTTTCTGCTTTTGTTTTGCCTAATTTTTCTTTTAAAATACTTTTATTGATTTTTTGAGAATATCATATAATGTATTTTATCATAATCACTATAAATTCTTCCCTCTAACTCCTCTCAGATCTACACTCACTGCCATATCTTCACTCAAATTCAGTCCTCTCTTTTTTTTTTTCTAATTCAATAACTCATCAACTCCAGTTTGTGTTGTTCATGTACATATGGGTACAGGATCATCCATTGAGAATGGCCAACCTACCAGAAGCCATACTCTTAATGAAAGCTGACTTTCCCTCCCCCAAAAGCCATCTACCACAGCTTCCCAATTAGAGTGGTCCACCGTCCCTTCCCAACTCCATCTAGAATGTTGATTGGCTTGATCCTGAGCACATCCTTTTCAGATATCCAGAGCTGCTGTAGTTCATGAGTACACGTTCTGTGATGTGCAGCAGTTACTGGTTTAGTCCTTCACACCTCTGTCTCTTAAAATTTTTATGTACCCTCTCTGTCGTTGTTCCTGAGCCTTGAGTTGTTGGTTTTTTTGGTTTTGGTGTTTTGTTTTTAAAGATTTATTTATTATGTATTCAGTGTGCCTGCCTGCCACAAGAAGGCACCAGATCTCGTTACAGATGGTCTTAAGCCACCATGTAGTTGCTGGGAATTGAGCTTAGGACCTTTGGAAGAGCAGACAGTGCTCTTAACCTCTGAGCCATCTCTCTGGCCCTGAGCCTTGGGAAGGAGCTCTGATAGATATGGTCCATTTGTTGCTGAGTACTCCACAGTCACATATTCTCTGCACTTTGACCAATTGTGAGTTTATGCATTAACCATCGTTTACTACACAAAGAAACTTCTCTGAGAGAGGTTAAGAGTTGCACTAATTTATAGGTGTAGAGCTATGAAATTTGAAGGTAGTTTGATACTATGTCCATTTAGCAAAAACATAGTAGTAGATTCACTTCTGGGCCTATGAGCTCCCCATCCATGGGTTCTTGCTTAGTGTAGTATCACATAAACATTTCTATCTGTGAAGTGGGCCTTAAGTTGAAGCAGAAAGTCATTGGTTACTACCATAACATTTGTACCACTATTGCACCAATGGACATCACTTTTTATGCTGGTCATTATTATACCTCATAGGGTTCAGACGTAGATAGGACTGATGATGACTCTTTTCCTCCCAGCAACCTGCATAGCACCTTCTGATACTATGAAAACTAGCCAACAGGGAGGACTCTTCCTGGTCAGTATTGAATACATGCATACCCTGTGACTAATATGTGTGATGTTTTAGCAATAGAATCCGACAATCACATTCTAGTGGGAAACCAAGAGCAATTGCACTAATCTTGTATTGTTTTGGTGTCTATGGGCACCTCTGACAAACAACTAGAGACAAGGTAACCCATACTTGCCATTGTGCTTTTCATTGGCAACCTATAGTGCATAGGATGAACACAATCCTCCATATGGGATAACTTTAATTAAATCTTTTAACATATATTACATGTATATAAAAGCATATATACATATATAAACACACATATATTATAGGAAGCTTATTAAGAAGTAGGTTTTCATGTGGCTTTAAAAAAAAATCCTGTGTTATTTCTCTTCCAACCCGTTTCTCTGTTCTATCTTACCATCCTTCTCTTCATATTACCTGTACCTCTCTTTAGATCTTTCTCCCCATTCCCTTACAATGGTCCCTCTCTAGTTTCCTGGACCTGTTTTCTCTTATGTCCATTGTATAGTGCTGTCATTTTATTCTGATTCATCTGCCTATGCTGAAGATTTTGCTAGTGTTACCAAAGATGTTTTCTTTCTAATTTCTTGTTATAATTTTCTATACAACCACCATAGCATGCGTCTTAAGTACCAAGTAATGCTTATTGTTGATTTCTATATGTAAATAAACAAAATGCTATTTACATGGGTTACATCTCAGATGACAGAGCCAGGTCCAGAAGTGTGCACTGAGATCCAATTTTAGGTCCAAAGCTCACTCATTTGTATTGAAGATTCCCTTTCATTAAAGGATAGTGAACCATGTTTTAGGCCTTAATTTACCATTGTATAAATTTAGCTATAACCCCCAATCTCAGATTTAGTAAGGTGTTGACATTTGTATTTATGGGCTTTCCATTTTAAGTATAATTTTTCATATGATGCTTACCTGAAGTTAGCAATCATGGACGTGTACACACAGCCAGGCTTATTTGACTTGGAAATTTCTATAAAGCCGACAAAGGAGATGTGCATGAACTCAAAGTATCTTTTAAACAGATGGATTACCACAGCTTATTATTCATGTGCAGACCCTTCAGTAACTTGAAATCATTGCTTGCCACTCGATGGGCTCTTATTCTTTCCAAGATTAAGATGTTTTCTCACCCTTAGAATCATCTAGTGCTGAAGAAACTTTGAAAGGTTCCCTCTAGTTCCACTGCATTTTCATCTCCTAGGTTTCTTGCTCACCTGATTTTTTTGCTTGTTTAATTATTTATTTGTTTATTTAATATATTTGAACTCCAGCAAACCCAATTTTGTTCAACACAATAGTCACATATACTTTGGTATCTCAAGTGTTATGATTTATCCCATCCACCATTAAACTAAGAAATGTCTTGAGCTGCGTTTTACAGAATGAAAGTAAAGATTTAGAGGAAGGTCAGAGCAGGATAGAGGATTGCATCTGCTGTAGGCTGTTTAATGATGTCATTTTCTAATGTAATAGAAATATAGTTAAGAGACTTCCAGGAATAAAAATTCAAAGTCATTTGTGTCCTGGAAGAAGGTGACAGGCACAGCATGGCATTTATTAACGGTAAGACACATGCCTCCATTTTTAGGAATACCTTTGCCTGTGTGGTTAAGCTGCCTTTGGCAGGCAGTAGCTGTCTTGCTCAGGCTAGAATTCCTTGAGTAGATTGGTTCACACAACTGTGCCCTTAAAGGTATAAATGCAAATGGCGAAATGTAAAAAGAAAACAGAAAGAAAAACAGTTTTTCTGGCATGTAAAATTGATTGAAAGAAGAATGGAGCTCAAAGCTCTAACCTTAAATCAGAC
>OU015748.1:16768555-16781522 GCA_907169655.1 Acomys percivali | reverse complement strand
TCTCTCTCTCTCTCTCTCTCTCTCTCATCTCTCTCTCTCTCTTTCTCCTCCTCCCTCTATCCATCCTTCCCTCTACTTGCCCTCCAGTGTGTGTGTGTGTGTGTGTGTGTGTGTGTGTGCGCGCGCGTGCATGTAGGTGGCATTGCCCACACCACAAAGGCCAGAGGAGGATATTGTAGGGTACTTTGTTCTATGATTTTCAGCCCACTCTCATTCCTTTAAGATGGGGTCTCTCACTGGATCTGGAACTATGTTGATGGTCATCAAGTCCCAGCGATACTGCCCCACCTGACTGGCATAGGGTTACAGGTATGTGAGCCACCCCAAGACTTTTATGTCAGTGCTGGGATTATCACTCATGTCTGCTTGATTGCACAGCAAATGCCTTTACCCACCGAATGATCTCTTTAGACTATTAACTGGGTGTTAACTCTTAACTCAGAGTACTGTTTATCTTAATATAGAAATTCTTTTTAAACTTCTTCCCCAAAATATATGTTTTTTATGTCAAATTCTCTGAGTAAAGTAGCTACCTCCCACCCCCTGTCATTAGATTCTGATCTAATGACTCTTATCTAATGATTCTGTTCTAAAGACTCTGACATCTTTCCTTTATCATGGAGGACTGGGAAAGCTCCTCTATGTAATATATAGTCCTGATTATTTGGACAGCCGAAGAGGCTGCTGTGAGAACTCAGGCTTTTCATGCTTGAGGTCATGCTCCAGAGATATGGTGGGAGGCTATGGTGGTCTTTGGTCACATTGGTCATGTCAGATGCTCATTGTAGAGTGCTTGGTTTCTAAAGCCCTCTGAACCTTGCTCCCCAATTTGTTCTCTGTCTTCCCATTTGTCCCTCTCTGAAATCTCCAAGCAAACACACACATTTATATTTTCCTGTCTTTCTGCTGACTTGCCTTGTTATATGTGAATATATTCCAATATTGTGGTTAGGAGCCTTGATGTGACAAGAGCTCATCTTCTGACATTTCCTGAGCAATAAAGCACTGCTGCAGCAGCTCCCACTGGAATTACACAAATAAACAAAATAGCATCGTAGAAGAAGTACCTTGTATCCCCCTGGTATATGTTATGTCCACCATAAGTGCTAAGTGACTTTTATGTGGCTCAGATAGAGTAGTGATTCTGTCTAAGGTGAGGGATCAGGATGGAAAAAATAGGCCGGAAAAGGATAGAGCAATACAACCTCATCAAGTAAGTGTAGAAAAAGCACTGCCATGGATGTCTATGGGGATGCAGTGGTTTATATACATCCATAAGGGTCTTTATCATGGGCCTCTTATAGATGCTAAAGTCTACAGATTCAGCATTAAAAATAAACCGGTATTATTAGCATATTACCTATATATAGCCTCTTATTTACTTTAAATAATTTGTAAATATATATAATACATAAGAAACTATAGATTCTGGATAATAATCACACTGTATTATTTAGTGAATATCAAGAAAGAAATTATGTTCATTTTTAGTGCAGAATCATTTCATACGCAAATATTACCTGCCATGACCACCAGCCCATGGGTGATACCATCCACAATTGGCTGGGCCTTCCCACATCAACCTTTAACTAAGAAGAGGTATCATAGGCTTGCCCACAGGCCAGTCTTGTGGGGTATTTTCCCAGTTGTGATTTCCTCTTCTCAAATGACTCTAACTTGTGTCAAGTTGACATAAAAGTAGCCACCACAGTTAGTAAGCTTGCAGATTCTCAAGAGTTGGACATTAGGGACCTCATGTGTGTAGACTAGCGCTCTTGCTTCTTTGCCTGGGGATCCATTTAGGAAAAATAGATATGGTGGGCTGTAAATGCATAGAGATCAACCACCCTTTACTGGATGATACAGTAGCAGGGGAGCTACAGATGGTTTCCAGAACTCACAAATACCAGCTGCTTTACAGGGAAAGCATTTTAACACAGCTCAGATTCCTTTAGTGCATGCTGTATGAGAAACCTCCAGAGAAAACTAAAAATGAGAGTACTGGGATGTTGGAAGAGCCTGTGTCTCAGTGTCAGCACAAACTGTAATAGGGAAAGTGAGCTCTGACAGCAGTGAACTTGGAAGTCCTTCTTCTAAAAAAAATAGATTCTTGGAATTATTGAGGAGATCACTAAATATTTTAAGTGGTAACGGCATGATTAGATTTGCGTTCGAATGTGTGCCAAGTGGATTGGAATTAAACTGGGGTGTACTAGAAAGCTAGGAAACATTTTAATAAATGATAATGATGTTAAGTTCAATTAAGGACATGTTAATGAGATAGGAGATGATGCATATTACGAAAGAGAAATGAATGATGGGTATCATTAAATGAGCTGATAAACACAGAAGAGGCACTTTCTTCTGTTAAGAGATTGTTTAGTTGGAGCCTGGAGAAATGGCTCAGTCAGTAAAGTATTTGCTCTGCAAACACAAGGGCTTAAATTTGAACCTATGAAAAACTCTGAGTGTAGCACCCTGGTAGAATCACACTATCACTCGTGGTGGTGGGGTTATGGGCAGGGCCAGAGACAGGCACAACCATGGAACTCATTGGTCAGCCGGTCTAACAGAATTATAGATACAATGATTTATAGATGAGTTATATATGCTGTGAGAAACCCTGTCTTAACAGGTCAGGTGGGGAGCAATGGAGGAAAACATCTGAAGTAAATTTTTGGCTTCCACATGCACACACATAAATGCACATGTGCACCCACATATGATACACATGAATCATACACATACATACAAGGAAAGTACCAAATTGTCATGTGATCTAGCAAGATTAGGACAGTCTTGAAAGATAATGTGGACCTTTAAAAGTCCTAAGTTATTACACAGAGTTCTAGAATTTTCTAGGTGCTCGCCTTCATTTGCAAAGTAGAAAGACACTCTTATATCTTACTAAATAATGATATATTTCCCTATGTGATCTTTAACACAGATTATATATTCTCTGTGTCATTGCTAATCACTCTAGACATGACGGGAAGTACTTCACTAGCAAAGATATTCTTTACTTGAGAGTAAAAATGATTTAGCTCATTCTACCAATCAATTAGACACAGGAATTTTCATAGCTCATAAAGTAGCAAGGTTACAATATTTTAATAAGGGAACAATTCATCAACAAGACATAATAATTATATTTATGCACTAAATTGTGCTCATAATTAATTTCATAAAATAAACACTGAAAGTCATGAAAGGTGAGATACAGTAATGGTGGAAAACTCTCTTACCTCATTTTTATCCTTTAATAGGTCCTCCAAGATAAAACTCAGCAAAACCATTCAGAGTTTAACTACAGCATAGATCATCAGAATTTAACATATATATATATAATCACACATGCAGATTATGGATTCTTCTCTATATCCACTTCTTTAAAATAGATACAGTATTGATGATCTCTAAAGCACATTTGGGTGAAACATCATAGTTATACAGCAGATAAATTTTTTCTTATATGGGAGATGAAGACTTCAGTTAAAACCATTATTAAAACCATATATTCTACCATATATTCTTTACCTTTAGGCATATGGTTAAGTGCCTGTTCACGTTGCATATCCTCCAAGTATTCTTTAAAAATAAGATAAAACAAACCAGAAATAATCTGCCTTGATATACATGGGAAAAATAATTATTTTGTAGGTGTTAAAATGGATACATAGCTTAGCTTTATATTTGTGTATGTAAACAATTAAATGTTATTGAACATTAAGAAATAAAACCCTTTGTGACTTTCTCCCAAAACTATAATACAGCATGATACTGAACTTAACATTCTAATTGTAAACTAACAAGAAATGCTTTTACGATTACTTCAATGTTTGTAAGGCTATGACTCACAGACAAGTTACATTCATGGTTGGGTTGCGTTTATACAAGACAGGGTGTGAATTTTAAAAATGGATCAACAAGATGGGACAGATTTAGGTGTGGACGTATTTACGTAATATGTTTAAATATGGGCATAGAGAAGTACCAAAACAAATATCTCTTTTGGCATATTCAATCCATATAGGAGCACTGTGAACTATTGTATTAATAAACATTTATGGAGATTAATTGAAAATTGGCATAAGGTAGGATCTTGGCAAATAATCCTTGACTTGAGTAAGTTAAAAACTATTGACACTTTACATATTTAAGAGAACATAAAATAATGCCATGTGCATTCTGCATTTGTGGCAGACAAGGGGAAGCTCATCCCAAGGGGCAGCGCCCTCAACAATATGCAAATAAAATTGTTCCAGTGATACTAATGGGACTTTGTTGAAAAGCAACCTATAACCTTACAACCCCAAAACTAGAGCGGAAAATTGCAGTTATGTGTACACCCTACAATTGTCTCACTCATATGTAACTAATTATTATTAAACTGTATTTTTTCATGTCTATTTACTGCTTTGCAAATACAGCCCTGTTACTGTTTTGTGTTTTACCCATACTTAAGTCCTGTGATACGAGATTTTAGGAGCAGACTCTGTGTCTAATGTAGCTCATGTATATAGTAGACATTGTAAGGACAGAAGAAGTCTTATGATATCTCTTTCCAGAACATTCAGCGGGGTCAAAAAACTGAAGTCTTCCTTATGCTTTCAAAAGCTAACCAAATATCTCCTAACTGACTCTGCCCATGGGTAAGGCCAGCCTGTTCAGAGGTAGTCTCTGAGCAAGTTGAGAATTGTACAGTAAATAAATAGAACACTATGAATTACCATTTATATTACAGCTAAATTGGTCTTATTAAGAGATTAACTGCAGGACAAAAGATAACTCCTAGAAGCTTAAGAACTCTCCTTTAAAAATGTATCCCCAAGGAATATTGAGGGGAAGCAGTATCATTCAGCTAACAAGCCATCTGATTTGGGTGGGGGTGGGGCAGGGCATTGAGAAATTATATAAGAAGGGAAAAGAGCCTAGATGTGCTATGCAAAACTAAAAATTAGTAAACATTTCTTCCTCTGCCTCCTTGTTTCTCTCTTTCACTGACACATACATTCTCTATGTCTCTCTCTCTCTCTCTCTCTCTCTCTCTCTCTCTCTGTCTCTGTCTCTCTCTCTCTCTCTGTCTCTGTCTCTCTCTCTCTCTCTCTCTCTCTCTCTCTCTCTCACACACACACACACTTGTAGTTTAATATGGTATTTTCAGAGTTGGTGCTGTTCTTTTTGAGGGAACTCATAGCATCACAGATTGTAGGTAAGCACTCTTACCACTGAGCTACATCCCCGAGCCCACTGTTTTCACACTGACCAAATTAGATACATTCATATGCCACATTCTACTTTTATTTCTTTCTCTGGGGTTTTTCTGTCACTAATAATGAAGAAGGCTGATTAAATTGTGACTGGTCAGAACTTTGTACTCAAGTTTCTAGAATGTTAAATCTATAGGTAGGTACTTGACAGTCTCCTTCTGCAGCTTTTATAAGAAACTATTTTCTTCCCTAGAAATAATTATAAAAGAATTGTGAAACAAATATTCTTGGTCTGAGCTCCTACTCGTATCTGTGGTCTTTCCAGATAGTGACTTACCATTTCCCCTTCAGCATATATCTACTTCTTTGTTGTTGGTTTTTCAGACAGGGCCTTGGCAGAGAGCCCTACTGTCATCCAATTCTGGATTCTCTACCCTCAGCCTCTTAAGAGCTGGAGTTGCAGGGGCCGTCACCGCTCTCAGCTTTGAAGATGTGTTTTGGCATTCTAGCAGGCAGCTACCATGACCATGGCTCAGATGAAAAAAAAAATCACAAGATTCTTTCAAGGATGAATTCTGCAGAATTCTCATAACTGTTAGAGACTACCTACAGAGTATATATTTCCCTGGCAATAGTGTAACCCAAACAATCCTTTAGGGTTCCTTTTAGAAACAATGGTTATATTAATCAAATCTACTCCTATTGAGTTCTTATATTCCATCCCAATGTCTTCACAGCTATTGAAACTAGAAGTTTTCAAACTCAGGTATGTTTGATATGTGGTAAGAGTCCTCATATTCTTCTTAAGTTCATGTCCACGTCTGTGAGACATTCTACACAAGATCTTTCTTCCTTATGTCCACATATAAAATTATACTCACTGTACCTTCTTGCTAACCACTTGAGTCTTCCTATCGTTCTGAGCACTACTGGCTTAGCTGAGCCAACTTCTCCAATGTGGGTGTTGGGAAAACCATTTATTTGCTTTCCTCAAAGCTACTCCACATCTGGCATCACTGTTCATGTAATACCACTGGTTTGTTGCATTCTTCCCTCCATAAACCTGTCTAGTGATTCCTGATTGTTTTTAAAAAGTAAATAATCTTAAGCCTATGAGATGTCTCAGTGGCCAAATATCCTTGCTACCAAGGCTGATGACCCAAGTTCTATCCCCAATACCCACACAATAGAAGGAATCAACTGTAAATTATCATTTAACATGTACACATACACTGTGACATGCATAATCTCCCTCTAACAAATAAATAAATATAAATGAAAACAAATACACAATGTGGCTTAGAAGGTCCTATAGGTCAGGATATTTCTACCTCAATTGTCTCATATTATGTAATTCTCTCTTTTGAGTTATATCATCAATTCATCTTCCAATATTTGCTCCCATCGATCTCAGAAACTTCACACATTTTTCTTCCTTTAAGGAATATTTATTGGTGTTATATGATCACAATGGTATTTTATTCAACCATAAAGATGAATGAAATGATGGCACTGCGGAAAACTTGGTGCAATCGGAGAGCATCATATCTAACAAAATATGCTGGTCTGGATTTCAAACTGATTGAAAGCCTTTGTCTGTGAAAAGCATGAGTCTAAGAGGTGGGCATGTTGGCACACATGGGCCCACATGGGCCCACATGGACACACTATTTTTGTTGTCCTCAGTGAATGTGTTGTCAACCTGCTTTCTAAATATGTGTGCCTATACACATAGACTAGTCCCATTGTTAACTTGGGGCAGAGAAACTCCTTTTTTGCTGATGGTGATGGTCAATGCAGAGACTCATACCTTGTCAAAGTGCTGAGACTAACCGATAAGGGCTCAGTTATTAGGACATCTATATCACTTCTTTCTCCAAAAGACTTAGGGAATAAGGCCTTAGAGAGGGAAAAAAGGCTGTCAGATGTGGAAGATAAGGAAGAGTGTCATGAAACACTGCCGTCTGGACACATTGCTGTGATGACCATGAATACACAGCCTCATCTTTAGGTATCCACTCAAGACTGAGTCTTTTAACTCTCCAACATGAAAAGAGGAGGTGCCCTGGAGACAGCATTCCTACAGGAGGAGCCAATGGTGATAGTGGTTGCTGGACGAGGAAGTGTCGTATCGCTTATGGAATATATAGCCACATAGGAAAAAAATCAGAGAGCAAGAGAAAGTCCAGAGGATGGATGGAGAGACACACAGGAAGGAGAAAGGAGGGGCATTCAGTTTGGATGGTTTTTAAGACAGCGTGAAGAAGGAAAAGGAGCTTATTTCCTCTGGGACATTGGCTGTGAAGGAAGGTCAGTTGGGTGCCTTCTCTTCCTCTCCGAGCTAGTAGGTTTTCACTCCAGCATCTGGCTCCTAGGTCTTTATTGCTAAAACTGAACATTTATTTCATACACACTTTAGGGTTTTTTAAACTTCATATATATATATATATAATACGTGTGTGTGTGTGTGTGTGTGTGTGTGTGTGTGTGTGTGTGTGCTGGTGAGAATTTTGCAGGAAAATGAATGAACTGGAGAACATCACTTTAAGTGAGGTGACTCAGGTTCAGAAATACAAATGTGTGTAATCACTCACATGCAGACCCTTGCTTTCAGCTGCCAAATAATATTCATGTCCAGGTAGCAATAAGCATGACTAAAGCCAGGAGAGTAGAAAGGAGTTCATGTAACTGAAAAACATCCTTAAAAATTATTTATTATAATTTATTCATTCTACATCTTTTTAAAAATTTTTTATTAATTTATTCATATTACATCTCAATTGTTAGCCCATCCCTTGTATCCTCCCATTCCTTCCTCCCTCCCTCCCACTTCCCCCCCTACTCCCTTCCCCTATGTCTGTGACTGAAGGGGACCTCCTTCCCCTGTATATGCTCATAGGGTATCAAGTCTCTTCTTGGTGACCTATTATCCTTCCTCTGAGTGCCACCAGGCATCCCCATCCAAGGGACATGGTCAAATATGGGGCACCAGAGTTTGTGTGAAAGTCAGATCTCCTTCTCCACTTAACGGTGGAGAATGTCCTGTCCATCGGCTAGACTGGGTAGGGGTTCAAAGTTTACTGCCTATATTTTCCTTGGCTGGTGCCATAGTTTGAGGAGGACCCCAGGGCCCAGACCCGCCTGTAGTTTTCCAGGACCCTCTGGATCCTTCTATTTCCTCATTCTCCCAGGCTTCTCACACCTAAAGTCTCAATAGGATGTCCTCCCCTCTGACCCACTTTCCTGGTAGGTAAAGTTTTTCATGGGGGCATACCCCTTGGACTAGTGTCTCTATATAAGTGAGTATATACCATTTGACTCTTTTTGCTTCTGGGTGAACTCACTCATTATGATTATTTCTAGTTCAATCCATTTGTCCACAAATTTCGGAAATTCCTTGTTTTTAATAGCTGAGTAATATTCCATAGTGTAGATATACCACAGTTTCTTTATCCATTCTTCTACTGAGGGACACGTAGGCTGTTTCCATGTTCTGGCTATTATGAATAAGGCAGCTATGAACATGGTTGAGCATATGTCCCTGTTGTGTGGTAGTGCATCTTCTGGGTATATTCCAAGGAGAGGAATAGCTGGGTCTTGAGGAAGCCCTATTCCCATTTTTCTGAGAAAGCGCCAAATAGATTTCCAAAGTGGTTGTACTAGTTTGTATTCGCACCAGCAACAGCCTACAGACTGTGAAAAGATCTTCACCAACCCTTCATCTGACAAAGGTCTAATATCCAAAATATATAAAGAACTCAAGAAATTAAACACCACCAGACCAAATAACCCAATTGAGAAATGGGGCTCGGAACTAAACAGAGAATTCTCAACAGAGGAATATCAAATGGCTGAGAAACACTTAAAGAAATGTTCAACCTCCTTAGTCATCAGGGAAATGCAAATCAAAATGACTCTGAGATTCCATCTTACACCCACCATAATGCCCAAGATTAAAAATTCAAGTGACACCACATGCTGGCGAGGATGTGGGGAGAGAGGAACACTCCTTCATTGCTGGTGGGAATGCAAACTAGTACAGCCACTTTGGAGATCTATCTGGCGCTTTCTCATTCTACATCTTGATTGTTATCCTCTCACTTGTATCTTCCATTCCCCACCCTTAGACGTCTGATGGGGGGAATAGGGGTGGGGAGGTTGGGGGAAGGGCGGAGGGGGAGCTCCTACGCTACTGTCTGACCACAGCCTATCAGGTCTCATCAGGAAAATCATTTTTTAAGGGAGTGAAATAAGGAAGACAACAGAAAAAATATAAAAGAAAGGGGAGGAAAAAGGGAATTTTGATTTTTTTTTTTTTTTTTTTACAGCCAAGAAGGGAGAAGCAAGATGAAGAAGTGGTGTGGGATGAGAATCACAGAAAATGAAATAAATAAATCCTCTCACCTGTACCTCAAATGTGGGTTCAAATGTGGGTGTTGTTTGTCTCTGCAGGGGAGTCTTTTTGTGTTGCTTAGGATGACCTTAAAGTTGCCATCCTCCTGCCTTAACATCCTGAATGCTGGAAAATAAAGGCATGTATCTTTCATTATAGTTTAAAATAAGATTAAACAATATCACCTTATGTTTAAAATTAAATTTCCAGCCATATAGATGACTTTCTATTCCACTAGCATGCTTATATATGACACCAATATTCATTTTATTATACAAAGAAGTTTATTTGGAGATAGAGAGGAGACATTTTATTATAGGTTTTTAAAAACAGTTTAGCGTTCAGCCCTCTGAAGGACAGTGCGGTTGGCTATGTAGGTCATCCGGTGACTGAGTAGTTTTTGCGGTTGTAAATGTCCTGGCAGGAAGAAGGTATTTCCACAGAAGGGAAGTGGAGGGTCACTAGTACAGTCAAGGGGAGACAGTGGTGACAGTTCATAAAATAGACAGGACAAGATGCATCTGACAATAGATCTTTAAGTGCTAGTGTAACTCAAACAGATTGGTCATGATTAATCAGCTGCCAATGGTGCTGTTTCATCTCTCTGCCTTCTAGAACTTTGTAGTGAAGGACACAATAGGTGTTAGTCTATTTTTCAGAGATATTACAGCACCAGGGTAAAAAGTGAGTTACGACACAGGGATTTTGCTGTAAGAATAGCACTAAGGGATTGTTAACCTTGCAATCTTGTCTTGTGCTTAAGGCTTAGAAAGGTTAAGTGAATTCTTCTGGGTCACATCATTGTGGTAAAGATAGAACCAGACTTTCCTTTTAATTTCCCCTTCCATGTTTCTCAAGTCATGGGCACAATGAGACAAGAATCGGATCCATATTGCTAATAAACAGATGTCAGGAACTGCTTCTCACAGCTCAGTTAAAGATACTGTTAAGAACTAAAATACTTGGGCTCCTAATCTGAAAGGCACCCTTGATTTTTCTTTGTTCTCTAATCACTTCTAAGGTTTCAGTTAATCTGCTGAGTTCTCTGTCCAGTAGGTTATTTATAAAACACCATTGTCTCACTGCTTACCCTGTCAGAGAGATGTGCATCTCTTGTCTGGCATACTGCAAGATTCTTACTGTTTATTTTATTTTATTTTTTAATGTATATATTCACTTTACATCCTGATTATAGCCCCCTCCCTCGTCTCTTCCCGGTCCCTTGCTCCCACTCTATTCCCGCGCTCTCCTCACTTTGTCCTCAGAAAAGGGGAGCACCCTCCATCCCACTCTAGCACATCAAGTTCCATCAGAACCCAAAGAAGCTAAGTTACAAGGAGGCCCACCTTGACTCTCACTCAGAATATTTACTTTTTAAAAAATAGTTGCATAATACTCCATTGTGTGAATGTACCACGTTTTCTTTCCCCATTTTTCAGCTGAGGAGCATCTATGTTGTTTCTGGCTATTATGAATAAGGCAGCGATGAATGTGGCTGGGCAACTGTCTGTGGTAGGATGAAGGATCTGTTGGGTGTATGCCCAAAAGTGGTATAGCTTGATCTTGAGGTAGATCATTTCCTAGCTTCCTGAGAAATTGCCACACCTATTTCCATAGTGTCTGTACAAGTTTGCCCTCTCACTAGCAATGGGTGAATGCTTCCCTTACTCCACATCCTTTTCATCATGAACTGTCATTTGTTTTATTGACCTTGGCCATTCTGATAGGTGTAAGATAACATCTCAAAGTAGTTTTAATTTGCATTTCCCTGATGACTAAGGATGTTGAACATTTCTTATAACTGTTTCTCAAGCACTTGAGATTTTTTGTTTTTGTTGTTGTTGTTGTTGTTTTTTTTTTTTTTTTTTTTTAGAGATCACTCTTCAGATTTCTATCCCATTTTAATTAGATTGTTTTCTTGTTATCTACTTTTTTTTCTTTTTAGTTCTTGGTGTATTTTAGATATTAGCCTTCTATCAGATGTGGAGTTGGTAAAAATCATTTTTTCATTTTTTAGGCTGAATCTAGTCAAAATGTTGATGTCCTTGGCCATTCAGAAACCTTTTGGTTTCATGAGGTCCCATTTATCAATTGTTGATCTTAGTGCCTGTGTTAATAGTGTTCTGTTCAGAATGTCTTTTTCTATCCCTAAGAATTCAAGGCTATTTCATACTTTCTTTTCTATCAGGTTCAGTATATCTGGTTTTATGTTGAGGTCTTTGACCCCTAAAGCAGGCAGGAGAGATGTCCCTAACCCTCACCTACTGTAGCGCTCTGAAGAGGTGGGTCCTTCACCTCACGTGAGCAGCAAAGTAGATATGGTCCTGGATGTGTATGTGGGGGTTGCAGGTGAGCCAGTCCAAGGGTATGAGCATAGGAGAGGTGGCCCTGACTCTTGTCTCCTTTGTAGTGGCATAGGTGAGGCAAAGATCCCCTGCCCTCCCTTTTGCCCATGCCACCTGTGGGTAGAAGGATAGCTTGTCCTACTACTTCTCTGCAGTGTGCGACATGTGTGAAGGAGCGATGCCCTCCCACACTCCTGCCTCTTGCCAACTATGGCACGGGGAGCTGGCCCTGAGGTCATGAGAGCAGGAGAGCTTTTCTTGCCCCTCACCTACTATATAGCACTTGGGAGAGTGGGCCTTGTAACTTGCCTAGGCAGCATAGTACAACTGTCTCTGGATGTGGGGATTGTGGGTGAGCCACCCAAAGGTATGAGCACAGGAGAGCCAACCCTGAGTCTTGTTTGCTGTGTGGTGGTGCAGACCAGAGAGGGATGCTCTTCTCCCCTCTCTTATCCTTTACCACTTATGGCATGCAGGAGAGCTGGTCCAGGGGTTATGAATATGGGAGATTTGCCAAATCCCTTACCAGCTGTAACACTTGGAGAGTGGCCCTGAATCTCACCAAAGTCAGGGCAGGGCTGACTAGCTCAGATACCTCCCTGGCCCAGATCCAGGACTTTGAATTGGCCCACACCAACATCTACACTATTGACCAACTGCTGAAGTACATAAAGGGGTTAGCCCTACAGATCCAAAACTATAGGATGCCAATGACACAGGGCAACAACAGGATATTTGAGAGAAGTACCAGTGAGGTTCTAGTTTTGATAGTGCAACAGAAACCAGAGATCTTGTACAATACTAATGACTTGTTGCAATAAACATTTGCGAGCAGAGAACTGTGGACAAAAGGTTATGCTGTGGGACACATTGTGACACGTTTACAGGTGCCACAACAATATTTTCCCTCCACTGTTGGGGAGGAGGTTGCAAGGGTAGGTACAAGTGGAATGGGAGATGAGTGAGGTTGGTGCACATGATGTGAAATCCACAAAGAACCAATAAAAAGTTAAAAAAAA
>OU015748.1:16722645-16763604 GCA_907169655.1 Acomys percivali | reverse complement strand
ACACACACACACACACACACACACACACACACACACACACACACACATTGTGGTGGTTTGAATAAGAGTGGCCCCCATAGGCTCATAAATTTGAATACTTGGTTCCCAGGGAGTAGCACAATTTTAAAGATATAAGGCGTGTGGTCTTGTGGGAGAAAGTGTGTCACAGGTATGGGGGGAGTAGGCTTTGAAGTTTTAAAAAATCCCACTCAGAGCCCAGAGGCTTGCTCTCTCTTACAGTTGTCTGTGGGTTTGGATGTAGAGCTCTCAGCTCCTTTTCCAGCACCATGTGTGCCTGCATGCCACCATGCTCCCTGCCACACTGATGATGGACTAAACCTCCGACACTAAGCAAGCTCTAATTCAATGCTTTCTTTATAAGAATTGCCATGGTCATGGGGTCTCTTCACAGCAAGAGAACACTGATTAAGACATATTATATATGTTGAATTGATGGATTATATTGATATATTGATAGTTCAATTTTATAGCTTTTTTTTTTCTTTTTAGGAATCTCATACTCTTTATGTAATATCTAAACTCAACTTACATTTCTATCAACATCCTAGCAAAGTTACTTTCTTTTACACTTTGACAACACTCTTTATTTATTGCTTTGGCCATTGTTTGTTTTGAGAGAGGGTCTTCCTATGTATACTATGGCCATGAATTTGATAACCTTCCTTTTCACCTTCTGAGTGCTTAGATTATTAGTGTATGCCATGAATCCTAGCTTAACTGTTTCTGTGGTTAATAGTGAGGTATAAAGCCATAACTTGTGGTTTTTGATTTGCAGTTTCGAGTCTTTTTCCATATTCTTGTTGATCATTTGTATGTCTTCTTCAGAGGAATGTCTACACATGCTCATTGTGCTATTTTCTTCTCATTGTTCTGTTGGTTGGTTTTTAAATCAACTGAATAATTGCAGCTTTGTGATTGTATTAGTCCATGTTCACTAGAGTAATAGAACTTATACAGTGAATCTCTCTCTCTCTCTCTCTCTCTCTCTCTCTCTCTCTCTCACACACACACACACACACACACACACACGCACACACACGCACACACTCATACACATGAGATGGCAAGATTTGCCTCTTTGGTTCCTGTTCTAGTCCTACATTTTTCACTTGCAGATATTCCACAGTTTGAGTTTTCTTCATTAAATTTCTTTCCGTTTTCACATTGTGAACTGTTTTAGTCATTTATTTCCACTGGTTTAAAAACATTTTTTTTTTTTTTGGTTTTCATAAATTTCTTGAAGGAATTTATTCATTTCCTCTTTAAGGACCTCTATTATACCCATAAGGCTATTTTAAGGTTCTTGTCTTCAGCTGTGTGGCAATACTCAGGGCCTACTGGGCTGTAGTTGAGACGTATTGTCCTGGGCTGTTACTGACTTTGTTTTTATGCTGGCTTCTAGGCATTTGGGTTTGAGAAGATTGTAATTCTAGGTGCTGATATCTCCTCTTGTCTTTTTTGGTGAGTGTTTGGTACCTTGGTTTCAGTGGCTCTCTCTAGTTCTTAGGAGAGTATGGTGGCTCTGTGTTCTTTGATAGGAAAATTTTTCTGGGTTCCTGACAGGTCTGGTCACGGGGGCTTCCAGGTAAAATGTTTTTCTAGATATTGAGAACTGTCACTAAGGAATAGGGGTGGGCTTGGGACCAGAGGCTGGGGAAGTTCATAGAAAAGAGGAAAGCATCAGAATCCATTGAATCTCCTGGAAATGGAGGCAGAAAGCAAGTCAAAACCACAGCATAAGGCCTACTACAGGGCTGGGGATGAGAGTGGTGGGTTGAATTTGGAGGAATGGAGGAAGACGGAAGAAGATCTGCAGTTAGTCTACCTACTTCAGCTTTCTAGAGTGGCATACAGTTTCCCAGGGAATGCCCATTTGAGTTGGGGACTGGACTAAACCACTGTGTGGGGTGGGGGTGGGTGGGTTTGGAGGGGAAAATCTGTGTGGTCCACCGGAGGTGAGAGCTGAAGTGGAGGGAAGAGTGGATGCAGCCTGTGGTCTTCTGCAGAGGGAGGGATGAGACTGGGGCATGGGATTTGCAGAAGACAAGGAATAAGTGAAGGTCTGCAGTTAGCCTATTCGCTTTCCTGGTCAGAGTGGCCTGTAGGCTCCCAGGGATTGCCTGCTGAAACTGGGATGTGGGGTAATGCAATGAATGTAAAGAGTTAGGAGGTGAAGATCTGTGCAGACCACTGGAATGTGTGTGTATGTGCGTGTGTGTGTGTGTGTGTGTGTGTGTGTGTGTGCGCGCGCCTGGTGTCTGCAGCATGTAGTCTGCTACAGAGCTCAGGGTAAGACTGGAAATTGGTTTTGATGATCTCAAAGAGAAGTGAAAGCCCCCAGCCTGTGTGCTTCCCTGGCTGGAATGCTCTATGAGATTTTCATATGTGTTTAAAATTTCTTGTTTGAGAAAAAAATGTCTTGCCTTTGTCGGATTGGGATCCATTGCTTTATTTCTTGTAACATCCCAAATTATCACTCCCATACCAAGTGTCCTGAAAGCATATTGAAAATCTTTAAGGAGCTACTTGGGGTCACATTGTTAAAGTAATAGAATCAATTTCACAGACTCTAGCTGCTTGGAACTTATTTAGCACCATGGGCTGTGGGCCGTTTAGGTTGAGGTCAGCCATTATGACGTGCATGTTTCTACTTCAATTAATTTTCCTAATTTTTCAAGTTTAAATATTTAAATTGATGACAACATCAGGGTTTGTATGTAGTAGTTAATCATACCATAATTTACTATTTTCAAACCTTTACAAAGAATAGACTGAAAAATACAATAGTGTATTCCATAGTAACAGTTTAAAAGAAGAATATTTACTGCAGGAAAATGGCTCTTATAATCCTTATACTCAATTATACCTTGTGGGTGTCTTTATCTATTTTGTGTGGCTATAACAAAAAACCTGAAGCTTGGAATTTTTTTTTATAGCTATCAGATTTAGAGGACCAAAAACTATGGTATTAGCTGCTTCTTGGCTCTGTTGAAGGCTTTTAAGGTATATTACAACATAGTCATGTGACATTATGGTGGGACTCCATGTTAGAGGGAGTGTCCACATAGTGAAAGAAGAAGCCAAAGAGTGGGGCATCCAAAGTTCCCTCTTTTTCTAAAAACCACCTCTTGAGAAAACTGGTACCCTTCTTACTAGACTTAAACTACTTCTGAGACACAGCACTTAGTATTCATGGGAGTAGCACCCCGGTGACTCAGTTACTTTCCATAAAGGCTCTATTTTGAAAAGGTTGCACTATGAAAACACTGACAAACTGAAGACCAAACTTTAAGCACATAAACTTCTTGAGGACAAACCACTCCCAAAGCATTGCTGTGGGTCCTCTGATTTTCACCATCTCCAGACAGCCAAAGAGAAGAGAGATCCCACAATGGTTTGTCAAGAAATCGTACTCACATTGCACCTTCTCATGCTCTGAAGACTCTTGTGACATTGCTACATGAAGAATAAACACGTGTCTTTCATACGTACGTCCATAGAATTTACAGCTAGAACTCTGTTGAATATTTCTTGGGAAACTGAAGTTTCTAGTTCAACACAGTCAAGGTCTTCATGGAAAGAAGTCAAATCAGTTCACGTATTGTATATGTCTACACAACATAAGCACAGTATTAATTGTTGATATATTTCCTTTCATTTTCCTTGTTAACACCCCACCCCCCAGTTCTGAGGATTTTGTACATGTTAAGCAAGTTTTCTGCTAGTGAACTGTACGGACAATTTGTAAACCAATGGGTGTGGAAGGAACTTTGTACACATTGCTGACACCTCATTGCTTACATACCTATTTTACTTTTTCTTTTAAAACGTTTTTATTGTTGACAAGTCACATTACATCAAGGTTTTTATTACGCACATATTTACTACATGTGCTACATATTCCTCCAATTTCTTTTAAAGCAAATTTATCTGTTCTTATTTATGTGCATTGAAGGATCCATTCTTTACCTTTTTATTCTTTCTCTTTTTGAAATTTCTTGGCAGGAGATTTCAAAAGACAGATACAGCAGATGAATACATAAAGAAAAAGAAGTATATATACACACAATGGAATTTTATTCAGTCATAAAGAAAATGAAACTGGCAGGAAAATTGATGAACTGGAAGCTAGTATACTAATGAGGTAACTTAGACTCTGAAGGATGAGCAGCACATGTCCACTCCAATGTTCAGACTAGATCCTATTTGCTTTACACACATATTTAAGAAGGGCATGAAGGGAGGGGCTAGATTACATGTGAATGAGATCAGGTGGAATATTAGACTGCAATAGTACAGCTCGGATGAGAGTCAGGGAATAATGGTGGGATGAACAGGGAGATTATTACCCAAAAATCACACATTAATGTAAATGTCATAAAGAAACTTGTTACTCTACATGGCTGGCTCTCAGCTTTGCCTAATATTGTAACCCATTAATGTAGATTTTCATGTTGTGGTGACCTCCAACAATACAATTATGTTTGTTCCTATTTCATAACTGTAGTTGCTACTATTCTGAGTCGTAGTATAAATACCTGTGTTTTCTGATGGTTTTGAGCATCTCTTTTGCTGACTCCCAAAACGGTTGTGACCCACATGTGGTTTGAGAACCACTGCTCCATATGCTAAAAAGAAATAAGATAGCTACAATTACCCCCTGATCCTAGTGAGGGGACCTTATAACTAGATTTATTAGGTGGCAAGCCTCCTTTCCTCACTATGTGCATCCTTCCCTTCACGTATGTTCATCCTGGGATCTATGACTGGCCGTGGAGCACAACAGGGATACAACATGTAGTTTCTGGCCCTAAGATTCTTGAGGCTTCCACTTTCATCCTTGGAAGGACTCTTTGCCTAGACTAACAAATGATGAAAGGGAGACTCAGTATGTCAAGTAGACAGATGAGTTATATGGAGAACAACACTAAGAATCTAAGGCCTACAACAGTGGGCATAATTTCTAGGCCCTTCCAGCCCTTGTTTAGAACCTACCCCCCACCCCTAACACTCCATGGAGTGAGAGATGAGATATGTCCTATGAACCTTGTTCACATTCCTGAGCTTCAAAGCTATGAATAATATCATGGAGGTTGTTTTAAGCAACTGAGCACTGGAATGGGACTGTATGCAGCAATCATTGCTGGAGCTTTTTGTATTCCCCTTGGCCTCACCTATCAGTCCTGGGAAGAATTATACAGAATGCGTTGTTTTGGTGTTTTTCCACAGAGCAATCTCCTGGTTACACAACAGTCGTAGCTGAATTAATTGCGCCGTGTATGTCTCTAGAAAATATCTCAAGATTAGTCTGATAAAGTTCTGCAACTGTTAGTGTGATTTTGAAAGGCAGCTTTGTTATGACTTGATGTTTGAATTCATGGCATAATACAAGTCGCTAGATTATATAAGGCCATGGGGCTGCTAATGCAAGTCTCCCTCAAACTCCCCTCAAAGTTGGTCAGGCCGTAGTCTTGTCACCCGCCTTAGAGCGAGTCACCATCACAGTAGAGATTGGAAGTAGATAAAAGCAATGGAAGGATGAAAAGAATGACAATGCAACCACATCAGGCCTCAAGGTAGTTTGATGTACTTATTCTAAAGCATGGTTTTGGGTTTTCCTTTTAGAGTAAAAATAAAAATGATGAAATAGCTAGGTGTGGTGGCACACGTCTTTTATTCCAGCAATTGGCAGGCAGAAGCAGGCAGATGTCTGTGATTTTGAGGCCAGCCTGGTATACAAAGCTAGTCCAGGAGAGCTAGGGCTCTGTTACATAGACAAACCCTGTCACAAAAACCCAAAACAACAACAACAACAACAACAGCCAAAACATAAACAAACAAACAAACAACACACACACACATACACACATCAAACAAAAGAGATGAAACAAAGCAATGAAAATCATATGGGAGTGATAGCATAAAGTCTGCTCTTTACTGTCTACAATGAAAGAAAAATAAAAAGTTGAAACAAATATTAAATCACATTTAGAACAAAATGTGACACCAATATACCAAATAATTTCCATGTTTTTATGATGAATAAAGTAAAAGAAGGAAGACATTTTCTGAGTAAAATATATTCCAAAAGAAATGTGTGCTTGATAAGAATGCCTTTCCCAACCCCTTCCTCTGTCCTGAAGACAGGTGAGTCATACATAAAAGAAAAGCATTGAATTGCTAAAAAGAGGTTTTGGTCACTTTCCTTTAAATAATTAAATTTAACCTTTTGATTGGTTGAAAATGGCTTGCTATCTTTACTTATCTGGCACACCGGGGAAGCTGTGCCTTCTTTATCTGTCTTTATTTATTCCATTAGTGTATCAATAACAGCAGTGCATAAGCATTGGGGCTGCCTCATTTTTTTTTTTTTTCAGAAGAAAGTCATTCATTCGGCTGCCTTCCTCAGTAAGAGCCATGTTCTCAGCTGCGTTGTGGCAGGAAGCCAGAGAAGCAATTTCCTTTCCTTTAAACGGGGTTGGAAAGCATATGATTGTATCAGGAAGAGACATTTCAGCTTTCAAGGTGAAAGAACACTTGCTTCTTTTAAAGATACAGCTAGAAATAAGATACAGTAGTGAAAGACAGAGGGCTGGCCAATTAAACAAATCCAGGAAGGGCGGGACATAGTCTGTCTACAGGCTATCTCAAAGAAGTTAGCAGAAGAGGATAACAATAGCACCTTTTCCAAATCCCTGTACTACTTTGCTCAACTTTTCATCTTGTTTTTACATACATTTTGTCTAACATGTCATGAAAGTATATCATTTTGAAGTGTAATGGTATATTTTGATTTATGTAGTCATTAGGAAATGGTCAGAACAGAGGGATTCATCTATCATAGAAAAATTTCCTTTGTTTATGATTAGAATGTTAAAGAGTCTCACTTCACCCAGCTTTCTTTAAAATTATATGTTTTTTTATTATTTTAAACAATTTTTAAATTTAAATCTGTTTTGACCAGATCCTTCCCCTCCCCCAAGTCCTTCCAGATCCTCTGCCCCTTCCTACCTACCCAACTTTAATTTCTTTCTTAAAACGAACAAAGAAAAAATCAATACCATCTCTGCGACCCCCCCAAAAACAACCCCAAGACAAAAAGTAAAACAACACTCAAAGAGGAAAACAAACAAAACAAAGAAACAAAACCACTAAACTGTAATGAAATAGAGGCATGCACACACGCACACACACACAAAAGTAACCAAAAAAATCTATGGGGTTCCATTATCTGCTGGTGACCTACTGAATAAGAAGTTGGCCCAGGAGTGGTTGATGTACCAAATATCACTTGGAAAGACTTTTTAGACCTCAACAAGTGCTGGTGTGATTATCATTACTTAGAAGGTCTTGAATTTGTCTTCCTCTCTCAAACTGATAGTAAATACTTACCTGAGGGGTTATATTTAAGATAAAATTATAATTATTTTTAATTCCTGTCTTAATTTAAATGAGAGGTATTTCTATTTTATTTTATGTGTATTAGTGTTTGACTGTATGTATATGTATATGTATATATATATATATGTGTGTGTGTGTGTGTGTGTGTGTGTGTGTGTGTGTGTGTGTTACTGGTGCCCTTAGAGGCCAAAGGAGAATTTTAGAGACCCTGAAACTGGAGCTACAGATGGTTCTAAACCATCACTTGGGTGCTGGGAATCAGATTTGAGTCCTTGGTAAGAGCAACAAGTGCTCCTATGCCCCAAGTCATTCATCTCTCTAGACCCAAAATTTCAAGTGGAAGAAATTATGGAGGCTTTTTGAGGTCTAGGATAAAAGAATAACAGCTGCTGAAACTATTTTTATTTGTGATGACTCTAAGAATAAGTGAAAATGTCCAAAAAATTTATGTTTGGCATTTTATATTTAGTTTTTAGTTAGTAATAATCAATAGATCTGAAATATAAAAGGTGTTACTTCTTCTTTCTCCCCTTTCTCTTCCTCCCTCCCCCTCTCTCCTCTTCCTTTTTCCTTCCTTCCTTCCTTTCTTCTTTCCTTCCTTCCTTCTTTCCCAGAAACAGGGTCACTCAGTTTAGTCTGATCTCAAAGTCACTATGTAGATACAACTGACCTTGAACTCTTCCTCATCCTCTTTGGATGATAGGAATGTTTCACCCAATTGTTGCCTGTTTTCTTGATGGTAACCCTTCTGATTTGAGAAAATTAGAATCTCAGTGTATTTTAATTTTCATTCTCTTGATGAGTAACAATGCAGGATACTTTGATCACGTGTGTGTGTGTGTGTGTGTGTGTGTGTGTGTGTGTGCATGCACGTGCATGCACATGTGCTTACATGTGGGTGTCAGAAGTGGACATTGATTTCTTTTTTTTTTTTTTAAGATTTATTTTATTATTATGTATACAATGTTGTCTGCTTGTTTACCTGCATGCCAGAAGAGGAAACCAGGTTACATTACAGATGGTTGTGAGCCACCATGTGGTTGCTGGGAATTGAACTCAGGACCTTTGGAAGAGCAGGCGGTGGTGCTCTTAACCACTGAGCCATCTCTCCAGCCCCAGGACATTGATTTCTGTGTCCTCTATGCTCATTCTCCATTCATCTTGGTCATTGTTTATTTTTAAGACAGGTGAAACTTGTGGTCATTAATTCTGACAAACTTGCTAATGAACCCTAAGTATCTTATTGTCCTGACTCCTCATCATTGGAAAGAGAAGCACAGTGCTTTCACACTTTTTTTTTTAATGAAAATGGGTTCAGGGACATCAAATCCAGTCCTCATACTTACATGACAAATACTTTATCACTTGAACCATCTTCCTAGTCTCACATTTTCAAATATTTATTCATCATTTGTGTTTCTTCCTTTGGGGAGGGAAGAAATTAATTGTTAATTTGTAGGATTTTTTTACTCCTGCAACTTGAGTCCTTCACAAAACATTCTTGCTTTTGCATCTTGAAATGCTTTGCCTATGCTTCCCTATAGCAGTTTTATAGTTTTGAGTCATACACTAGGATATTTGATACATTATGAATTAAGTATTTTTGTGTAAGATGAGAGATATAGAGAGCATTTCATTGTGTTGCATGTAGACATCCAATTTCCTCGCACTATTTGTTAAGAGGGATTTTATTTTTTAAGAGGGATTTAAAAAAATATTTTATTCATTTATTCATATTACATCTCAGTTGTTATCCCATCCCTTGTATCCTCCCATTCCTCCCTCCCTCCCGCTTTCCCCCTACTCCCCTCCCCTATGACTGTGACTGAGGGGGACCTCTTCCCCCTGTATATGCTCATAGAGTATCAAGTCTCTTCTTGGTAGCCTGCTATCCTTCCTCTGAGTGCCACCAGGCCTCTCCATCCAAGGGACGTGGTCAAATATGGGGCACCAGAGTTCATGTGTAAGTCAGTCCCCACTCTCCACTCAACTGTGGAGAATGTCCTGTGCATTGCCTAGATCTGAGTAGGGGTTTGAAGTTTACTGCACGTATTGTCCTTGGCTGGTGCCATAGTTTGAGCAGGACCCCCAGGCCCAGATCTGCCCATCATAATGTTATTCTTGTAGGTTTCCAGGACCCTCTGGATCCTTCTATTTCCCCATTCTCCCATGCTTCTCTCACTTAGAGTCCCAATAGCATGTCTTCCCCTCTGTCCCATTTTCCTGGCAAGTGAAAACTTTCACAGGGCATGCCCCTTGGGCTAGTATGCAGATATAAGTGAGTATATACCATTTGAGTCTTTCTGTTTCTGGGTTAACTCACTCATTATGATTATTTCTAGTTCAATCTATTTGTCCACAAATTTAGAGAATTCCTTGTTTTTAATAGCTGAGTAGTATTCCATAGTGTAAATGTACCACAGTTTCTTTATCCATTCTTTAAGAGGGATTTTTTAATGTATGTTTTTGACATTCTTGAAATGATATCCTTTTGTCTAATATATTTCATACATTCTTTCTTCATGATATGTCACCTTTAACAAAACTCCTGTCATTCTTGAATTTCTATATGGACTATTCTGTTCCTCACTCTGGTAAGTTTGCTGGGCATAACATCATCTTCAACTTGTAAATGTGGGTATTGAGAAAGAAAAACAGGGGAGTTAGAACAACAGAATGTGAACTGTACATTAGGGAAGCAAGGCCTCAAGTTCAATGCTGGAAACTTAAACCAACCTCAAAGTAAGTAGTAGCTTTTGGCCTCACTGAGAAAACCTCAAAGAAGCTAGAGCTCATGCATAAAATAAGAGTTAGGAATTTATTATGTCTTTTTTTTTTTAGTAAATAGATTGTGTATCTCTATTGTCAAAATTGTGAAATTCTCTGATAATAAAATAGTCTAAATGCCATAATGCTTATATTTCATAATCTATTACATAAGTTCAGGGTGTGAAATTTGTATAGCCATCTGTGATTATGGAATAGTTTCAAAGGATGCCATCTGGCAGTCTCTCAAGTGCAGTATAGTTAATTGTAACATCACTTGGCTTGTTTTGCATGTGGGATAGATCACTCCATTCACACTCAATAATACTATTTATTATCCAACAGCATCCATCATCCTGCCATTTGCTAGAAGTTTTTTCCTCTTTTATCCATTTAACAACACCCATCATGCAGTATTTTCCATTGCTCCCATTTTTTTTTTTTTTTTTTTTTTGCTAAAGCAATTATATTTGCTTCTACTACTGGTTTTTAAAATTTAACATACACAGAAAACTATATTATAGGGGTTGGAGAGCTGGCTTAGCAGTTGGGAGCACTTTACCATCTTGCAGAGGACCTGGGTTTGGTTCCTAGCACCCATGTGGTGGCCTCCAACAACTGTAACTGCATTGCTAAAGGATCTGACACTTGCTTTGACTTTCAGGAATACCAGACAGGCACAGGCACAGGTACAGTCATAGGCACAGGCACATTCATGCACGTAGGGAAAACATTTATATACAAAATCCCAAATAAATAAATATAAAAGGGAAAGAAGAGAAAGTACACTCTATCGCATCTATAGATTACCGAGCAGTTTTCCCAGGTAGTTCTCCCCAAGACTGCTATAGGAAAAGGCAATTTATGTCACATAATGACTGAAATGGATATCATATTCCCATGGCTCAGAAAAAAAAAATTCAATTCAAAGAGTTATCAAGGGTCACTTTTCTCAATGAAATATTGACTATTTAGAAGGCATTTTAAGCTTTATGGATTTCCTAGGGAAAATACTATCAAACTTTGTAAAAGTAACTTTTATTTCCCAGATGTAATTGTTGTCTTGGAAGCTTACTGCCTCCATCTGCTAACCTAGGGCTGGTCCTGGAAGCTTCTAGCCTCTATACAATCTAATCTAGGCCTAGAGTGTTTTTTGCCTCTGGGATTTACTGGTGAGTAAGCTCAGCCTTTCTAGCTTTTTCTGAACTCTGGCTGGCTGGTTCAAATCTGCTATTGTGGCACAAACCCCCTTTTAGCTTACTGGCTCAATCTGACATCTCTCTAGGCCTCTGACTGAATTGCTCTGCTTGACCTCATACTAACTATAGCAATCTGTTATAATCTTCTGTCTCCTCGTTCCCTGGCTGATTCTGTCTTCACCAATGTATCACTAGTTCTCTCTTCAACCTGTCTTTGTAAAACTTTCCCAATAAAACTGACTCTGAATCCTATGAACTGAACTGCCACAAATTTAACTCCACTGCTCTCTGCCTCTCAACTTATTCTCAACCAAACTGACTCGAATTTAGAGACCAGGATGCCTCTGTCTCCTGAGTTCTGGGATTAATGGCATGTACCACCAAATCTGGACCTAAGCTTTTCTCTTCTTGTAACTTGCTCTATAGCAGGCTGGCTTTGAACTCAGAGATACCCTTGCTTCTGTCTCCTGGGATTAAAGGCATGTCTCTATTCCAACAAGATCACACAGACCTAGAAGTTCTTTGGATGTGATCTCTTGTCAGAGCAGCCACATTTCTGAATTAAAATTCCTCTACATATCTTAAAGAAACTCTTAAAATGTCTTGGGAAAAAAATGGACAGAGTCTGCCCTAAAGGATCACATACATAGTCCAATCCAGAAAATTGTAATTGTTGAAATGGTCAGTGAGAGATGCCAAGTCCCAGTGAAGAAGTGGCCATGTGTACTCAAAAAAACAAAACAAACAAACAAACAAACAAAAACAAAAAACAAAAAAACCTGCCTTCTATGCCTTATCTTAAAGTTGATCTTGAAGAAGAATCTGAACTGAATATTACTGTGTTCTGAGTTTTCAGTTCTTTTCAAAGGACTATGAGATGGGGTCTTGGTCCCTAGAAAGGCACTATGAAGGTAGTTAAATCTTTAAGAAGTAGAACCTAGTACGAAGCTTTTGAATCATTGAGGATGTGACTCAAAGAGGATTATGAACCTCCAGCTGCTTCCTCACCCCACCTTTTGTGTCCCCTCCTGCCCATAAGGTGAGTGGTTTAGTTCTATCACACACCATGCTGGTGGGCTGTTTGGCAGAGGCCCAAAGCAACAGAATTAATCGATCACAGGTGGAACCTCCAAAACCACAGGCTAAAATAACTCTTTTCTCTCTATAAGTTCAACCTCAGACATTTCATCACAATAACATCAAATTACTAACATACAGATATTCCGAGGTGGGCACAATGAAGAATGCAATTCCTGAATGGTGACGGAACTAGAATAGTTGTACAACAGATGGTGTGAGGATGTGGAGGAAATGTATTGAGGTTGGAGCATAGACTGTATGAGTGGGGTGTACAGTAAGAGATAAAGTGGAATAGATGGCTAAGCGGTTTGCCCCAGAAGGCTGTGTGCTGAACGGTTTGGAATTTGTTTTGAAGGTAATGAAAAGCAATTGTAAGATTTCAAGCCATTGAGCAAACTAATGAGGGGGCCTTGGCCTGGTTAAATAAAGCCTAACTGAATCAGTGACAGGCTTCATTTCCTCACTGAGCCAGCATAGGCCTACGTTTCTGTTTCTCAGAAATAGAAACTTCAGTTACAGGACAAACTACAGAAAATGGGCAACCAGTCAGAGTCAGCCAGGACTTCTGGCTAGTGGAGATAAGGTTGCTCAGCTGCTGCTTTAGCAAGGCCCTAACTCAGGACTAACTCCTGATTGGCACCAGCCAATCCCCAGTGCACAGGAACCCGTGCTTCCAATCTACATCAACGGAAATAGAGATCACCTAACTGTACCTGGGATTCCCCTAACTGACTTTAAATGGAGGCTGCAAGCTCACTTCAGGGCTGCTGTTCTACCTGAGTGGTGAATTCTGCACACTGGACTTCTGCAGAAACAACTACTCTTTGCTGTTTACAAACTGTCTGAGTCAGCGGGGGGTGGGGGGGGGGGGGGGGGGGGGGGGGGGGGGTGTCTTTCTTTCAGCAAGTTTCAGATCCTAACACTAAGATTTTTATTTTAGTTTATATCTTTGTGACACCAGTATAGGAGATACACTGGAGATGTGGCATACATGAGGGAAGATCCAGAGGGAAGGGAGTTCCAGAACATCCAAGGCTGTTAGGCTGTTACACAAAGAAATCCTGTCTTGAAAAACCAACAAAACAAAACAAAAAACAACCCAAACAAACAAACAAACAAACAAAAAAATCCCAAGCCAAACTGTCCCCCCCTAAAGAACCCTCCAAAACCCACCACCAACAAAAAAACTCATCAGAGACTTGACAAGGAATAAAAATTAATTATCTGAGTAAATTGGAAGTGCAGGTCATCAGCTTCCCAAATGAGAAAATGACAGAGACAATTTGCTGCCCGAACAGTCACCGAACACTCTCTATAACACTGGAGCATCATCTTCAGCTTTTTGACCCAGTATATCTAACAGACATATTTGTGAGGCAGGAACTATTGAGGACTTGTTTAGGGGCTAAGATGTTTTCAGGTCTAGATAGATGTTTTAAGTTGATAAAGATGACATATGATAGATACGGATTTACATTCAGAATTTGTAACTGCTGGCTATCTAACTTCTGCGTCTTTTAAAAATAAGATAGTTTGATTTAGTAAAATCAATATCTGTGGGCTACAAGTTAAACTTAACCACATACACATTCATTAATTGATTTTTTCCCCTAATATTATTACCTTTTATCCAAAATTGTTTCCTTTCTCTTAAGTTTTTTTTTTTTTTTTTTTTTTTTTCTGCTTTATGTTGGAAGCTTTCTGCAAATGCCTAGGGAACTGTGGCTGTCAATAAAAATGTAAAAAATGAGTCATTAATTATTTAACTTGTGGGATTGAATTTGCTTCCTGCCTTGTTGGGTAACCTAGTTCCACTGTTTGGTCGGTGAACCATCCATGTTTTGTAGTATTTTCCACCCAGATATTTTTCATTAATCTGTTTAGATTCTCTAGAGAAAAGTTGTATCCATTTCCTTCCAGGAGTGCCCAACACTGGCTACTGGCATTAGAGTTAGATAGGAAAGGTTGTAAATTTCTCATGGCTCAATGTGTATTCAGTAAAAGAAGTCTCCCGTGTGTCCTGTGTTTTCTATACTTTTCTCTGATCCACCTCCTATAGTAGGTAGGCCTCAGATTTCTGCAGAGGAAGGACTTATCTGTGGTGTAATTACATATCTATTTCTTTACTTGTAGATGTCAGTTGTCTTGATGTGGACAGCTGAGCTTGTCAGTGTTTCAGAATCTTGCAATTTGTTTCTCCTCAATTTTCTCTATGATTGTTTTTTATAGTTTCTTTAAAAAATATTTTTAGTTTTATTTATTTTTCTTTAGGTTTAGTTAATATTTGTCTTTTTGTTATCTAGTGTATAAGTTAGTATGGCTGCAACCTTTCCTTGGGTAACACGTGTTATTTGTGATTTAATATCTTAAAAATCAGGATAATTATATAAGTAAGATGCCCTGAGGAAACAAGAGTGCAAGCGTGTGCTTCAATTAATTAAAAACTGAAAACAATTTAGATCATTTGGAATATCTAGGTTTTCATCCTTTTTTCTTTTCTTTCTCTTTCTTTCTTTCTTTTTTTTAAATTTTGACTTGGGGTTACTTTAAAATGCTTGCTTAAGCATGAGAATCACAATGTTGAATGCTTTGCAAAAAAATGAAAAAAGAACAACAAACAAAACCCTCAAAGAGCCCAAACTTCTAAAAATGTTAAAAGCAAAGGCTTTAGAATAACAGATAATCTACATCTATTGTCATTGCTTAAGATGGTTTCTCAATAACCTTGAAGGGATTTCAGTATTCTCTGTAGACGAGTTTCATTATTAATCATTTTAAATTTTATAATTGCAGGTGGTGCCAAAATATCTCCTCACTGCAGCTGTGTATTCCCAGTCCAGAGCATTCTTTCTGGTATGACTTGATTATGCTCATCAACTTTGTAAGAACCTTCTTATGTGGGTCAAAATAATAGAGAATTAAGTCTTGACACTTTTTGGAGTGGAATCAGAGCGCTAATATGAATTTTGATGGGAAACAGTATTTGGCGGTGGGTAGAAGCAGTTATTTATAAAAGAATTGAGGCAGTTTTTGTGTAGAAGAAAAAATCCAATGAAGGAGGAGGGGAAGGGGGAGGGGAAAGGGAAGGGAAAGACAGAGAGGAGGAGAAGGGGGAGGAGGAGGGGGAGGAGGAGGGGGAGGAGGAGGAGGAGGGGGGGAGGAGGAGGGGGAGGAAAAGAAAAAGAAACAGAGCTATTGAAACATGAGGCCTCGAGGTGGGCTTGGTGGGCGCACACCTTTAATTCCAGCACTCGGGAAGCAGAGGCAGGAGGATCTCTGTGAGTTCGAGGCCAGCCTGGTCTACAAAGCGAGTCTAGGACAGCCAAGACTACACAGAGAAACTCTGTCTCAAAAAACAAAAACAAAACAAAACAACAACAAAAACAAAAACAAAGAAACATGAGGTCTCCTTATTTTCAGTAGTCTGTGCCCACCAGTCTGTTTTTAATCTGTTTGTCTGGCTATCTCTGTATTTATTTAGAGATATGTCTTATGGCCAAGCTGAGTTTCACACTTGCTCTCTGGCGGAGGGTGGTGAACTCCTGACCTTTCACCTCTCGGATGCTCGGATTGCTAGTCTGCTCCACCACCCCGCAGTTTTCACTCATCTTCCCTCCATAAAGTCCCTCACTCGAATACCATCAAATTGGAGGTCCGCCAATGGCCCAGAGCGTCGCTTCCTGGGGGGCGGAACCTGTATTACGGCACGCTGACGTCATTCCCAGGTGCCTTTTATAGCGTCCGGAGGCAGCCCGGCAGGCAGTCGCCTGGTGTGCTTGCTGCCTGAGGGGCCTGCTCGCCGGCAAACACGGAAGTGGAGGGCTGGCGCCAACCGGGACCTGTCACGTCTCCTGAGGCTCCAGTCACCTGCCGGGTTCTGAGTTGACGGCTCCGGAGCGAGGGCAGCCGTGAGTTGGTCTCCCGTGCTGGAGTTGTAGAGAGTCCGAGCAGAGCGGAGGGCGGCGGGTTGTAGCTGGTCCGCAAGACCGGCTGGTAGGGCGGTGAGGCCTGCTGCCTTCCTGTGTCATGGCGGGGCAGCGAGGCTTGGGCCTCCCGCCTTTGCGCCTCTCGCCTGGGCGGGGAGGTCTATCACGTTTGTGCCCTTGGGTGTGATAAGGAAGCCCCTCCACTTGTGCTTTCCTGCTTTGTGCTTTTTGGCAGGGCAGCGAGGGCCTCCCAGCCTCTCGCTTCCGGAGGAAGCTGTGTGCTTTAAGATGGCAGCCCCTACAGGGCCTCCCAGCCCCATGCAGTCCCTTCGGGAAGAAGCAGTGTGCGCCATCTGTCTGGATTACTTTAAGGACCCCGTGTCCATCGGCTGTGGGCACAACTTTTGCCGAGGCTGTGTGACCCAGCTGTGGGGCAAGGAAGACGATCTGGAGCGGGAACAGCCTGCCGCGGGCCACCCCGTCGTCGTTAGACAGGTTTTGTATCGTGGTCCCACAGAGCAGGATTTGTTTCAGCACCGAGCGCATGCTGGAGGCTGGGTTCGCGACAGCCATCATAGAAGGCATCGCGGCGATGAGGGCTCTGTGTGGGATGACGAGGAAGAAGAGCGGTACCATTTACAAGGATTGGTACGGGATCTGAGAATTAGAGTTTTCCCAGAAGAAGAGAGAGAAGAACGCCACCACAGTGGCCACCATTATCACTACGGCCGCTACCGCCGCTGGCACCTGCTCTACCATGGTCCCCCATATCCACGCGTGCGGCGGCAGCTCTATCCAGACACCCCGCTAAGGTCGCCACCTCGTCCTGCAGCACAGGTCTTCAGCTGCCCACAGTGCCGAAGGACTTTCCCAAGTCGCAGTTTTCGCCCCAATTTGCAGCTAGCCAACATGGTCCAGATAATTCAGCAGATTTGCCATACTCCGTGAAATTAGCCAAGCATGTGCCCCAGAAATGAGGAAGCCCCGAAGCTCTGTTGTAAGGTAGAGGAAAAGCCCATCTGTGTGGGTGGGTCTAGATTCCAGGCTCCACAAAAATCAATGTGGTGCCGTTGGAGGAAGTACTTAAGGAATACAAGAAGCACCCCTCCCATCCCCTGAAATCTGTGGAGCTTTAGTCTCAGTGCTGCCCCAGTTTAGGGGAGAAGTTAAGAAATTCCAAACTTTATCAATGCCTGCTGCCTTACATTAGGAATAGAGTTGGGTATGTAGCTCAGTAGCAGCATGCTGTGTCTACACTTCCAATTTATTTTGAATTAATGACTATTAAGCTTCAGTTTTAGAAAACATTAGTGTGTTCTTTGTTGCTGTTAGCTGAGAATTTACTTATGAGAATGAGGAAAACTTTGCTTAGCTTCAAAATTAGGCTGTCAGAACTGAATGTTTTCATGAGCCTGGTATTTGACTACTTAAAATATTTTGAAGTTGTTATTGACTGAACTGGGAACATACTTTATAGAAATGTTATGTCGGTAGTACTATAGTAATGCCATACTTTAGATTTTTTGGCAAAAGTTGAAAGCCTGTTAAGATCTGCTATGCCATTGATATCTATGGAAATCTTACAGTTTTCTGTCATCATAAACTAGGAAAAACAGTATGTATAATTCCAGTTTGCTTTTGAAGATATGAAGACCTTTCGGTGTTTTTGTTTTTTGGTTTTTTTTTTTTTTTTTTTTTTTTTGTTAGATCTAAAGTTACTTGTTTATAATAGAAAGCTGCATTCAGCATTTGGACAACAATCCCAACATTAGGGAACCAGTGAAAAATTGAAACTGAAAATATGAAACTTTGAAAAATTAAAACTTTCAACAGAATTTTAACATTGCTTTTGACCCCGAAATGCACTGGCCCTGAAATGGTAATAGGCAAATACTAACATTTTCATTGTGAAATATTTAAAACAAAACTTGCCCCAAATAGCATATGTATGTGTGAACAGATTCATATAAAAAAATGCTAAATTTTGTTGGCCCAGAACATAATTTAAGAACCAGATTTATAAATATTTTTAAACTTAAATAATTCAAGTTAATATTTAAAATAATGGATTTAATTATGACAGCTTCATACTTGTTTATCATTACACTTTGCTCATATTTGCTCCTCTGTTGTACTTCAGCTATTTTACCTTTTCACCCAGCTAGTCTCTAATTAAATCACATGATATCATGTGTAAAAAATTACTGAGCCTAATTTCTGAATGAGAAAATACATTGTTCACCATTACCATTTTTTTACTACCCCGTCCTCTTTCCCTTCACATCCCCATTTTCCTGTATAGTTCTCCTTCATTAATGCTATTTCAAGGGAAAAAAACTAGAATATTCAGAAATACTTTAGATGGTGTGTTTATGACATGTTAAAATCTACATGTGGTAGCTTTGAGAGGATAAGTAGATTTCGCCTTGATGTCCAGTTTTTACTGAAAAGCTTCAAGAAGAGTTTGTGGAATTTAAGTAAGTCTGATTGTTTTGACTAGAAACTTAGTGTATAAGCTGTATGTGCAGATTCAGCATTTTTTGCATTTATTTTTTAGTTTCTACTTTTTTTCACTTACTATTTCTAATTGGAAGGAAACTGTAAGTGTTTTGTTAAAAGTGACTTAGGTTTTATCTCATACAGTACTCAATAAAGACATTTAACTTTCACAGTGACATGGTTATATTATCTGAATAAAGGTTTCATTTTAAAATTAGAGATTGAATGAAAATTTAATTTTAAAGAATAAACGTTGAAAGAAGTAGAATTGTAAATATTGAAAATTAAAAGGATAGAAGTATTGAAGATAAGATGATCAAAATCCTAATGATATCAGAGCCTGCAAATAGTATGCTAGTAGGAGAGTAAATAGTATCTAAATTAAATTCAGAATGGCATCCATTCCTAAAAACTATAATTCTGAAACTTAACTTCACTCTAAGAATAGAGATAGTTTACATCACTGTTTTTATAGGGAACTTGTAAATACTGAGGGTTAAGTTAATGGGATATGTGTTAGACATGTGACTAAAGAAAAATACACAGAAAAAACATGCTTTATTAATGTAAACTCACATTTTTTTCTCTTTAAAAAGTTGATGTATTTTTTGGTAAATACTATTATTCCTATAATAGTTACTTTTTTATCACTGACAAAATATCTGAATTGAATAATGTAAGGGAGGATTTATTTGGGTTCACAGTTTAAGAGATTTCCACAGTATGTGGCTTTGTTGATTCTGGGCCTTTGGTGACACTGAATGCCACAGTGGGAGGAATGTGTGAAAAGCTACTCACCTCACAGTGGATAGGTATATAGCCAACAATGATATGTTCCTCTTCTGGTGACCCATGTTGGCAAGCTAGGCTCCACCTAAAAATATCTAGACTCTCCCTCCGATAATGCATTTTAGCTGAGAACCAGTCCTTCAATACACAAAGCTATAAAGGACACTTAAACTCAAAGCACAATGCATAGCAAAAAACAAATGCATAGCAAAAAATGCACAGAGGAAAGGGAAATATGGCAAGATTTTCTAAAATTAAGCTAATAATAAATGAAAATTTAGCATATCAATGTTTTTCCTTGTTAGAAAACATTAAGCACTTGTCATAAATAAACTATAAAGGAAGTAAAACCTTGCAGTTATATCTAATTCCGAATTTTAAAGAAAAGGTAACAAATTAAAAAATAATTCTGCAAAAATCTATAGAAATACAACACAGAACCAATTATAAAGATAAAACCTATGATCATTAAATTGCGTCTATTGTGCTTACTCCTGAGACCTTTGTCAAGATAGAGCTAATGTACTTCAGCAATTTTTCAAAGTTCGTCCTTTGGTTTAGGGTTTCTATTGCTGGAACAAAACCCCATGACCAAGAAGGAAGTTGGGGAGAAAAGGGTTTATTCTGCTTATACTTACACGTTGTTCATCACCAAAGGAATGGCTTGTTTCCCACGGCTTGGTCAGCCTGTTTGTTTGTTTATTTGTTTGTTTCTTTCTTTCTCCCCCCCTCCTTTCCTCCCTCCCTCCCTCTCTCCTTTCTTTTAACTTTATTGGTTCTTTGTGAATTTCATACCATGTACCTCAATCCCACTCATCTCCTTGTCCCTTTATGCCTATCTTTTGCCCTTGCAACCTTCCCTCCAAAAGAAAAAAATAAATCTCGTGGATGCTGAAGTCTGTCACGGTAAGTCCCATAGTATACTCTTTTGTTCACACTTCTCTACTTGCAAATGTTCATGGCAGTGAGTCATTGGTCTGGTATGAGGCATCTGGCTTCTGCTACACTTATCAGTACTGGATCCTTACTGGGAGTCTTCTAGGATATCCTGTTATCCTCTGTCATGGAGATCCTGCAGCTTTGGATCTGTAGGAATGGCCTCTTCACATGCTCCAGCAGTTCATCCATCAGTTCATATTCATAGATGAGGTACATGTTGGTATGGGCCAACTCAAAGCCCTGCATTTGGGCCTGGGTGGTAGCTTAGCTGGTCAGCCTCCCAGCTCTCCTGCAGCTATAGCACCCAGGCAAGCTCTCCAGCACTGCCCAGGCTAGCTCACCTAATGCCCGATGCCCCAGCCAGCAAGTGGCAGAGCCACTTCTGCTCATGCCTTCAGGGTTGGCTTACCCTTGCCCATGTCAGCAGGGCTAGTTCTACTGTGCTGCCCAGGTAAAGTACAGGGAGGGCCTGCTCTCCCTACTTATAGAGCCCAGGATCACCAGCTTAGGATGGCATCACCTAAAATGGGCTGGGCCCTCCTCCGTTGATCACTGTTTTAGAAAATGCCTTAACAGATGGATCTCATGAAAGCATCTCCTCAAATGAAGCTCCCTTCTCTCTGATAGCTCTAGTTTGTGTCAAGTTGAAATAAAACCAGCCAGTACAACTGAACCCTTGTGAACCTGACAAGCAAACATATCACTATTAAGCCACAACCCTTCCTTTCTTACTTATCCCCAAGATCTCACATTAAAAACATAAATACCTTTAAAAGTCCCACAGTCTTTACAAATTCTAACATTACAATTTCTATCCCTTTAAAATAGCCAACTTCTTCAAAATTACAAAGTCTTTTAAACTTAAACACTCAATTGTGGGCTCCAGTAAAAACAACAACAACAACAACAACAACACCCCCCCCAAAAAAAACCCCAAATGCTTTATTACTTCAAGAAGGAAAAATCAGGGCACAGTCAGTCACAGATCAAAGCAAAAACCAATCATCCAATGTCAGGGACCCACCACTCACGATCTACTGGACTCTTCCAAAGGGTTTAGGTAATTTCTCCAGCTCTGCCCTCTGCAGAACACAGCTTATCTTATAGGCTCCAGCTGGCTGCACTCCACTGCTGCTGCTAATCTTGGTTGTCCTATGGCACTGGCATCTCATGACCCCTTCATGCCTTCAAAACCAGTACCACTTGGGTGACTCTTAACACACTACCAAGTCTGGCTGCCAGCAGGAGGTACAACCTTGGCAACCTGCTGACTTTCATGAAACATGTCCCTTAAGATTTCATCTCAGTCATCCTGGTCTCTTAATCACCACTGATTTCTTAGCTCCAGTTAACAGGCATCAATTGTCCCACCAGTGGAAAGGTTTCACTTCAGTGGTGCTGGTCTCTTGTTAATCTTGGCTGACTCCAGCCCCAGCTGACCAGAATAACAGAATCTTAGTTCAACATAGCAAACGCCTCTGATCAAATCTTTAAACTTCTATCTGAAACTTTACAAGTCAGGCCTCCATCTTCTGCACTGTTCCCAACAGTTTTATCTTCCAAACTCCTACAGAGCATCTCCTTGAGCTCTTAACACTCAGTGGCTTTCCTAGCCCAAAGTTCCATAGCCCTTCCACAATCCTCCCCAAAACATGGTCAGGTCTGTCAAAGCAGCACCCCCTATGCTTGTACCAACTTGTCTTAGGGTTTTTATTGCTGGGACAAAATACCATGACTGAAAAGCAAGTTTGGGAGAAAAGGGTTTATTCAGCTTACACTTCCACATTACTGTTCATCACCAAAGGAAGGCAGGCTATGAACTCAAACAGGGAAAGGATCCTGGAGGCAGGAGCTGATGCAGAGGCCACCGAAGAGTCCTGCCCATTGGCCTGCTTCCCCTAGCTTGCTCAGCCTGTTTTCTTACAGAATCCAGGGATGGCACCACCACAATGGGCTCTTCTTTCCCGGCTTGATCACTAATTGAGCTCCCATGGAGGCATTTTCTCAGGAGAGGCTCCTTCCTAGCTCATGACTCTAGGTTGTGTCAAGTTGACAGAAAACCGGCCAAAACTGGCCTGCTTTAACTTAGCATGCTGAGAGAAAAGGGAGCAGAAGCTGAATGAGCTTGCAGAAATAATAGAGCTATCGAACTGCAGTCATTAATTGTGTTCAGCGGTAAGGAAGAAAACCCGAGTTAAGACTTGCTTGTTTGACTCAATTATGGACTTTATCTCTATTCCTCCAACAAAGAGGGGAGAGACTAAACAGAGGGAAGCTAGTAAAGTTCCTCAGTGGATTAGGCAGTTTGGCAGTGTGGAGTAAAATAATAGTGAATTTTTTTTTTGAAAAATGGTTTGTTACTATAAATTAAATGACTTTTCTTTTTAAAAAAGAAGTAGTGGAAGTGTCTTACTAATACCAGTTGGTTGTCACATATCTCATACATCTTATTTCCTTATTCCTGGAATGAGCATCATTAAAGCTTACTGTGTTTGGAATGGTGCCTTTGGCAAATAGCTTTAAGAAGTATATAGACAGGAAAGTTTTTGCAGATGGAAATTCTGCTTTCCTCACTTTATTGCTGTCACTATTTTTTACAATTTCTTGGCCACAAACAGGAAAAAATTAATAAGGATGCTTTTAGATTTAAACTCTGTTTATAATAACTAGGTTTATTTTGTTATCACAGGATGACCAGATGTGCCTAAAAACCACTTTGTGTTTCCCAACATACATCATATTATTCTCTACTTTTTCTCTTTTTGGACCAAGCATTAAACAAATGGTGACCAGACCATCTAGTCTAGAAAAGCATAATTGCCTACTCTGACTTTAGTGGGGGTGGAGAAATTCCTTAGAGGGAAGTGGGAATTTAGTTTCAAGATAGTAATTTCCATGTGCAAGTGTGTTTTCGTTCTCCAAAAGGGGGAAAAATGAATAGCAGAGAAAACCTGCCCCCCCAAAAAAAGACTTAGCATACGTTTAGTTTTACAGAAACTAAAATAGTTGTGTGTAATAACTTACATAGCTCTGTATTACTAAAAATAATTACCTTTTTTTGCAGACCTTAAGGTTTCTCATCACCACTTTAAAAGGAGCTAACTGAGCTGACAGATTTCATTACTCAGAGTAATCTGTCTCATTTTTTATTTCACTTTGACATAAGACTTGGCACAAATTTGTTACAAGCAGTGCTCATTTATTGCTGCACTTCTAAGTTATAAATCTGGTTTATATCTATGGAAAATGTAGTGTAGTATTGAAGACATGTCCAGTTATCTGGGCAATTTGTTTTATGAGTTTATGCCAAATTAAATAGAAAGCATTGCCAGTATTTGTTCTTCCTCTGTGGGTTGCGAGACAGTTAGAAAAAAATCCTTTTTGAACAAGCACATTCAGAGTTCTGGCTCTTTAGTCTGTTTCCTGAATGGGTTCTGATTAAAACATGATCTGAAAGTCTGATTGATGGTCCATTTCCTTTCTTAAAACAGGAAATACATTCAGAGTGTTGACACCTAGGAAAGGTAGAATCATTGCTGCTGGATTGCACTCTCTTTGTAGTTTTTAATATTTGAAAAAAATGATTTGGTCAAGAGACAGGCAACACTAGTATTCTCAGGGAATAATTACTGAATGTACAATATTTTATATAATATACTTTAAACTTTTAGAGTGGCGTAAACAAATAAGATAGAATATTGTAATGTGAATTGTAAACAGCTTGGTTGCTGGTAATGGAGAGAGACGGTTTGGTTATAATTGGGTATAAGAGGGAGAAGTGCTGTTGTTTCCTTCGGTAGGCCTCTTTTGGGAAGCAAGTTTGTTTAGAGATATGGAGGAGGGGAGGAGGGAGAAAAGGAAGCATATCAAGAGGGTTTTGAGGAAACAGTTATGGATGGATTGTGGATGGCTGGCTTTTTTTTACCATTTGGGATTAGGGGTGGCTGGCTTTTTTTTTTCCTTAAAGGCATAGCAAACTTTTAGTAGCACAGATGTTTTCCTTACCTTTTAATATTATCCTTTATTTTATTTTATTTTATTTTATTTTATTTTATTTTAAGACAGGGTTTCATTTAAGCCAATCTGGATTCACACTGGCTATATAGTTAGGGGTGATCTTAAACTCTGTACTCTCCTGTACTCTCTGTACTCCTCTGTACACTACCTCTTAAATTCTGGAATTACAAACATAGCTGGCCTAAATTATATATACTGTTAGGATGTTCCACTTATTGTAAAGTTGACTCTGAATTATTTTATCAGCTCTTCTCTCATGCATTTTGGAGGTTAGAGTTTATATATTTTTTGTTTTGCTCTGTTTTATTTCCTAGGTGATACTGAGTCATGACTCTGTATCATTTTTTTTTTTTGAGATTATGTAACTATATATTTTTAATTTTCTTTCGTCCTTTAAAACTTTTCCTTGTAACTCTTCTTTGTTCTTTAAATTCATGGCCTCTTTTTCATTAATTGTTGTTACATGCATATATTTATATGTATATGTATTCCTAAATATAACCTGGTTAGTCTGTATATTATTACTTGTATATGTTTTCAGGGCTGACTATTTGGTATTGGATAACCAATTAGCATGTTTTTCTCTGGGGAAGATGTGTTTCTTTCACTGTCCACATTCCTTATTTGTCCGTAGTTCCTTGTGTAGAGATGAGGCCTCATGATCTTACTCTTAGTCCACTTGGGCATGTCTATTGATGTTCTTGATCAGGTGATGTTTAGGCAGTTATGTTGATGAGACTAAAGGTGTAGCTTCTGATGTTACTAAAAGACAGTCTCACAGTAAACTCCCTGATTCTCTGGCTCATAAATTTTCTACCTCCTTTTCTACAATGCTTTAGGTGCAGGAGCTGTTTTATATATGTATCCACAGGGACTGGGCTTTGCAAGTCTGTATTTTGATTGGTTGTAGGTTTCTGTAATGGTCTCCATCTATTGCAGAGACACTTTAATTGATAAGGGTTGAGGCTTAACCTTATCTGTGGATGTAAGGACAAAAACTTAGAATGTAGTTAGGGATTATGCTGGTTTTATGAAGTATGACTTCATTAGCCTTGGATAGTTTGCTAGGTTTCCAGTTTCAGGCATGGTTTCCCCCTGGTTGACTTGGTCTTAAGTCCAGTTAGACTTGCTTAGAACTGTTGGTTGCTTCCTTCCTTTGGTAGCTTGCATAGCATCTTTGGTACCATGTAAGACCAGGGAGCAGACATTTGGGTAGGCTCAGCTCAGGGGTCTCTGAGCCTGGTGTCTGAAGTGTATGGTGTCTTTAGCAATAGGAATTTACTTTCTACCTCTTAAGGCAGGGCAACCAATAGCAATAGCCCGAATGTTTTGCAAGTCTCTGGTAGAACCCTGACAACTCTGGAGGGCTTCTCAAATCTGGTGTTGGGGTTTTTATTAAGTAGTCTTTTGGCACTTGGAGGTCCAGATGAGGAAATTTCATATGTATACTTATACGTAGATTAAAAAAAATAGTTTTCTTAGGTAAGTAGTTAATAGTTTGATTTCTTATGACTTATGCAGATGTTTCTACTGTTTATCCTCATTCCTCCCTTTTCTGCATTTATCTCTTCCCTCTCTAATGCAAACTTTTGTTTTTCATCTTTTCTTGGATCAGATAATGTGTACCTTGCTGATCTCCTTTTTATAGCTTCCCAACACCTACCCTGACAATGATCCCTTTTTATTTTTATGGTTTCAGTTATTCCAGGATATGTATTCCATCTGAAGATTTGGAGATAACTCAATAAGAAAGAATATGTAATGTTTGTTTTGTGATCTGAATTACATCACTTAGTATGTTCTTTCCAAGTTGTATTCATTTACCTATAAAGCTAATGATTTCATTTTTCCTCATAGCCAATGATATTCCATCGTATTTAGGTAACACACTTTCATTATCCATTCCAAAGACATTTTGGCCATTTCTATGCTTTTGTGAGTAGAAAAGCAAGGAACGATGCTGAGCACGTATCTGTAGAGTGAGATGTTGAATCTTTTGTGCATATGCCAAAAAATGTTATAGCTGGGTCATATAGAAGACTTATTTATAGCTTTATTTACCTATAAAATGCTAATTTTATTTATTTAGAAAATAATTTTCATATGGATTTCCACAGTGCCTATACTAGCTTTCATTCTCTTCAACAATGAATGAGAGTTCCTTTTCACACACACTCCTTTCAGAATTTGTTCTCACTTGTTTTGTTGGTCTTTGACATTTGATTTTTTATTTCCCTACTTTCTAGGGACTGTGAACATTTTTGAAATATTAACCTCTTCCTCCTCCTCCTGCTCCTTCTCTTTCTCCTGCTCAGGTTCTAGGTCCATTTTTTGAGTGGTCATTTTTTGGGGATGGTTATGAGTTCTTTATATGTGCTGAATATTAATCCTTTATTAGATTTTTACCTTGCAGAGATTCTGCCCATTCTGTGGGGATTTTTTCTTAATTTATTATTTCTTTAGTTGTACAGAAGCATTGTAATTTTATGTAGTCCCACTTGTCATTTCTTGGCTTTAATGCTTGAGCAAATGGAGTCAGCCTATTCAGGAAATCCTTTCCTATACATATATGATATAAGGTGCTACCTATATATTCTTCTATCACTTCCAGTGTTTTAGGTTATATATTTAGGTGTTTTGATCGATTTGGAGTAGTTTTTGTGCCAAACAAACACTTAGTTCTTTTTCTTTCTTTCTTTCTTTTTTTCAATATCCATCCATGTATTTATATAAAATGAACAGTTGAAATATGAGAACCCAATTATGAAACACTCCATTTTGGCCTGCAACACATTTAAAATATTTTCCTTCATGTCTGTGTTTTACATTAACTATGTTGCTTGGTCCCTTAATATCAAGCATAACAGATCATATATTTTGGGCTTCCAGAACAGAAGACTTGAATTTTCAGCCTGTTTAGTTATTTTTGTATTGCTACGTGGCGGCATCGTGACACGACCATCTTACAAATCATTTAATTGGGGCCTTGCTTACAGTTTCAGAGGGTAGGTCCATGACCATAATGGCAGAAAGTATGGCAGCAGGTCAGTAGCTGTGGTGCTGGAGAAGTAGCTGAGAGTTCAAAGCCACCCACGTGACACACCTCTTCCAGCAAGGCCATACCTCCAAATCCTTCCCAAACAATTCTACAATCTGTATCATAAGCATTCAAATATATGAGCCTGTAGTGGTCATTCTCATTCAGATTATCACATTCCATTTTCTGGACCTCATAGGCTTGTAGCCATATCATAATACAAAATGTGTTTAGTCCATCTTCAAGAGTGCACACAACTCTCACAGTCTGAACTCAGTTTAAAAGTCCAAAGTCTTTGGAGAATCAAGACAATCTCTGAACCATAATAGCCTGTAAAACCGAAAGAGGAAATTACATCCTTCCCATATAGTGACCTAGACTATAAATTACCATTCCAAAAACGGAAGAAAGCAGGCATAATAGGGAAATCCTGGACTAAAGCAAGGATGAACATAGCAAAGGAAACTTTAAATCTTGTAACTCTATGTCTAATGTCAAAAGGTTTAGGTAGCTCCCCTCTTCTAGATTTGTAGACAGCAACACAGTTATCTTTTGGTGGTTGGTTCTACCCAGTTTCTGAAGCAGACATCCCACAGCTCTAGCATCTCCAACATCTTGGGGTCCCCAGCGCATCCTATGCTTCATCTTCACAGCTTCACAAAATGGCCTCTTTTGGCCTCCATAAATGGACTTTCCAGGCACATATGTGGCTTCAGTGGCTTTTCTTAGCTGCACAGGAAGATTCTACAACCCCTTTACTAACGTATTCTTCATGACTCTAAAGCTAGAACCACATGGCTGATGATGCCAAGTGTTACTGCCTGATTGGGATAGAATCTAGCCTCCTCCTTGAATTACCTTTACATAAGCTTTCCTTTGTTGTTGCTCTTTAGCAACCCATAATTCCTTAAGGCTTTTCCACAAATTGCAGGATTAGACGCCTAGAGACCTACCCCAGGGCACCATTCCCATTGTTTTATTTTTGAATTTTGAATTTTTAATTTTTTATTAATTTATTCTTGTTACATCTCAATGGTTATCCCATCCCTTGTATCCTCCCATTCTTCCCTCCCTCCCATTTTCCCCTTATTTCCCTCCCCTATGACTGTTCCTGAGGGGATTACCTCCTCTTGTATATGCTCATAGGATATCAAGTCTCTTCTTGGTAACCTGCTGTCCTTCCTCTGAGTGCCACCAGGTCTCCCCCTCCAGGGGACATGGTCAAATATGAGGCACCAGAGTTCGTGTGAAAGTCATATCCCACTCTCCACTCAATTGTGGAGAATGTTCTGCCCATTGGCTAGATCTGGGTAGGGGTTTAAATTTTACCGCCTGTATTGTCCTTGGCTGGTGCCTTAGTTTGAGCGGGACCCCTGGGCCCAAATCTGCCTATCATAATGTTCTACTTGTAGGTTTCTAGGACCCTATGGATCCTTATTTCTTATCTCTTTCAGCACGACCAAGGCGCTGATATTACCCTGCCTGGTGCTTTTATTCTCCTCAGACTGTACATTTTTATTTCCATTTGCCCACTAGCTCTTTTTCATTGTAGATCTGCATAGGAGTAATAACAAATCACCACCGAGCAGAGTCAACATTTAGGCTGTCATGAAATTTTGTCTGCCAAAACAATTAGTCCTAAACTATTTATTTTAGCCTTAGGCAGATTCTTTGGACAAAGGCACAAATCAGCCTTTTTCTTTCTCAAATATCATAAGAATGGTCTCTAGCCCAGTCATTAGTATTATTACTCTCTGAAGCATCTTGAAATGGGCTTTCATAGTCCACATTGCTCTGAGCATTACTATCTTTCATGCTTCTTCTAGGATGGCCCATTAAGCCCAATTTACAGCATTCAACTGCTTTTCTAGTCTAAAGCCCCCCACATTTTCCACAGCATTGTATACCAGTCACAATAATATCTGACACCTGGTACCAAATTCAGTCGTAGTTAATTTTCTGTTGATGTGAAGAGACACTATGAAAAAGGCAACATTAAAAAAAAAACAAAACATTTAATTGGGGGACTTGGAAATGGTAAGTCCATGACCATCACGGCAGGGTGCATGGCACAAGGCATGCATGCAGGTAAGAATGACACCAGTGAAGTAAGTAACTGAGATTATATCTGATCCAAACAATGCAGAGATAGAGAACTAACTGGATATTGCATGGGCTTTTGAATCCTCAAATGTGACATACCTTCATTAAGACCACACAGCCTAATCTTTTTTAAAATTTCCACCAAATGTGGCAGAAGCACAAATATATGAGCCTATGGGGATCATTCTTATTAAAACCACCAAAGTGAGAGATAATGTGTCTAATTTTGTTCTTTTATATGTGGATATGCAGTTTTCCCAGAACCATATGTTGATGCTTTCTTTTTCTTAATTTACAGTTTTGGCATCTTTGTCGAATATCAGGTAGCTGAAGTTACATGTACTTACAATTTACATTTAAATCTGTAATTTTCTTCCAGTGGGCTATATATTTGCATTAATACCATATTGCTATTTTTTTTTTTTTAAGCATGGCTCTGTAATATATTTTAGGATTGGGAATGGTAATTCTTCTATTGTTCTTTTGTTTATGATTGTCTTGGCAATTATCTTAGAGTTTTTGTTGTTGTGAAGAGACACCATGACTATGGCAAGTTCTATAAAGGAAAACATTTTGCTGGGGCTGGCTCACAGTTTCAGAGGCTTAATCCATTATTGTCATGGCTAGAAGCATAGCAGTATACCATGCTTAAAGTGTATATCTGTCTGTCTGTCTGTCTATCTATTGTATATAATGTATAATATAGTCTATATATATAATGTCCATTTGATGGAGAAAGTATGGTATTGAAATCACCCACTATTAATGAATTGATGCTAATTCGTGTCTTTAATTTTAGAAGTAGATTTTTTTCAGTGAAATTAGGTGCTCCAGAATTTGATGCATCCATGTTTCACATAGTAATGTTGTGGTTAACTGTTCCCTTGATTAGTATGAAATATCTCTATTGTTTTGATTAGTTTTAGTTTGAAGATTGTTAACTATTAGGATGGAGGCTTCTGCTTGCTTCCTGGTCCCACTTAATTGGAGTTCTTTTGCTTTTTCCCATTCTTTACTTTAGGGCAGTTTCCGTCTTTAAAGATAAGTTGTGTTTCTTTTCTTTTTCTTTTTCTTTTTTTTTGTTTTTCGAGACAGGGTCTCTCTGTGTTAGCCTTGGCTGTCCTAGAGTCACTTTGTAGCCCAGGTTGGCCTTGAATTCACAGCGATCCACCTGCCTCTGCCTCCCGAGTGCTGGGGTTACAGGCGTGCGTCACCACACCCTGCTAAGATGTGTTTCTTATAGAGAACAAAAGTATTTCATTTCTTGATCCATTCAGTCAGACAGTGTCTTTTGATTGGAGAATTGAGGCCGTTGATACTTAAAGTTATTATTGAGGGCATTGCTATTTGAAGTTATGATTGAAATATGTATGTTAATTGTGATTGACAAGTTAGTTTTTTTGTGTGTTGTTTTTGCTCTTAGTGGTACTTTGTGTTTTAATACTTATGGTTTCATATTTCTATCCCTTGTCTTTCTGCCGTGTTCATTCATCTCTTCAGTATGAAGTATTATTTTTTATTTTGTTTAGGTTTAGTTTGTTGGATATTACATTTTTAAGGCTTCTTATATTGTACAGTGTTTTTCTTTCTCTAATTATTACAGGTAGTTTTACTGGTTATATTAGTCTAGAATGACTATTACAGTCTTTTAGGATCTGGAAAGCATTGCTTCAGGCTTATATGGATTTCAAAGTTTCCATTGAGAAATCAGCCATTTTTCTGGTGTGTTATCCTTTGCATGTGATTTGTATTTTTTCTCTTGTAGCTTTCAGTACACTTTATTTATTATGTATCTTTAATGTTTTAACTGTGATATTCTGTGGAGATTTCCTTTTCTGGTCTTGTCTAGTTGGTGTTCTGTGAGCTTCTTATATCTGTAGGGGTATGTGTTTTCTTAGTTTGGGTAAGTTTTCTTCTATGATCTTCTTGAATATCTGGCCTGATAAATGAGATGATTTTGGGTGGAATGAAGTCAAGTGAATAGAAAAGGATAGATTTATGTAATATGTGCCTCTTGGTCCAAGCGTATAGTGCTGGGGTAGATCTGGCTGTGTGGAAAGGTTATATGTGGTATGGGAGGATCCTGTCAGCTAAGGCTAAGTAGATAGAGTCCTAGCAGAAACCTAGAGGTTATCGATTGTGCAGGAGGGGTTACTACAGTAGGACAGGGCCCTGGATGTGGGACTCAGGCTTAGTATGATAGATTGGGGAGATGTCTTAGATAGGGAGGCTAGAGAGACACACTGGGATAGACTCCGGAGAAGGAATTGGGAAGTCTGGTTGCTAAAATTTCTTTCTTTCTTTCCTTTCCTTTTTTTTTTTTTTTTTTTTTGGTCTTTCAAGACAAGGTTTCTCTGTTTAACAGCCCTGACTGTCCTGGACTAGCTTTGTAGACCAGGCTGGCCTCGAACTCACAGAGATCCACCTGCCTCTACCTCCCGAGTGCTGGGATTAAAGGCGTGCGCCAAAATTTCTTGTCCAAGTTTCTGTTGCATCAGTTGGATCAGCTTGTATTGGCTCAGACCTGGGCTTAGGGTTTTACACTACTGTGGTATAAACTGTACTCTATAGTGTTTTGGGTAAAATGTAAGTGAATGTATGTTTCTTTAGTGGCTTTTCTTCTTTTTTGGGGGGTATTTCCTGTTGTGTATAGGGAATGACAGTTGCTTGTGACTGTGTTGTCACAATCTCTGATACTCACCTTCTGGTTTTGCTGCTGAGCTCTGGAGAGGCCTGTTTTACCTGATAGATTTTCTATACTTATAAAAGTTACAACTGTTTACAAGCTGAAGGACCGCAGTTGAGTCTTTAGTTCTTATTGTTGTTTTCTGCCTTGCATTTTCTATGAGTTAGTCTTTATTTCTCATTATTCTCTCATCTTTCAGGGAATCTATATAATTTCTGATTTGTGAACAGGTTCTCATTTTTGTATATTATTATATGTCCTTTTCAGTAAAGTACATTTTCTACTATATGTGGGGATTTTCATTTCCAGTGATGACAGATTGAATAAATCTTGCTCCTGTTGGCATTTAGGTATTTCAGCAAGTCTCCTCATCTTGAAAATTCACCAATTTTCTCTTTATTGTAGATATTTACAGTCATGAATATCTGGAGAGGTATTAGAAGAAAAGAGCCATATGGAATAAAATTATTACTATTAAGAAATTAAAATATTGAAAATTACTTTAGTTCTCTTAGCATACAAAGTATTGAGTCTCATAATTGCATTTTCATATTTGTCCTTATAATTTATTGCACCTTATGTCCCCTGCTCTCCTCTGGCAGGTTCTTTTCCTTTCTCCCCACATTACTCTTCTTTTTTATGGCCTTGAAATTGAATCCTGACCTTGTGTATATCTCATAAGCATTATACCACTGAGGTATATTTTCCAGACCAATTTTCTAACTTTATAATTTTTTCTTTTTTATTATTTTTCCTTTTTTATATATACATTTATATTATTACACATATATACAATAAACTACCTATAGCAAGAAGAACTACAAAATGATCAGGAATTATATGTTACATTCTTAGTGTTTTGGCCATTTGTATTTGACAACCTTGAAGAGAATATCTTTCCTATCTAAGTACATCCACAATTTTGAATGTAAATCAATATCTTATCATATTTCATCTTTATCAACTTAAAACATCTATCTAGGCCTAAAAACATCTTAACTCCTAAACAACTGAGCTTAATTGTAAAACTAAACTGTCTTGTCTTCAACCCTATCAGAGACTTGAGAAGGAAAAAAATTAGTTATCTGAGTAGACAGGAGTGCAGGTTAGTAGCTTCCCAAATAAGAAGATGACAGAGACAGTTTGTTCCCTGAACAGTCACCCAAAACTCTCTATGAAGTTGGAATATCATCTTTAGCCTTCTGGCCCAATATATCTGACAGACATATTTGTGAGGCAGGAACTATTGAGGACTTGCTTACCCTGTCTTGGCAGAGTTTGGCCATCGACTCCAAGCTTGCCCTTTTTTAGGCAGAATTCTGTCTGTGGCAGACACAAGGACATTTTCCCCAGTGGCTTATTTGCCACATTTGCAGCAATCTCCATAAGGAGGTTCACTGATGCTTATCATCCTCTTTGAAGTAGGCTGGGTGTTGCCAGGAGTTAACCTGTCTTATTGTCAAAGAATCTTTAAAATAATAACATCTTTAAATGCCATATTCTGTAGGTCTCTGAGGGGTTTGAAGACCTTATCTAACTATTTTACCTTATCTATGTATAGAATCATATCTACCTGCTAAACCTAGGATGTATATTCTTGTATAAATAGATTAGTAATTGACATGACCATGATTGGATCAACTACCAATTAAATTGTATTACTTAATTATCCTAAGCAGCCTGCAATAACACTTTCTCTGAGTCCAACCTTGTTTTCTCTCTGAATAAGACCAATATAACTTATAATCAACTCCCGATGAAAATAAACATCTGTAGTCCAAGAAAGCAACCAAAAACCTACCCAACCCCCCTGAAGGGAAATACGGCATCATTCTATTAAGGTTTCTTCTGGCTGATTTGGCATACATAATACCTTTGTAGGGGTCCAAGGAAAATTGAGGAAAATGGTTAAACAAGCTAGGAATAGCATTTGGGGCCCATTTCTAAATGTTGAGAAATTCCAGGCTTAATTGTAATCCTGTGTGGGACATTCTGAGTTGCTGGACCAATTGGGATCAGAAGCTTTCTTTGAAGCTATCTTGGGAGCTGTCCTGTTCTCATGAGGTACAGCAACTGAAGCACTTGGTGCTGGAGCATGAAGGATGCAGGATGTCAGTGTCCAGCATGCTGAGAGGAATGTATCCTGTCAGGTCTGATCCAGTGTCAGTCTCAGGTTCTTTTGTTCTGAAAACATATAATTGCTCACAAGCATTATACAGTCCTAAAATTATGAATGTATGAGGTGTGCGTGATGAACAGAACAATTAAATTGGTTCTCTGATATTTGTATGAGCAGAAGAAAGACATCTGTAAATCTTCATTGATGCCATATGAAGAATGGCATCTAATAATAAATGACAGGGATTCTGTAACTAACAAAGATTGTCTGTGCATAGATATTCCTGTCTCAGCCAGTCTCAGAGCTATTAATTAGCAACATAAGTTACCTGCTTGTTCTGCAGTTTGAATTCTTGACATCCTGATTATATCCCTGTCCCTCATTGTCTCTCAATACCCCTCCATCCCTTATCCCCTCTCCCTCTCTCTCCTAGTCCTCAGATAGTGGAGCCTTCCTCCCCTAACATCTGACTTCAGCCTATCAAGTCTCATCTGTACATACAGTATCCTTTTCCTCTGTGGCTTGGTAAATTCACCCTGCCAGGGGGAAGTGATCAACATTGGGGGCCAGAGTCCATGTCAGAAGTAGTCCCTACTCCCCATATTGTGGGACCCACAAGGAGACGGTGCTGCTTACCTACATCTGAGAAGGGAGTCTAGGTCCACATCATACATGGTCCTTGGTTGGTGCACCCATCTCTGTATTGCTGGGATTATCCTGGATTATTGGCTGGATTACCTCACTCAGGATCATCATTTTTAGATCCATTTGCCTGCAAATTTCTTGTTTTTAATAGCTGACTAGTATTCCATTGTGTAAATGTACGACAGTTTCTTTATCCATTGGTTGAGGAACATCTAGGATGTTTACAGATTCTGGCAGTTATGAATAAAACTGCTACGAACATAGTAGAACAAATGTCCTTGTTGGTGGAGCATCTTTCAGGTATATGCCTAGGAGTGGTATGTTTGGGTCTTGAAGTAGAGTCATTCCCAATTTCATGAGAAAGCACCAGATTGACTTACAAGTTTGTACTCTCACCAGCCATGGAGTAGTGTTCCCCTTTCTCCACATCCTTTCCAGCATATGCTGTCACCTGAGTTTTTTATCTTAGTCATTCTGCTAGGTATAAGATAGAATCTCAGAGTCATTTTGATTTGCATTTCCCTGATGACTAGGGATGTAGAACATTTCTTTAAGTGTTTCTCAGACATTAAATATTCCTCTGTTGAGAATTCTCTGTTTAGCTCTGTACCCCATTTTAATTGGGTTATTTTGTTTGTTGTTGTTTAATTTCTTTATATATTTTGGATATTAGCCCTTTGTCGGATGTAGGGTTGGTGAAGATCTTTTCCCAGTCTGTAGGCTGTCATTTTGTTCTGTAGACAGAATCCTTTGCCTTACAGAAGCTTTTCAGTTTCATGAGGTCCCATTTATTAATTGTTGATCTTAGAGCCTGAACTGTTCATGTTCTGATCAGGAAGTTGTCTTCTATGCCATTGACCTCAAATCTCTTCCTCACTTTTTATTCTAACAGCTTTATTGCATTTAGTTTTATGTGAAGGTCTTTAATCCATTTGCACTTTAGTTTTGTGCAGGGTGATGAATATGGATCTATTTGCATTTTTCTACATGTAGCCATCAAGTTAGACCAGCTCCATTTGTTGAAGATGCTATGTTTTTTCCATTTTATGGATTTGCTTCTTTTTAAAAAAACTAAGTGTCCATTGTTCTGTGGGTTTATTTCTGGGTCTTGAATTTGATTCCACTGATTCCACCAGCCTATTTCTGTGCCAGTACCATGCTGTTTTTATTACTGTTGCTCTACAGTATAGCTTGAGATCCTGGATGGAGATTCCTCTGGAAGATCTCTTATTGTACAGGATTGTTTTGGCTATTCTGGGTTTTTTGTTTTTCTATATGAAGTTGAGAATTGATTTTTTAAGGTCAGTAAAGATTTGTGTAGGTATTTTGATGGGAATTGCATTGAATTTGTAGATTGCTTTTGGTAAGATTGCCATTTTGACTATGTTGATTGTCGTGATCCGCGAGCATGGGAGATCTTTCCATCTTCTGAAATCTTCCTCAAATTCTTTCTTCAGAGATTTGAAGTTTTTTTCATACAAATCTTTCACTTTTCTTTGTTAGAGTTACACCAAGATACATTGTATTATTTGTGGCTATTGGGAAGGGTGTAGTTTCCCTATCTTCTTTCTCATCATGTTTGTCATTTGGATACAGGAGGGCTACTAAATTTTTTTAGTTGATTTTGTATCCAGCCACTTTAGTGAAGGTGTTTATCACCTGTAGGAGTTCCTTGATAGAATTTTGGGGTTACTTATGTATATTATCATGTCATTTGCAAATAGTGATACTTTGACTTCTTCCTTTCTATTTTGTATCGCCTTGATCTCCTTATTTGTCTTATTGCTCTAGCTAGGACTTCAAGTACTATATTGAGGCGATACAGAGTATAGACAGCCTTGTTTTGTCCCTGATTTCAGTGGAATTGATTTAAGTTTCTCTTCATTTGTTTGATGTTGGATATAGGCTTGCTGTATATTGCCTATTTTATAACTTTTAACCATCTAATTTAGAAGTCTTAAGTATACATGTTGAAATAATTAAGCGCTCAAAAAATCCCTTATTTTTCCATTTGGATATGATTATCAGGCATTAAAGATAGCTATTTTATCCTTTAGCAGAGTTAAATAAAGGCAGGTAGAAACTATGATTGAAAATTAGTGAACATTTCATTTAACACTTTAGGTAGTTATTTATAAACACAGATTTAAATCACAGTCATAGATGGGGAATTTAAGTTGCACAAATTAAAAGAATTAGAAAATGGTCTTTTGTAACAATATAAAAATATAATTTATCTTTATCAGTGAGGATTTAGTTCCTGTGGAACACACATGATGGAGAAAACCAGCCTTCACATGCATGCTGCTATGTATTCAGAGAGAGAGAGAGAGAGAGAGAAGAGGAGAGGAGGGGAGGGGGGAGGAGAGGGGAGGGGAGGGGAGAGAGGAGAGAGACAGAATAAAGAGGAGAGGAGAGAGATAATAAATCACAACAAATTGTTATAATAACAATTTTAAACAATAATTGGTGAAAGCCAGTCTTACTTTCTTACTTACATTATATCTTTAATGATGTGAGTATCCCATTTTACTTTAAAGATAACCTCGTATAAAACACTTAGATAAAAACATAACACACAAAATTTGAGTATCACTGTTAGTTTTATTATTGTACTTATATGCTATTTTATTGTTAATAATACAGGCCTGTTAAATATCTCAGTATTTATTCATGCTCAGGGCAGTTAATATTTATGCTGAGGTTACTGAATACAATTTATAAAAGATACAAATTGGTAGGTGCCACATTTTTCTATTTGCTTTGTGAAAAAATACCCTCAATTGTAAATTACCTTCTGAAACATGTTTTCTTTGCTAAACTGCTTCTCTCCTTTATCCCAATCATTGTTTTAGAAATACTATTTTACTACACAGTAGTTGACGACTTTCAGAAGGAACAAGTTATAGCATTCTTTCACATTGGTTCTGTTAGTCCTTTTAGTGTCAAATGGCCTAATTATACCAATACATTTTTTATTCCTACTATCTTACTAATGTGTGTGTTTACTATGAGTGCCTAAAGTGCATGTAATGAACTCAGCAGTTGTGAGTGGACACAGGCTAGATTTTATGACCCAGTGACAAAAAGGAGGGCTTTCCAAGGGAAAAAAAATCAGAGTGAAAGAAAAAATGAGAGAGAAGGAAAAGACAGGAGGAGAAGAAAAGAAAGGGTGAATCTTATGGGAAGAATGAAGAGAGAAGAAAGAGGGAAGTGAGAGGAAGGGGTCCAAAAGAAAGAGAAAGAAGGAGACATAACCATGATAGCACTTCAGTTACTTGAATTCATGGTTTTCTGATTTGCATATAGCTTGGTTGTTCTGCAAGATACCTCAATATCCTTCTAAAAACATGATAATCTGAAATTAGTGTATGTTAAGTATTTGTCACTGCTATCAAAATATTTCTCATGAATGTATATATCTATATCTGTGATTTATGGCAAACCTGATAATATGGTCCATGGTCAAACATAGGAACTGTGATAAAACTTATTTTTGTTATTTTTAAAAGATTCTGAGTGGAAAAGAAACTGTCAGTATATTGAGATACTGTGAAGACTTTCAGATGTTGAAACTTGGATTTTCTTCAATGGGTTGGAATAACAACTGTAAAATATGTTTACATATGAGGTGTGCTTACAGAGTTTGCCTCATGGAAGCGTAAATATTCCTGTTGATTTGTTATTAAGTTGAATTACTTAGTTGTCAAAATGAATCTAAATATTTTTTCTACAAAGGTTTCATTACCTTTGAAATAAGTTGTTAGAAATTCAACCCCAGTCGCACTCCTATTTTAACAGGTTTTCCAAGGATCTTTATTACAAAGGCAGTGTTCTCAGTTCTGTGTTATATTAAAACCTAGCCCTTGAGAACTGCAAGTTACTTAATGTGGAAAATAATTAAAAGTTGTTAGAATAATACTGAATATCACTTGAGAAACATGAGGTTTACTATAATGATTTGAGAATACTGTATCAATAAGCTTTGAGATTTCCAGTGTTCTTTTCCTGACTTAGCCATAACTTGGAAAAGTGGAAGATAAAACCTACTAGGCCTAAAAATCTTTCTTATTGATATTGGAAATTGAGCCCAGCATCCTATGCATTACCAGGTAAGTATACTATCATTGAGTTATGTCTCAAGCCCTTTAATTTTTTTTTCATTTTGAGATAATATTGTGCCAAGTTTCATTAGTTCTGCTGGTCAGATATACCTTGAACTAATAGTTCTACTTCATCCTCCCCAGTAGCTAGAAATACATGTCTGGTCAGCAATTCTTATTTATAGTTAATATATTTAAAAACACTTTTAAATACAACAAATAAGCAGCCTATTTTGTGAGAATTATAAACAAAGGCAAGAATATTGTCTCTTAATATAGGTGTCTTAGTTACTACTGCTGTGACAAAGCACTATGACCAAAGTAACATGTAAAAGAAAGCGTTTAATTGATGCTGGCTTACAGTTTGAGAGGGTGAGCCCATGACTGTTATAGTAGGAAGCAAGGCAGCAGGCAGGCAGGCATGGTGCTGGAGCAGTCGCTGAAAGAACTTACATGTTGAGACAAAACCCACAAGGTGTAGTGGGGAGAGGGTGGGGGTGGAGAAGGGAAAGAGAGAGTTGTTAGGTATTGGCAAGATAGCTGCGAGGCTCCCAGAGAAATGTACCTGAGTACTTGTTCATACTACTGCAGTCTGACACAGTCTCCAGTTTCCTTTCATCAGGTGCTACCTCTACAAGCCTCTTGCTCCTGGAGTTCTGGCTTTTGTTCAGATTTGTTCTGTCTTGTCTTGTTTCTTCTAATCTGTATCTATGGCACATTCATTATCCTCAGTTTCTGACACTGACTTATATTCAACTAACATTTCTCTTTCCCTGTCTTCAGGGTTGAAATCTCAAAGAAACTGTAATTTACATCTCATTTGTTTCTTAGTTTTCTTAGGAAAACATTAAATTAATTTTAGAAATTTATATACACTTACATAAGTCAGTTTACATCCCTTTCAGGAATCTCCAGCTGATAAACTTGAGAATTTTTAACAAATTGCAAGGGGTGATCATGAGAAAATAGGTATCAAAGATAGAGAGAAAACTACAAAGGTTTGAGAGCATAAGTAAGGCTGTTTATTTCAAGTAAGGCTATTATATTATTCTGCATCTCTCTTTCTCCTAATAGTGAGGCTTTCGATTAAAAAAATTTTTTTTTAACTTTAAAAAGTGATGTGTTATGGGTTGGAGAGATGGCTCAGCCATTAAAGGCTAGGCTCACACCAAAAATATAAAAGGTGATGTGTTATGTATCTTTGTGTATATGCACATATGTGGGTACCTGCAGTCCAAGAATAAGTTGTCAAATGCCTTGTAGCCGAAGTTACAGGGAGTAATGAGCCTCCTGATGGTGGACTGGTCTCAGTTCTCTGGAAGAATACCAAATGCTTTTAACTACTGAGGAATTTCTTCAGCCAGTAGTAGTAGTAGTAGCAGTAGCAGCAGTAGTAGTAGTAGTAGTTAGTAGTAGTAGTAGTAGTAATAGTTAGTAGTAGTAGTAGTAGTAGTAGTAGTAGTAGTAGTTAGTAGTAGTAGTAGTTAGTAATAGTAGTTAGTAGTAGTAGTAGTAGTAGTAGTTAGTAGCAGTAGTAGTAGTAGTAGCAGTAGTAATAGTTAGTAGTAGTAGTAGTAGTAGTTAGTAGTAGTAGTAGTTAGTAGTAGTAGTTAGTAGTAGTAGTAGTTA
>OU015748.1:16681922-16706843 GCA_907169655.1 Acomys percivali | reverse complement strand
CTTTCTTTCTTTCTTTCTTTCTTTCTTTCTTTCTTTCTTTCTTTCTTCTATTTGCTCATGGTGTTTAGCTGTAGCGATATTCATTGTGCTTTTATTGTATGTTAATTCCTCTTCATTAACTCCTTCAACCTCTTCATCCCTATTAGAATTATTCTTCAACTCCAATTTTGTTGCTAATCAGCTTACAGTTGTTTACTGGCTCTCCACTGCTCTTTACCTTCCAAACTCCTTCCGTGGTGTGGCTTACTAGGCTTGGGAGCCTGCGGTCTAGTTTAGCTCACTTTCTGAGCACTTGAAAACTGGAATTCGTCATTCTCACCAGAAAGTGCCACTTTCACCAGTGTTTTCTTTCTCCTGTTCATGATCTCAAATGTGTTCTTTTCCAAGAAGAGAATTCAATTCTATTCTCTTTAACTTTTACATTTGCACAGTTTAACTTACATGTAACTGCTTTCTGGCTATCTTATTATCTGTTCCCTTTCTTGGCCATCAGTGTCCCAACTACATATTTTTCAGCCCCCAGGATGTTGTCTCTTATTTACTCTTCTGTGTGCCTGTTTAGTAATCTGTATGTCTGGTATTTAGTAACCAAAGTTAGGTAGTTATCTCAATATCTCAAAAGCTCTTGGTTTTAGATGGACGATAAAATGTGATGAATCAATCAGTGGTTGAGTCTTTGTGCAGATTAAATTGTTAAGTGAGACTGTAACTTCCTCAAAGAATTCTATACATCAGTAATTCTCAACCTGTGGGTCAAATGACCCTTTCACGGGATTGCCTAAGACCATTAAAAAAACAGATATTTAGATTATGATTTATAAAGTAGAAAAATTATAGTTATGCCCAGGGCTGTCTGCTCAAACTATTGCACTAACCAGGGACAATACAAGTAGTAAACACCGAACCCCTACTCTGATCTAGCCAATGGACAGGACAGTCTCCACAGTTATGTGGAGAGCAGGGACTAACTCTGACATGAGCTCTGGTGCCCCATATTTGACGACCTTCCCTTGGAGGGGAGCTTTGGTGGCACTCAAAGAAAGAATAGGCAGACTACCAAGATAAGACTTGTTAGCCTGTAACCATAAAGTGGGGGAGGAGATTTCCCCCTCAGACATGGACCTAAGGGAGGGTAATAAGGTGGGGGTGGTAGGGTAGCAGAAAGGTTATGAGTGATGGGAGAACAATTGCATTGTAATCTGAATTAATTAATAAAAAACAAAACAAAACAAAATTAAATTAAAAAATTATAGTTATGAGGTAGCACCAAAAATAGTTTGTTGAATTTCTTCTATTCTTTTTCATTTTTTAATTAATATTTTTAAATTTTTTATGTATATATTTATTTTATTCACATATGTACAATAAACTACCTACAGCAAGAAGAACCATGAAACAATCAGGAATTATATAAATGATCCATTCTTAGTGATTTGGCTATTTGTATTTGGCAGCCTTGAAGAGAACATCTTTCCTATCTTGGTGCATCTAAAATTCTGAATATAAATCAATATCTATCATGTCTTGTCATTATCAACTTAACACATCTATCTAGACCAGTTTAGGATCATTAGAACACAAGGAACTCTATTAAAAGATCACAGTATTAGGAAGGTTGAAAACCACTGCTGTAGAGACTTCCATAATTACAAGTGAAGGGCTTTTTCTTGGATGTTTTGAGTCACTGCCTTGGTATGTAACACTGTATTGCCTCAGATTCATGACAGTACTCCTGCTTGAACCTCTGCGAGATGAAATCATAGGCATGCTCTGCCATACTAGATACACGTAAAGAAACCTAAATTAGAAAGTGTGTTTCCTTTGAACTAGGCAATTAAACAATAAATTTTATAAAATAGCATTCTTGGCAAATTTTCTTCTATCAATTTTTTAATAATTTCTCTTTTATGCTGGCACTTTATACTAGAATCTTTGTCATTGTGGTTTATTAATCCTGGTTGCTTCATTTTCCTTATGAAATAACCACATCCAAGTTTTCTCTTTTTTAAGTGCCTCCAATTGTCAGTGTCTACTTCCTGTCTCCTTCTACTTAGCTTGTTGCTGGGATTGTTTGGTGGATATCACACACTGTTTGATAACAATTTAATGCATTATAGATCAGACAGAGCAATGAGTATGTTAACAAAGTTTCTTAAGTGACTCTATCCCAAAAAGGGATGTGGATATAACATCCGGTAGGAGATGATTGATAGATATTTTTGGTTCAGAAATTTTAGAAAAAAATCTCTTCAGATCACTTTACAGAGGCAGTTACTTAGCCAGCACTCATTCCTGCCCTTTCATGAGAAGTTTCAAGGGAAAGGATAAAAGTAGAAAAAAAAAAGTAATTTTAATGAATCCCTCATTTTTGCTCTGCAAGTAGCTTAATTTTCTTCAAATTTTATTTTCATTTGTTGGCTATTAGCAAGTGTTTTGAGGTAAACTTGCCTTTTCAGTAAAGAAACTTATTAGTGGCTTTTGTATTATCCTTTCTCTTCTTACTATGCTACGTTTCTAGTAACTTTTCATGGAAATAAAATCATTGTAATAAATGTAAGCAACCAAGAAACAATTTGTAGAAAAAATCAGCATCAATTAATGATCTAATTTCAATGTAATCAGTAACAACATTTGGTGACAAAAAATGTGGTCTCACATATTGACATCTAGTGAAATTTTATGACTAGATGTTTCCTCTCTGGTATAGGTCCTGCTTCCCTCGTATGTGACCGTCATGGGCATTATGGTTTGCCTGGGACGTATATGGAGAGAGATACAAATATCCTTTTCCATGTTAGAAGCAGAGGAGGTTAACAGTAACTGTATAAGTTGTAACACAGGGTGTAAGCTCCTTTAGGTCAAAGGTAGTTACCATCATCTTCTTTCCTATACATGTGCATTTATATGTGGTCATATTCAGGAAAAGCGTGTGAACTTGAAATGCCAGGGAAGGACTGCAGATTTCCTGGCCTCTTGTTTAACATTCTTTTCATGGTACTCTCTTGCTTTATAAACAGCATGTTACCAATTGGAGGTAGGCTCTGCATTAAATTAGACTTACTACCTATAGCCTTGGGCAACATATGCTTGAACAATAGTCCTAAGTAGGTATGGGGTTAGAGTGGGAAGGGAACTTTGTATTAATCACATCTCAAACTTTTGTTTATGGCCACTCTAGTTGATTTTTGGCTCTTCTCATTCTTAACAAAATCCAGGTCATTAAGAAGATGTGGATTGTAACCAACACTGTTGGTCTCTGGCCAAAACTTGTACTAGCTAATGACTTTTTGCTGCCACTATGCATTAGTTTCAGCAACCAATCAGGGCCTTGATTCATAGTGCCTTGAGGGAAATATGTGAAGTGTTGAAATGGAAAGAGGCAAAGGGGAATATGGAGTATAAGGAGGGGAAACAGTGACCAAGAGCAATATATATATATATATAAATATATATATAAAATCACTATGTGACAAGGCAGAATATATCATCAGGAACTTGTAAACAACATGATTGAAGATGCTGACCATCTGAACATAAGAGTGCTTTAGTAATGTCTATGAGATCAAACAACTAAGTGCCAGTGTTTATTATATTTCATTCACATGAATATGAGCTGTTTTTTCATTATATAACTACTCTTGTGCATAAAGTATACATATATACATATTGATTTAATCTCACTTCTGAACTGATGATTGGACATTTGTATAACTAATATGGTAAATTTTTAATTTCTCTATGTACATGTTAAATTAACTCCATATGTTGTTTTTAATTATTATACATTATACATTATACATTATACATATATTAATTATACAAAATTATCATTAGATTATAGTATAGAAGTCCATTTTGACAAAGTAATAGTTAAGCTTCTTGAAACAGAAAAATTTGGGATAAAAACCTGTTTATATTCTAATGATCAAATTGAACAAGTTTTGCCTACAGTTTTCTAAATACTTTTGTGAAGATTTCAAAAAGTTATAGAAATATTAGATACTATCACAAGTTCAGTGTATTCTTTGGCATGTAGAATATACATATAAAGTTCATGAAATGGGCTCATGATATGAGGATTTCAAAGGACAAAATTGATTACATTGTTTTTCCAAACTTAATATGTCATAATAATCATGCATAGTTGAATACTTTGAGTCAGTCTTCCAACTATTGTCCTAATATAACTTTGTGATATGATAGCTAGTAAAATTTAAGGGGTTTAAGATTTTACTAGGGCGGTGGTGGTGCCCGCCTTTGATCCCAGCAATAGAGAGGCAGAGGCAGGTGGATCTCTGTGAGTTCAAGGCCAGCCTGGTCTACAAAGTAAGCCAGGACTGTTACACAGAAAAACCCTGTCTCAAAAAACAAACAACAACAACAAAATGTTTTTACTTTTTCCCCTATAGTTTAGGCTTCTTCTCCTTTTCTTGAAGTAGATTGTTATATAATCTGTCCCAGTTATAGCTTATTCCTTCTTCTTCCCCCTGTTCTTCCCCACCGCTTCTCCCATCGGGACCCGCTCCCTTTCTGTCTCATTAGAAAAGGTCTTTTAAGAGATACCAACAAAATGCAACACAATAAAATATAAGATAAAACAAAAGCATACAATTGAAGTTGAACAAGGGAATGCAACAGAAAGAAAAGAACCCCAGGATGAGGCATTAAAACCAGAGACCCATTCATTTGCACACTCAGGGATCCTATAAGAGTAGTAAGTATGCAGTGGACCTGGTGCAGACCCATGTAGATCCTGTGCTTGGGGGTTTAATCTCTATGAATTTATGTGCGCTTTGCACAGTTGAGTAGTGTGCCTTGTTCTGGTGTCCTCTGTCTCCTCTGGTTGTTGTACCTTTTCTGCTTCCTCTATTGAGGGGTTCACTGGGTTCTAGGGGGTAGGAATGATAGAGACTACCATTTAGAGCTGTGTGTTCCAATATCTTTCTCTCTGCATAATGTCTGGCTGTGGGTCTCTGTATTTGTTCCCAACTGTGGTAGGAGAAAGATTATCTGATGATAGTTGAATAAGGCTTTGGTCTACAAATGTAGCACAATAATATCAAATGTCCTTTTATTAATAATTTTTTTAGACCAGTAGTGCTTGGTTGTACCCTAGGCTTATCTAGTCTCTGGTTCTTAGTCTAGTCATATTGGGTATGGGTTCCATCTCATGAAGTGGGCCCTAAGTCAAGTTACACATTCGTTGGTTCCTCCCACAAGCTTTGCACCACCATTGCCCGACCATACTTTGCAGACAAGGTGGTAATTTAGGTCAACTGACAACAAGGCCCCATTGCTGAAGACAATAGCCTACATAACTCATTGAACTTGGAGAGGTTGAACGGGCACCTATGTAGAGCCTTCACTTCTAGAATCTAGTGCCTTTGGTAAAAGAAAGATATTCTGCAGGATACCAAAAGGGAAACATAAACACCAACCCAGCCAGAAAACCTTTAAATAGTTTAAGATTCTGATTTCTGTTCATTTTCTGTCACTATCATCTCTTTACACAGTTAGGTTTCACAATTAGCAAACATTCTGTTAGCTTTTAAAGCAGTGGTTCTCAACCTGAGGCTCATGACCCCCACAGGGGCCATGTATCAGATATCCTGCATATCAGATATTTACATTACAATTCACAAGAGTAGAAAAATTACAGTTATAAATTAGCAACAAAGTAGTTTTTTTGTTTGGGGGTTGCCACAACATGAGGAACTGTATTGGAGGGTCACAGCATTAGGAAGGTTGAGAACCACAGTTTTAAAGGAGCTGAACATCAGAATGTGAGAATAAACAAGAAGTATTGCAATGGCAAGAAATCCCAATGCTTTTCCATTGCAAGAAACCATCGTGCCAGGGCTGGAGAGATGGCTCAGAGGGTAAGAGCACTGACTACTCTTTGAGAGGCTCTGAGTTCAATTACCAGCAACCATATGGGGGCTCACAACCACCTATAATGTGAGCTAATGCCCTCTTCTGGCCTGCAGTTATAATGCAGGCAGGGTATACATAATAAATAAATCTTTTTTTTTTTTTTTAAAGGAAATCATAGTGCCACTCCATTGAAAGAAATTACAGTGCCAGCCCATCCCAATAAAAGCCTTCACCCCTGTAGACTAGCATTAATGGTACTGGGAAGTAGTCTGCATACTACCAAAGGAGAAAGGTAGACACTGGTGAAATTGTGGCACAAAGCTTGTGAGAGTAACCAATGGTATCTAATTTAAATTAAGGCTGACTCCATAGTGTATATGTACCACAGTTTCTTTATCCATTCTTCTACTGAGGGACATTTAGGCTGTTTCCGTGATCTGGCTGTTATGAATAAGGCTGCTATGAACATGGTTGAGCAAATTTTCTTGTTGTGTGCTGGTACATCTTCTGGGTATATTCCAAGGAGTGGAATAGCTGGGTCTTGAGGAAGCCCTATTCCCAGTTTTCTGAGATAGCACCAGATAGATTTCCAAAGTGGTTGTACTAGTTTGCATTCCCACCAGCAATGAAGGAGTGTTCCTCTCTCCCCACATCCTCTCCAGCATGTAGAAGGATCCAGTGAGTCCTAGAAACCTACAAGTAGAACATTATGATAGGCAGATTTGGGCCAAGGGGTCCTGCTGAAACTAAGGCACTAGCCAAGGAAAATACAGGCGGTAAAATTTAAACCCCTACCCAGATCTAACCAATGGACAGGACAATCTCCACACTTGAGTGGAGAGTGGGATATGACTTTCTCATGTACTCTGGTGCCTCACATTTGACCATGTCTCCTGGAGTCATAGGGGAGGGGAATAAGGGGAAAATGGGAGGGAGGGAAGAATGGGAGGATACAAGGGATGGGAAAACCATTGAGATGTAACAAGAATAAATTAATTTAAAAAATCTATTAAAAAAAAAAAGGCTGACTCCATAAGCTGAAACCCATACCCAATGCTGTTTGGGTGGCCAAGAACCTGAGACTAGATAGGCAGGGACCTAGAGGGAAACCCGGAAACCACTGTTGTACTAAAACAACAGTAAAATTTTAGTCCTACTGACATTCTGCTATATTCATAGATCTGTGCTTTGCTCTGCTATCATCACAAAACTTCCTCCTAATGTAGATGGCATCAAATACAGAGACCCACAGACAGACAATGTGCAGAGAATGAGAGACTTTGGAACACTCAGCCCTAAAAGGGATGTCTCCATCAAATCTTTTCCCTCAGGGCTCAGGGAAGTCTGTGGAAGAGGAAGCAGAAACATTTTAAGAGCCAGAAAGGATGGAAGACACCAAGGAATCAAGGTCTTCTAGACACAATCAGGCTGGCACTCAGATAAACTTAACAGAGATTGTAGCAGGAAGCACAGGGCCTGTACTGGTCTGTACCACCAGGTAAAGTCCTAGAGCTGGAAGGAGATATGGACTCAAGCCCCTATCCCTCACCCAGAAGCTATCTCCAGCTAACAACCACTCACAAATGAAAGTTTCCTTTTCTCCAAGGGACGGGGTGGCACTCAGAGAAACAAACCCCTCTTAGTTTCATCCTCATTTTTTTTTTCTAAATTATGTAAAGTCAGGGCTTTCTTGTGCTTTTTTCCCACACTCTTTCTTGTTTAGTTGTTTTTCTGTATTCTAATTTGTTTGTTTCCTATTTATTTTATTATAATTTCTTAGATGCTGGTTTGTTTTCTGAGGGAGATAGAAAGAGTGTGGATCCAGATGCCAGGGGAAGTAGAAGGAAACTGGGAGGAGTGGAGTGAGGGAAAACTATAATTAGGATATATTGTATGAAAAAAAATCTATTTTCATTAAATGAAAAAAAAAACAATAACAAAATACTAGTCCATTATAAGAAAACACAGTGCTAGTCTTGTAAGAAATCACAGTGCCACTGGATTGGGAGAGAAATTGCAATGCTAGTGCATTCTAAGTTTCACATTTTAGAAAATATGTAAAGAAAAGAAGGAAAAACAAATAGAAAAGTCCTTTAATTTCTAATTTCCATTTCTTAGGGGAAAGCAGCATCAGCTGTCAAGTGCTTAACATCTGTAGATCACATATAAGCATACTACATTGGATCAAACAAGTTGCATTTTTATACAAACCAAGGTTTTATAATACAAGAACATTGTTCTTAATTTAGGAATATATTTAAGATTACAAGGTTCATTTTAGTAGTTTATCATTAATCTATAACATAATAGTTCAATTCTCAATTATAATGTTGATACATGTATTTTTCATCTGTATCTTTCCCCGTCTTACCGTTCTCTTGTATTTTAATTGTAAATCAAAACAAGAAAAAGAGACCTGTTTTCTTTTTGTTTCTCTGCTACTCATTGGAAATGTGCTGGTAGCTAAACTATAAACATCTAGTTGTACAAAGTAGGAGACTAGTGTGTGACAGTTTTAGAAAAGCGCTACCTAGGACTCTTTCTATCAGGGATTTGTGGAGTAGGAGACCTTACATGGAGCTCAGATGACAAGGCTTCCAGTTTACTGGGTGAGAATAAGCAATGGTATGAAATAATGATGGTGATGTTTCAAAAAGTAATCTTCGTAAGGCTTTGACTTCAACTGAAGCAAGCATGGATTTATTTTACTTTCATACCATAGACCTCAAAGTGGGAAGGAACAGAAAAGGAGAGTGCTGTCCACCAAGGATCAACTAATTTCTCCATCAATCTCTTGTTTGCTTTGCTTTTATGGGATGACCAGTCAAGGACATACACTGATGACATTTTGTACTTTAATAATCTATAAACAAGAGAAAATTCCTGTACTTGATTCTTAGACTTTGGAGTGGAATTTAATGTGAATACTTATAATGGTGCCTGGAGTTCTATTCTCTTACATTTACATACAATTTACATTTAAATAGACAAATGGCTACCTAGGGGTTCCTGGCCCACGCACAGTGCCACCTGAGTGAAGGAAGATACATGGTTTTATGAGACAAACCACATCAGATATAACCAGAAATGTGTACCATGTATAGTTTTAAGTCGAAGAGCAGGACCAAAAGCATTAGTGGTCACAGATTATAAGTAAAGCAAGTTTTTTAGAAGCTATATTCAAATGTTCAAATTTTGTATAAAATAATAAAAATATTTTTCTAAGCATCCAAAATGTTTCCCCCTGAAGCTGTGTGTTAGAAAAGAAGGAATGACTCAGGAACAATATTTTTTTCATTGCTTTCCTTCACAGAAGCATTAAGTTGTGTCAGTACTGTGCATCTTTATTTGGAATGGTTGTTTGGAATACTACTGTTTTAGTTTAGTTCTTTTGCTGTGATAAAACACTTGGACAAGAGAAGCTGTCAGCACAAATGAGATAGCTATATTTTACACCACCCCCATGGCTCAGGTACCACCCCAGAAGAGTGGTGAAAAGGTTGTAAGACGCAGAGATGGGGAGAACCAGAAGAAAGCTGTCTTCTGGACATGACGGGAGCTCTAGTCACATGACCTCTGAGCAACTGTGGCTGCCTGCACAAGACCTCTGCAAGATGAAGCCAGATGAAGTCAGTCAGCGCTTCTAGCGTGGCTGGAGAAGGGAGTCACCCCTCCCTCTCCCAAAGAAAAACGGAGATACTATGGATAGTTGGTGGCGTCTAGGGGAGGGAAAGTCAGTTTTCTTTAAGGGTGTGGCTCCTGGTAGGCCAACCATGCTGAGGTGGATGCTGCCCGCCCCGCAGGAATATATGAATAGCACAAACTGGATTTGGTGGGTTATTATTAAAGAAAAAGTAAAAGGACATTGAGTTAGAGGATGGGAGGTGGAAGATGAGGGAATTCTGAAAAGAGTTGGAATTCTGAAGGAAAATGTGATTGAAATACTTGGTATGAAATTCTCAAAGAATTAACAACAAAAATTCCCCGAGAAAGGGAGAAAAAGTTTATGTTAGTGCAGTTCTAGGTTAGGAGTTATCACCCTGGGAAAGTCACAGCAGTGGGAGTTAGAGACGGCTGCTTAATAATCCTGCAGACTGAGTCTATTTGAGTATGCCGAGCACCTGTAATAGAAGAAACTCCTGAAAACACTGGGAAGTTTTAATAGTAAATAGTAAAACCTATTTATGCCATGTATCATCATTCTGCTAGGTGCTGGGGACACATCTATTGATTTTAGCGTTCTTGCTAGGTGAATAATAGAGGAATAACCTCTCTCTAAACTGTATTATGATTTTTTTGGGGGAAGTGTGTGCATATACCAGTGGTTCAGAAAAATTGTTTAGCAAATTTATAAGGCTATGTATGCCATATTGTGTTTAAATGTCTCCTCAATGATATATTGAGTTTAGCTTAACTCTTTTTTTTTCAAAGTAATGCCAAAGTAAGAAATCCTGAAAAGGCACATCTATAAATGTCTGAATTGTACATATGCTAGGGAATTTTCTCCTCCATCTATAATTTTGCGATCTTAAACACTACATTTATTTTATTGAATGTTAATAGCTTTTCTTCATTTATCTGTAATGTAAGTTTTTAAAGATCCATTTCAGAAGAGTGTCTAGGAGACTTGAGAATATTTCCTGTTGAGTTTTTGAGAAACTTAGTACATTTCTGTAAATAGTTCTATCTTAATTGCTTTGGCTTTGGAATCTTGATTGCTTAGTTTGCAGCTCTTCTTCCTGGCATTTTCACTTTTCTCTGAGCATTTTCACTGTGCTTTGTATAAAAGCATTATCTTCAAGCAATCACATGATTACATAAAATATGTTTTTTCACTGTGGCACATTTCTCATTGGATTATCTTTGGAGTTTTTCTAGTTTGTTCCACAGAGGGAAACAGCACAACCACTCGAGATGCTAATGGGCCCTTGGTTAGTTTGACATAGAATACCTCTAACTTCCCATTTTTTTTGTATATTTATTTAGACTAGCATAGTCTAACCATAGGGAAGGGAGAAAAGGAGGAATATATATGAATTTATGGAAAATAATCTGTTTTCAAAATCCACAGGACATAGCAAGCCATAGTAAATTCAGTCGTAATCAGCCATACATTCAAGCACGCAGGAAGAGATTGACATAAAAATCTTCTATCTTGACTTAACTCAGAGCCCTTTCACTTCCACAAACACAATTGAGATATTTTTATTAAAGACTGATGCTATTTCTAGAAGTAAATGCATATAGAGACACTTAGAATGTTTCTGTATATCCCTTGCCTGATATTATTGAGGTATAAATCCTCACCCCTTCACTAATCAAGACTCCAGTGTCTACCTTATGAATACACCTTATTTTAAAACATAAAGCCCTAGAATTGTCAGAGCAATATTATCTAAACAGTAAATAATTTAACTTATACTCACATTAAATATACACCAAGTTTTATGCTTTCTATACACTAACTCATTTAATTTTTGAAGCAATCTGAATGGAGTATTATTATCAACTTTTTAAAATGAGGAAAAGAAACTAAAAATGCTGAATAATGACCTCAAGTTTACATGATAAGTAAATGGCAGAACTAAGGATTCAAACCCAGACCTAAGACTGGCTCAATCCCAACACTATGGCCTTAATAGCTATGCTGAGACAACAGCCTGAGGCTAAAAAATTTTTAATTACTTATATATCTTAATTATAGAAAGATTAAAGTCTCCTTCCTTGATTTCAAAATAAAATGTAATAATTATAGCTAATGTGTAGCAAGCCCTGTCTACAGAGCCAGACAATGTTTGTGATTATTTACAGGGTTCATCCAATTTCAATCACACAGCTTTTAAGTTATGTACTTTTAAGTTTTATAAAAGTTGACAATTGAAGAAAGTAAGTCTTAGAGATATTAAATCACTTGCAAATGCAGTAAATTTGTAGTACAAACACAGCTCTGCCTACTAAGTACGTGAACATATTCATGTTTTTGCACATCAAGGGATTCCTAACAGAGTGGGGTGCAACGTAGGTTATGGAGCAAGCCTGAGTAAAGGAAGCAATGAGGAGTTAATAGATTATCATAAAGCTTTGGAGAGAATTGAAACTTTACTTCTAAATTTATTTACTTCATAAAACAGTTCTCTTATGGAATGTGCCTTAAATCCAATTAAAATTTGGTCTATAGGCCTGGAGAGATTGTTCAGTGGTTTAGAGCACTTAATGATTTTCTAGAAAGTCTAGATTTGAGTCCTAGTACCCATATTGGGGCTTACCACTATTTGTAACTGTTTGTAGGGGTTCCAATGTCCTGTTCTGGATGCCAAGGACATGTGGTACATGCACAAACAAGCAAAACACTCATAAACACACTAAAAAATTGTTGGTTGCTCCAATACTCTCATGTTACAATTGGCACAGGTGCGTTATTACTGTAGCTCATAGGGTTCACAGCTATGTATCATTGATGATTACTTCTTCTCTCAGAAGTGCATAGCATTTTCAACTTCCAGTTGGGTACCATTTGTCCATGTTTGATGATTCAAGTATGTGATGTCCTCAGCAGGTGTCATTTTATTGAAAGTAACCTGTACCATGGCATGTAACTGGTAGTATATGAAGGGTCTATGGGAACTGTTGCTTAGCATCTCTAAAACTGGTAACTCATTTCCAGTAGTGAGTTGTTTATCTTGTTTCATAGTATATGGTGTCTACATGGGGTATTTCTCCTCTATTACAGGCCAACTGCATTTTAACAGTTTATATACATTATATAAATATTATAATATAAAAATTATATATAAAATAATATATATTACATTTTACAATGCTTCTTTAGTAGGGAATTTTCATTTGACATTTTTGAAAGGATATTATCTTTTTGAAATAATAAAAGAAAACTTATTCAAGGTAGTCATAGTACTTTACATCATTATTTTATGAAAATACTAAGTTGAATTTTACTGCTCTCTGCACTCAAGGTATAATAAAATTTACTAGAAATAGATTATATAATGTACTAAGTATTCACGGTAGTAAGGATATTTATGAGATTAAGCCAGACATCCAGAAGACATATTGATTAAAAGGTTAAAAATGTTTGCAGATACTCAGGTGTGAGTGTTTGTATCTATGTCTGTATCTGCGTGTCTATACATTTTCTCATTCAAAATAGTGAATATCAGAGAATAGTCTTTGTCAGGCACTGAATATGAAAGCTAGTTAGAAGAAGTATAAAAAGTTGGAAGTTAGAGAATATTAGAAAGCAAAAAGCAAAGTTTTTCATTAAGTTAAAACAAGATACAATAATTCTTCATGCTGTAAATTCTTTACAGTTTGAGGATAACCATTTGTATGTGAGTTGAACTCTTACTGATGGTCTCTTCGCAGTAAAACAGCAAACAGTCTTGCTCTTCACAGTTATTTACTCAGTCAACCTGTTTCCCATCACTCAAGATTGGCATTTAATCAGTGTGAGGGGCACATTGCTTCTGAACGTGAGTATGGTGCTAGAGTCAACAGCAGTTATTAAGATCTGGCTTGTGTACAATGATGATGAGCATGAATGGGGATGAAAGTTGTAAAGTACTTTGAAACTGTTACATTTACTGTGAATGTAAGGACGAAATTATTTTTGAAAACCTAGAAACTTTTTTAGCAAAAATATCTGTTACATACTAAATGGTACTAATGAGTTCCTCTAAAAGAATCTAGGTGACAAATCCTAGCCAGCAAATCACCAGGGAACTTAGAGAGATGGCTCAGAGGTTAAGAGCGCTGGCTGCTCTTCCAGAGGCCCTAAGTTCAATTCCCAGCAACCACATGGTGGCTCCCAATGATCTGTAATAAGATCTGATATTCTCTTCTGGAGTATAGAAGAATATTGTATACATAATAAATAAATCTTTAAAAAAAAAAGAATCTAGGTGATTCTTGCTATGTTAATGAACATTACAAAGAGTAACTGCAGGTTTTCTTTACATTTTTTACTTTACTGAAGGAACGACAAAACTGAACTACTTGTTAATACTGTCAAACTTTAGGAAACAATTTGGATCCAGGAAGTGGTGATAGTGGTGTGGTTTAGCTAAATGATAGCAGAACTGACCATAAAGGATGTAGTGGGAGTCATGGTGGTGCTCATGCTTAATAATGTGTACAGGTCACCATGTTTGCCAGTGGAAGAGAATCTGATGTTATTTCTTGATTTAAGAATCATGGTTGGAGAATAATCAGAGAAGAAGATATATACACATTTAGTCTTGCCTGTGGGATCAATGGTTTCTGTGAAGTTAGTACAAGGGAGTGGAACTTGAGGTTAAAAATGTACAGTCATAAATTATGGGTGGCAAGATGGTTAGGAGGACAGAGCAGGAGTGGCGAGAAGAATCAGAGCAGAAAAATCAACTTTTGGTGACCACTGTCCTTTTTCATTCTCATATAGAAGATGAGAAATCCACAGAGTTAGTAGACATAGGATGATAGAATGTTGTAAATTATTTAGAAGAAACTATAAGAGAATACAGAAAGGGCGAAAGGTAAAAGGCGAAAATCTGATAATAGTCAACGTAAAGCAATGATTTGAGGGATTTCTTTACCATGATAACTTTGGTTGAAACTAAAAGGCCTGACTTAAGGAAATGGTAACAAACATGGAGGAGCAACTAATTCTGTGTCTCTACCAAAGATACAGAGAGAAAGGATCTAGAGTGGCCTTATGATTCTTGCACTAAAGAAAATCTAGTTTTTAAGACTTGCTATGTAATTTGTAGCATCTGAAAAAGCTATGCACACCATCTGTAAGTTTATATGGAGTTCTTATTCATTTTTTGCATTTTATTATATATTTAAAAGAACATCATAACCAATTTTTCACAATAGCATTGTTTCTCAGTTCTAAAATATGTCTTTGCTCTTTTCTAGTTGTTTCCTACTTACAGGAACTTGTTAAGTATCACAAACATTTTTAGAAGCCTAAAGCCATTCACTCTTTGGAAATATACTTAGGAAATACACAAATATTATTTGATAAATCATAACAGAGCATTGGCCATGGAACGCCTTTAACCATTCCTAGCACAGCAAATGCTTTGGGCTGTAGTGTAGTGAATCTATTTTATTTAAAGAGGTTGTAACTGAAATACTTGCTATATAGACAGCAAAGTTTTGCTCCGATCAGTCTTTCATGAGTGTGTTTTTCCAAGAGAGAAGATTTGTCCTGTCAATCAAGCTAGAGGCAGGCAGTGACAAGGGCTTGGCCTTTGTTGGGGTGAAGGTCTTTTGGAAACCTCTATTATCATTTTCTTTATTATCTTTTTGTTCCTTTTGTGTGTGCAGTGTAAAATTTCTTATCTCTAAATGGAGTAGGCTCTTCCTCTTTTTCTATGGGTCTTTTTGAAGAAAAAGTAAACTTTTCATCAGTTCTGGGCCATGAAAAGATAAAACTGTCAGAGAAATGATAAAGCACACAATGGGCAGAGATACTATGTCTTTCTTCTGGGGTTAGAGACAAAATAATTGCCTCATACAGGTCACTTGGTGTGCCAATCATTGGCCTGCGACCCAGTAGGGGTCCCTTGACGTTTTCTAGGGCTCCCACACTCATAGTAACTGCTCATTCACTTCATCATGGGGACAAATGATGACTCCCAAATTCTCATCTTAAAGATTTTTTAAAAGTAGAGAGTGGAAAGCAAAAATGAAAAAAAAAAATTATTAAAAAGAACATTTAGAGAGAGATGGGAGAAGTTCCATAGGAAATGAATTTTGATTGATTGCAAAACCAGCCTTGATTCACGTAGATCTTCTTAGCTTGAAAGCAAATTTTGTTTGTTTTTGGCACTGTGTTTGAAATATTTTATCTTGCTTGAAGTTGCCGTGGACTGAATGTAGATACTGCAAGAGAGATTAGACATAAAATGTATAGAGTTGAGTTGAATGCACATACAAAGTTGTAATTAATTGTATGTTTGTACACAGTTCTACATGTTCCAGGTAAAAGCTGTTCAGAAGACATTTTATTTTGCAGTATGGATATATTTTCCTCTATGGTATGAGAACAGTTTTCTAGGCAATGCTCGTTAACTGTAAGTAACATTATTTGACTTAGTGATAAAGTATTCGAAGAAAAACAAATTAAGAAAACTATTCCTTGAAATGGTTGAGCCAGGATGTTTTGGCTTTTGGGGTATCCCCTCTGTTTTGTAGTGGGTTGTTTTTCACTGTGTCTGCTGTGTGCATGTGTTTTTCATGCCCAATAAGTGCCTTCCTTCAGATGCTGATTCTGTCTACAGTATTTGCTATTTTCTCTGCTGCTACCTGTTGCACTTCAGATTTTTTTCTCCCCAGAAAACTGACCTGATTAAGACCCCTAGACTGCATTATTTCAAGACCCTTAAAGGACTGTATCATTAGGATGGCTAATTGGACTACAATTGTTGTGCTCTGATCTGACCTGGAATTTGAGCCAGTCCATTGGCATGGACCCTGCTGGCATAGAAACAAAAGCTTACAATCCCTCCTCCTCCTACCTTCCATTTGCTAGGTTTTGTCTCATGTCAGAAGGGTAAGAAGAAGTCAGCCATCTTGGATGTTTACTACTCTTATTACCTAGTCATGGCTTTCCTCCCTATCTGTATGCCTACCAGGGAATCTATCTAACTCCTAGTGCCTGAGTGTTATTTTAAAAAAGAAAGCCTTTTGAGGTCAGATGTCAACTCAGGTGTTATTCTTCAGCAATCTTCCATCTTGTTTTCTGAGACAATATCTACTGGCTAACCATTCCACTCAGGCAGCCTCTTCTCCTCACTCTGTCTCCGCTCTTTATATATTTGACCAGAACATACATACAGTATAGTAAAATGCTGGGACAAGGTAATCTGTTGGGTTTAACTCAGAGGCATCCTAATTAGGCCTGGGAAGTCACTGCAGCTTTCTTCGGTAAGGCCCACTTGGTCAAACTTTATTATATCAGAGATTGTGCTGGCTGTGAATTTTAAGCCTTGGAATTACAAGGCTTGGGGGCTCCTTGTGCTTTCCAGGCACATTTGGTCATTTCGAGACTTAGAGGATGCTCAAAGCAACTGGTCATTGACCTCTGTTTTGCCTTTGTTCCTCATCAACCTCAATATTTCTGTAGAGACTCACTTGGTTGAAGATTTAAAGAGCTTATCAATGGCTAAGATTGGTCAAAAATTCCTGGAATTCTCCACTGGCCCAGGAACAAAATTTCTGAGACCCTCACCATGGCCATGGGAAATGGTCACTTCTGGCCAAAATTCAGAAGTTTTGATTTTTAATATCTAAACTGATTTAAATAACTCCATAAGAAAGGATGGGAGCAAGGTCCAAGGGCCCTTTCCCCCATAAAACTCCCAGCTCACTTAAATCTTTCCCAAGGCTCTGGCTTACAACCGCATCAGAGCTAGAATGCCCACTTGTGTTTCTGCTGGGCCTCTACACTTGTGTCTATTCCTGAGATAGCACAGAGCTCTTTTGCCTTTCACCTTTGTTTTGCCTCTCTAAACCTCAAAAATCCTGCTGTGTCTTTAAGAGCTAAGAGGTAAATGTGCTTTAGGTTGTTTGTTCCCATTTGTTTGTGCGTGTGCGCGCATGCACGTGCGCGCGCGCGCGCGCGCACACACACACACACACACACACACACGTACTAGTTATAAATATGCTTATCTCTGAGTTTAGTCTTACAGAGTCAAATGTCTTTTGGGTATGATTAACATTGAAAAATTGTTTCATGATATTCTACACTAAGAAGTCTAGTTTTGGAGTTGGAATTTGGCCCATATGCTCCAGACCCAAGCCTGTTTGTTTAAAAGTTTGTGCCAAAGTCTCTGTCCTCGGGCAGGCTGACCACCTGACTCCACGAAAGGAGAAGGAGAGTAAAATGGTACAGCCTAGAAAGATGCTTCACACTTGAGAACAACTAATATGTGAACTGTTTTCCATTGAGGTGACAAAGGACAAGGTGCTAACTCTGAATCTGCCCACCCCCACCTGGGTTTTGTTTACAATTGTTAAAGCTTTTGTTGAAACTATAGCTTTCTGTATTTCAGGTTTTGTAAATTCATTGGGTATGATTTAAAAAGGATGTGTAGATAATCTTAATTTGCTATAGCATACCATGTGTATAGCTTGGATTCAACTATTGTTTTGGAAAATGAGCGTCCCCAACAAGCTCACCTTAGAGTACTATGTGTCTTGGCTGGTGACCTTATCAGGATGCGAACAGGTCTACCATCTTGGTTAAGGCGACCGTGTAGTACCTCTCTACGTATTATCGAATTTCCTTTTTTAGACTCAGGAGGCAGCAGCAGGATTCCAAGATGGTTTATTTTAAAAATGAGTCATATAAAAAACTTTGATATTTCTGCTATCTTTAGTAAGCTTTGGCTATTTGGAGAAACTGAGTCTTATAAAAACACTGGCATTTTTAAAATTACACTAGAAAAGGCTGCCTTTATGTGGGCTATAATATGGCTTAAGATTTATTTTGATGTGAAAGGATCTTCAATAATTATAAATTTTAAGATTCAAACTTAACAGGGATAAAATCTTTAAATGCGAATTTTATAAAAATGTTACTAATTATAAACTCTTAAAGATAATTAAGATATATAAGTTAGTGGCCAGCTGTGCTAAGGACAAATGTAATTTATCTGTAGAGACAATTAAGGGAGAGAAAATTTCTATCTCACCTCGTATGGTCTCTTGGTATCACCCATCTTATAGAATTCTATATATGCTATCAAAGTTAAACCTTAAACAAGTAAATCAAAACAAGTTTAAAGTAAACTTAAAGTTTGCGTAATGAAAAATAATATTCAAACTAAAGCATATAAAAATGAGCAACAAAAGATTGAATTATTAAGTAAAAAGGGGTAAATTTACAATATCACTTGCATGGCAGGAAACCCCTAAACTCAATAGTTCCCTTGGATTGAATACAAGTTCTCTTGGATGAAGGCCCTATCCCACCACATGCTAGATTCATTACAGGAAAGGGGGCATGGAAGTAAGACCTTGCAGAAGTCTGCTACTGCTGCTTCTTGCTATGTAGGCTGATCTCTTTATCTGCAAAAAAGATGAATTACTCTCCATGTCTCACATGACAGGGAGATTGATTCTCTTGCCCAGTGAAGAATTTCAGAGTTTGCAGGCACATCCTAAATGTCTCAACATAACATAGATACAAGTAGCAATTACTTTGCCCTCGGCGTCTCCCAAAATGATGTATAAGGATGCTGTGAATGGGGTACCTTGTACATAAGCCTATCACTTGACTGGTGTAGGACCTGCATGCTAATTCAATTGGCCGTGCCCTTTACCTTGGTCAGTTTTTCCTCTTGGTGAAAGCTAGTTTCAGGACCTATACCCTAACCAACCACTGGTGCTCTATCACTAAACGGGAATGCCAGATATATGTCATCAAATTCACAGCTTTGGAAAGTTATTCAGGCTCTCCAAACTGCCCTTAGCAGTTGGTTTTTGATCTGTAGAGTCAACAAATGATTCTATTAAATGATATCCAAAGGATTTAGATTCTCCAGGAGGAGATGATTTAGATGAAAAAGATCCTCTCCAACCAGGGCGCCCCCTTGGTGCTTTGAGAGTACAATCTACTCTCCACCTAGAGAGAGAGCTCCAGAGCAAGTACCTGCACTCTCATCTTGAAGCCTACAAGAAATAAGCAGGCTTTGACAGTAATGCCATTTTCTAAGAAATTCCAAAAGCAAATATTTTAAAAAACTAATTTAATTTTGTTATTTGGCTTTATGAAATATGCCTTTAAGCAACCCATCTATTTTTTAAAGTAGACACTGTCTCTGGGTGTGTAGTTTCTAAAATGAAAATTAAAAATCATTTCTTTTGGGGAATACAATTTATGATTACATTCTCTTTTCACAGCTTGACAAAATAAAGTATATTTAATATATAATCTTAGAATATAGGTATAACTGCTTTCTGTTAAGAAAGACACATATTGCTGTTTTCATATACAGATACGGTCATTTAAGATAATATCAATCTTTAAAATTTCACACATTAAAATTTCACCTTATCAAAAAGTTTCTAACCAAAAATTTTGTTTTACTTAAGATCTTCTGTTTTTACTCATTAAATTATAGGTAGCATTGTGAATATTTAAAACAAATATATAAAGTTCTTACATAAAAGCAAGGAATATTGCCTAGACACTTTCTCCAGATTCATTTTTATTTAATTAATTAAATTGGGTTTTCAAGACAGGGTTTCTTTGTGTAGCCTTGACTGTCTTGGACTCACTTTGTAGACCAGGCTGGCCTTGAACTCACAGCGATCTACCTGCTTCTGCCTCCCAAGTGCTGGGATTAAAGGCGTGCGCCACCACCGCCCGGCTAGATTAATTTTTTTAGATGATGACTTTAACTAACTTAAAAAAAAAATTCTGGGGACATTTCCTTATGTGGGAGTCTGATGTAAACAAATAGCTAATTACAATTACCATATCCTTCTACAAAACTTTGGTAACATGGTCAAGCCAGTTGTACAGTTGCATTTTCCTCATGCTCTTCTTGATATAACTTTGTCTCTTGATGCTCCCACAGACTTGTATAGATATCACCTCCTGGCTTGTACTTTGGATCGTTGATAACTGCTAAGTTTATCACGGTCCCTTTACTGATGTACTCTATCTGCTGCTCCCCTAATTGCCTTTCTGTTGACATTGAAGCAGTTAGTGAGAGATCAGTACCCTGACTCCCTGAAAACCGTTCATGTGATGTCTAAATGCAGACTAATGGGCCGTGGGCCATCCAACTCAGCCATCTTCTTGCCACCGTGAACATTGCTTTTGGGACTTGGAATATAATTCAACCACATGCCTCCTCCATGTGTGGGCTTCTGGTTCTCTGCATGCTAGTTTCTCCCCTTGATCACTCATTTTATCCTTATTCTTATAATTATATTTTTACCCTGTCTTTTAAATTTTTTATTTATTGAACTTTACCCTATACCAAAACAAAATGTTCCACCTAAGTGTTCACAATACCTCTCACCCTACAACAGTTCCAATTGTTCCTGACACATCTATAAAAAGAACATTTAGATTCTGTGGAGAAATTCTGGCAAAAAAGGACCTTCATTCCTTTCACTCCAGGGCAGATACAGTTCGTTACAGGAGTCCTCTGCTTTCTTCTGGTCTTCTGCTACTTCTGCTAGCGTCTTTTGGTGCAACCGTCCTGGCAATGGGACCAGTCACTGTCCCACTGAGTCAAGTCTGTGTGCATTGTAGCTCACCGTCCACTCTGCTTCTCTCACCTCCATGCTTCTCCCTGTTCCAACCTTCTCAGCTAAACTCTTCAGTTCTACTCTATAATCGCATCTTTAGCTTATAGCCCTCCAAGTCTCTTCAGGAACGCAGGATGGCAATCACCTGGTTCATTGCAGCCGATTAAGTTAAGACCCTCTCCCTCTTATATGACCAGAGGACTCTCCTCTTCAAAAACGTAGATCTGTCCTCCAACAAAGATCCTCCTCAACAGAAATAACACCCCAGCCCTGCATTTTTCATATCTTTTCAGGGTTAAGAATGATAGTTTTCTGCTGAAATCTACACTTCACAGTTCCCCTTGCAGACTACAGAAGTCATTTTCACCCCCAAAAGGTACACAGCCCATCTTCTTATCTTCTTCTATAGGCATTTTGGCCATCTGCACATACAGGTGACAAAGATGCCCACTTGCCACAAAAAAAACCAACAACAAACAAACAAGAAAACAACAACAACAACAACAACAACAACAAAACAAAAACCATGTGGCCATCTTAAAAAAGAATGAGTCAGATCTGGTTTTATATAGACTTCACTCACATTTATGAAAACATGTTCTGATCACTAAAGGAAGAAATAATTTAGTGATATGATAAAACTAAGCAGTAAATGGTAGGCAGACGGAGATCTCTCATATCAAAACAGCTATTAAAAATGAGAAAGTAGTGAGTGTGAGTTAGATGATGTCTTCTTCTTCTCCTCCTCCTCTTCCTCGTCCTCCTCCTCGTCCTCCTCCTTTCTTCTTGGTTTTCTGAGTCAGAATCTTGTTATATATCTCAGGCAGGTCTGGAACTTCTCAGTTCTTCTGCCTCAGTTTCCCAAGTGAGAAGATTCATGAGCATGCCTGGTGGAAATATTTTTTTAAAATTATTTTTGTTTTATGTGTGGTGTAGTGTGGTGTGTGGTGTGTGTGTGTATGTGTGTGTGTGTGTGTGTGTGTGTGTGTGTGTATGTGTGTGTTGTGCCTGAATGTATGTATATACACTGTGTGCATTCAGGTACCTGCAGAGATCAGAAAAGGTTTCAGACTCTCCTGCAGCTGGAATTCCTTATGGTTGTGAGTCACTTTGTGGGTAATATAACCTAGGGCCTCCACAAAAAGGGCAAGGCTTTTAATGGTTGAACCATCACTTCAAATCCCCAGAAACAATGGATTTTTGAGAAAGAAGCTGTATCTTCTATTTGGAAAAAAGCATGATATGAGCTGTCTAAATCAGCGAAGTGTGTGTGTGTGTGTGTGTGTGTGTGTGTGTGTGTGTAATGGCAAATCATTTCTGGAAAAGTGTCATTTTTGTCTGTATGCTGGCCAGTTTCATGTCAACTAGACACAATCTAGAGTCATCACAATCTGGAGTCATAAGGGGAACCTTAATTGAGAAAATGCCCCCATAAGATTGGGTCTGTAGGCAGACAGGCTTGTAAGGCATTTTTAAAAAATTAGTGATTGATAAAGGAGGATCCATCGCTGGTGAGGTAGTGGTGTTGTGTTCTATAAGAAAGCATGCAGAGCAAGACAAGAGGAGAAAGCCAATAAGCATCACTTTTCCATGTTTTCTGTATCAGCTCCTGCCTCCAGGTTCTTGCCTACCCCTAGTTTGGTTCCCTTCAGTAGGTTGTAATTCAGGATATGTAAATCAAATAAGCTCTTTCTTCCCCCTGATGCTGTTGTCATGGTGTTTCACCAAGCAATGTTAACTCTGAGACAGTGTTCCACCTATAAGTGTTGGTAAGTGGTGTATAGTCATGGATATGAAAATAGAATCATTCACTGCCTTCAGGCTCCTGTTAGTATTGTGAAAGACTAAGACAAATCAACAAGACTAATAAATACTTAAAATGGTATATTGGTTGAAAGTACATGATTTATGATGGCAATTATCTAAAATAATTTAGCATGTATTGTCAGAGTACCATGGAATTTATTTTTCTAAATCAAATATTGTTGTGGAGTTGAGCTATTCCTTTCGTCTTACTTTGCAGACCCAGAGGTATGCAAGTCCAGAGGCTCATCTGAGCTATAGAGAAGGTTTACAGCCAGCTTGGGCAACCCAATAAGACATCAACTTAAAATTTAAAAAAAGTAATGAAAGGGTCAAGAGTATTTCTCCATGTAGTACACTTGCCTAGCCTGTGTTCGATCCCTAGTGCCTAATAATTAATACATAAATACATAAATATATAGATAAATTTTCTTCTAGTTTCTTTAAAACTTTAGTTCTGAGCTTAGTCTAGAAGTACCAATTCAATGAAAGAATGTGGCTATGTGACATGCCAAATACAATAAAAATTCTTTTTATATTTTACAGATTTACAGAATAATAGATTTTGCTTAGTGGAATCCTATCACCCTATAAAATGTTGAGTTTTCTGAGTACTGGAATTCCATTTGTTAGTGATGGGAAGAAAAAACAATCCTATTTAATGTAAATGAGAAGAGAGACATGGTGGTTCCTGCACGTAATCCCAGTGCTTGGGAGATTGAGGCGGGGGAGTTACCACTAGTTCAAGGACACCATGGCCTATGTAGTCAGTTACAGTCTACTTTGGAAATAAATTCTCCTCAAGAAGAAAAAGCATTTTGTTTTTATTCAGTATAATTAGATTCTGCATTCTAACCTGATTTATTAAGCCATTGTAATTAAGAAGTCACAGAACTCAAAGACATGCAATTTATAAATATGATATTATAAGAATATCATGGAGGAGGGCAGAGCTCATGAAGCTCAAGCACTCCTTAACTAGTTATCGGCAATTACTGTTTGCTATGCTGCAGTAATAAACCTCACCTTACTCATGCAAACAATCTGTATTAAACTCAGTTTCACACACACACACACACACACACACACACACGCATAAAATGTAGTAAAGTTTGGGGGGTGGAAATGAATGGATTCTCAGGAGTGAGAGGGAGAAAAGAGATGGGAACAGGGGTTGGCTAGGATCAAAATATGTTATATGCATGTGTAAACTTTTCAAACCAGTAATAAAAAGTGGTATTTTAAATCTGGTTCAAATTTGTTCACAGGATTCTATAACTAAGTTCATTGTCACAGCTCACTTGTTTACTTTGTGACTGACTTTGAATTCACTTATTACCTCTCTTTTTTTCTACAAATATTCACATTCATAGATGCCGCCTTGAAAGTATTTCTTAGAAAGAATTTAGATAAAGCAATTTCTGAGTAGAGATTTAGTTTTCATTTGTTTCATGGCATTTTCAGTTTATAAAGCTCAAATAACTGTTTGACGTAGTTAAATATCGTAGTGTCTAAAAAACTTCTACTTATGATTCCTTAGGGATGGAAAATAACTTGGAATTTTATTAAAATCAGTTCAGTTCGAATGTAGTGAAGTTACACCCAATAACACATTCTCAGTATTTGAGCTAATGTGTAATGCAACAATCTGCAGACTAGATGGCCTTAGAAACTATTTTCAGGATAAAAAGTATGTAAGAGGACTGCGTAAATGGCTCAGTACATACAGAGTTTGCTGGGCAAGCAAGAGGTCCTGAGTCCCATTCCCCAGAATGCTTGGTAGTGCTTGTAGGCATGGTATCCCTCCTCCAATCCCACCCCTTGTGAGGCTGAGAGAAGCTGGTTCTCAGAGCAAGCTAGCTAACAAGGTTAAGTGAATTAGCATACTCATGCACATATGTATGCACCCATGCACATGTGAATACACACACACACACACACACACACACACACACACACACACACACACAC
>OU015748.1:16664623-16681912 GCA_907169655.1 Acomys percivali | reverse complement strand
CACACACACACACACACACACACACACACACACACACACACACACACGGGGGGGGGAGAGGGAGAGAGAAAGAGAGAGAGAGAGAGAGAGAGAGAGAGAGAGAGAGAGAGAGAGAGAGAGAGAGAGAGAGAGAGAGGCTATATGATGTTTATTGATCAGGTTGTAAAAAGATAAAATATCAAATGAAGTGTTTGACCTTTAAATAGAATCATGGTGGTATACACCTATAATCCCAGCACTTTGCAAAGTGGGGCCAGAAACATCATGAGTTCTAGACAAGCCTATAACAAGGTGTCTCTAAACCAAAATCAAGTCAAAACAAAATCACCTAAATTTTATAACATTTATTTTAAGCTTTTCTGAGATGGCATGCATATATGTATACATACACATATAACACACATAAATGAAGGGAAATGAATTTTAAATTATGCAATATATTTTCTACAAAACTCCTAGTGGAAACACTTTTGAATTGCTAATTCTAAACAGTAGACTTTGAATATGATTATTTTAGGACATGTTGTACAGGTGTGACCTTAAGTTATGGGAGTAGCCAACCACTTTGTAATTGGATTTAAAGTCCTCCACATGACATGGAATCCATATGTGGTGCCACTAATATAGCCTAGATGCTGTGGGTAGATATGTCATAGGTCCTAGGGGAAACCCTACTGTTATTATTCTTATAAGTGATGTATTATTAAAATGGCCCCTACTAACTTATTAATCATTCCAAAGATCAGTACATCTCTCAAATCTCATTTTTGCCATAGATTACAATTAACATGGAGACCCATATCTGGTTAATATACAGCAAATAAGAGACTATGAAAAGACTGTGGAGTGCTCATTCCTAAATGGGATTATATCTATATTCACTCCTCTTACCACGGTTCAGGGATATTTGTGGAAGAGGAGCATAAAGATTGTGAGAGTCAGCGGTGGCAGATGACTTCAAGGAAATTGTTTTTAGGACACAACTCAGGAGTTGCACATACAAATTCACAGTAGTTATGACTGCATGTACATGAGCTGGACAATCTCAAGCCATACGAAATCTCAGTAGGAAAAAGAGGAGATGGGCATGAGGTTCCACCCCTAGCTGGGGAGATGTTGGCTTTGGATGGCTGCTGCAGTGGAAGGGTCAGTGCTTATTAATGGTGTATCACCCCCTCTCATCCTAGGATAAGTACACTTCAGGGAAGGCCCCCATACCAAGAGTATTTGACTAACACAATTTGAAGTTGATGGGTTAAAAAAAAAAGAGAATAAGAAACTGTATGGGTAGAGAGGTGGGGTGGATTTGGGAGGAGTTTGGGTGAAGAAAGGTGAATATGATCAGAATACATTGTATGAAATTCTCAAAGAGCTAATTAATACAAATGTTCTAGAATCCCCTCTCAGCAGAATCATTCCTCATCCACTGTGACAGAGTATAGATGGGAAGAACTCTCTAGAAAGCTTACTGCTTCTCTGAGTATTTTCTTTTCTAATTTTTATTTAATTAATTTATTCAGATTACAGCTCAATTGTTACCCCATCACTTGTATCCTCCTGTTCGTCCCTCCCTCTCTGTTCGTCCCACTTTCACCCTATTCCCCTCCCCTAGGTCTATGACCAAGTGGGACCTCCTTCCCCCACTATATGGTCGTAGGCTATCAAGTCTCATCTTGGTAGCCTGCTTATTCTTTCTTTGAGTACCACCAGGCCTCCCCACCAAGGCAAGGTCGTCAAATATGGGGCACCAGAGCTCATGTCAGAGTCAGTTCCCTTTCTCCACATAGCTGTGGAGAATGTCCTGTCCATTGGCTAGATCAGAGTAGGGGTTCAATGTTTACTACTTGTATTGTCCTTGGTTAGGGCAATAGTTTGAGCAGATCCCCCTGGACCCTGATCCACCTGTCATAATGTTCTTCTTGTAGGTTTCTAAGACCCTCTGGATCCTTCTACTTCCCCATGTCCTATATTTTTCTTATGTAGAGTATTTTCATAAGTATGTAGTGAAGTTTGTTTTGAGCTTTTATGCTCGATAAAACTTCTGTGACTGTATTACCTACAGAAGCCCCAAGAAATCTCTTATTTTTCTTCATAATTATGAAATTATTAAAATTGTGAAACAAAACCCATTTTATTTTAGTTGTATAAAATTATTTGTTCTTTTTTTAAAAAGTAATGTTTTCATTTTATGTGCATTGGTGTTTTGCTGCATGCATGTCTGTGTGAGGGTGGCAGATTTTGGAGTTACAGAGAGTTGTGAACTGCAGTGTGGGTGATGGGATTTGAGCCCTGGTCCTCTCAAAGAACAGTCAATGCTCTTAATTGCTGAGCTGTCTCTCCAGATCCAATTATTATTATTGTTGTTGTTGTTGTTACTATTATTATTATTTTATTTTTAACAAACTCAAGAAATTCTGTGATGAATAATTTTAAATTCAGGTAAAGCAAACAGAAATCTCAGTTTTTGTTTGGAAATTGGTTTTGTCTCTCTCAGCATGCCAGCATTGTGTCAGCTTTAATGCCTCTTGGTTTTAGGACATGTGTTTAACAGTTCTGGCCACCAGAGAGTTTTCTTACTCGGAATGTGGCCTCTTCTGGTTTGGAGCCATAACATCTGCAGTTCAGTTGTTTTCATTATATTAGAATGTAGTCACATTTAGTCTTTCTCCTTTTGTTTTAAGTACAGCATGCTAAATATTGATCATATATAATAATAAAACAAAATCATTATTTTGTGTTGCTTTCATTGTTTACACAAAATTTTCTATGGCCATTGGAACTAGCATAGAAAATTTAAAATATGATTTTCTTTAATTTTACCATTAATCCCATTCATCTCTATTGCTAATATTACAGCAAAATAGAAAGCTTTATATTTGGGTTTTTTTCTCAGTGTATTTTTGCGTATTCTGATGGCTTATTGCTCAACAACACTAAAGAGTAACTAAATGATTATCTCAACAAGTTAGAATTTCTTTTAACATTTAAAAATTATCATCATGATGATGATGATGATGATGATGATGATGTGGGATTGGACATGCCATAGTGTCTGTAGCAGTCAAAGTATAACTTTGTGAAGTCTGTCTCATTTCCCATTTCTATGTGGGTTCCAGGGTTACACTGAGGTCATGAGAATTACAGTGAAAGCGCCTTTATCCACAGATATATCTTGCTGTCCTAGGAGTTCAATTTTTAACTAAGAAAAGATTGTTTTGTTAGAGAAAATAATCCTAAAACTTTCATCCTATGGATTATGCATGCTTCACGCTCCAACTCTAATGCCACAGTGTGACAAGTTTTCTTTTTGGTTGACAAGGAAGCCTAACATTCAGAAACACTTCAAGTTGTGGCAAGTTAAGAGAGAGGTGCGCAGCAGGAATGAAGTTGGAGTACCCTGTGATAAGTGCAGCTCTCTGAAGAAAATATCAAGGAAATAGTTAATACTCTTCAGATTTAATTCTCTTTCCGAAACAGACAAACTGAGTCAATATTCAAAATTAATCAAAACCAATTTTGACTTAAAAGTCAACACTGTGTATTGAGATTTTTCATCAGGACAGAGTAACTAAAATATACTTTCTAAACAGAGGTACTGAGTTTATATTTTGAGACTTTTAAGTTGTTTTCAAATCTGGAAGTCCATTTGAATCATCACTTTAGAGGGACTGTTGGTACCTGCTACCACTTATGTAATAACAGATTACAAACAACTGAGGCAAGAGTGTATGCTAAGCTAGTGTGTTGTTCCGGGTCAAGGCTGATCCAGACTTACTACCATTTCTGATTGTAATTGCTCTGCATGTTTTTATTTAAGTGTAATTGCTAAAGAGGTAAGACCTCCACTTTATTTATTTATTTAAAACATTTTTTATTTTTTACATATACATTTATATTATTACACATATATACAATAAACTACCTATAGCATGACACTATTAAGAAATATATAAATGTTACATTCTTAGTGTTTTGGCTATTTGTATTTGACAGCCTTGCAGAAAACATTTTTCCTATCTTGGTAAGTCTAAAATTCTGAATATAAATCCCTCTCTATCACGTCTTTGTCATTATCAACTTAAAACATCTATCTAGACCTAAAAACATCTTAACCCCTAAACAACTAAGCTTCATTGTAAAACTAAGCTACCTGGTCTACAACTCCATCACAGATGTGCGAAGGAATGAACTTGCTTACCTGAGTATGCTGGGAGTGCAGATTAGTAGCTTTCCAAATGAGAAGATGACAGAGACAGTTTGCTACCTGAATAGTCACACAAAACTCTCTATTATGTTGAAACATCATGCTCAACCTTCTGGCCCAATATATCTAACAGACATATTTGTGAGGCACGAACTATTGAGGACTTGCTTACCCTGTCTTGACAGAGTTTGGCCATTGACTCTACCAGCATCCAAGCTTTTCCATTTTTAGGCAGAATTCTGTCTGTGGTAGAAATGAGGACATTTTGCCCAGTGGCTTGTTTGCCACATTGAAGCCATCTGCACAAGGAGGTTCTTTGATGCTCATCATCCTCGTTGAGAAGACCTCCACTTTAAATACACATTATTTATGCCATTTGATTTTTACCTATTATCCCAGAAACATTTATGTCACATCATAGGACATACTGTTGTCTCCACATCCTAGTGGTGTTTAATGTAAATATGAATATTGGAACCTCGTGGCAGTTTTAAAGAACATCCATTAGTGAATAATAATTAAGTACATCCCAAATTTTGTTTCTTCTTTCTATTTGATTTGATCTGAAGAGTTGTCATAAAGTTTGGTTCTTTGGAGAGAATTCACTTTCCATTTGCTGCATAGAGTTTTATTTAAGTTTAGTGATTGCGTTGTCTGCTTTTGTTGCACTTCTTTTTGGAGGACCTGATTTCCTCTTTATTATAAATTTGTCATAGGGGAATTGTTTTCTTCTTTGGGCCCAAACATCTGCTTTTTATTTCAGTTTTTCTTCTTTTTGTTTTTCTCATTAATGAGGTCGAGTTCCTTCGCCAAAGGAGGGAGACTTTGGTTCATGATGTTCTTTTTTTTTTACTCAACGTACACAGCATCTAAATACAATTACATTGGGGGTGAAAGTTTCCTCGGTGTATTTAATAGAATTTATTGAAGTACATTTATTTGCATTTTCAAATGAAAGCACACCTGTGCCCCCCATATATACTTAGCTGTGAATTAGTGTATTGCTGTAAAGAATGCCTCTTGTTTAGCTTTAGTCCTCAGTTTGCTGTGCTGCCTTACACTATCAGTACTTTTTTCCTCATTGACACAAACTAGTGATCAAACGCCAGTTCCAGATACTAATGACATCTTTGAACTACTTGTTGCATGCATATAATGTCTAATGACTTTTAATTAAAACATTAATGGCTTTGGTCTTGAGAACCAATGACGTTTTTCGAATTAAACTGAATGAGAATTAGGCAGCAGCACGAATCCTGTTTCAAGTGCAGGGGACTATTTAACAATGAGCAAAATAGTTATGAGTTTATATTTAAGTATCACAGCAACATAGAACTTATAAATTTTTCATATCTTTTTTGAGGCCCAAATGATCCTTTTTTTTTCCTTTATAAAAGGGCATAAGACAAACATAATACCAATTGTTTATTTCCTTTTTCTTCCCTTTCTCAAAACAAAGGATTTGCAGTAGAGATTTGTTTGATGTACTTGGATGTGAGTTATATTTTATGTGTTATGTTATATTTTAGGTGAAACACATTTTAGATTCTTGTAGTTTTATAATAATGCCTCTAGATTTTAATATATCGGAGAGAGCAATGGGTATTTTTGATATATGAAAAATTTCTCTCTGGCTATGGACAGTTACTTTAAGGTTTGCATTCAGCTGACAGTAACAAGGAAAGCCCCCTAAGCAATGCTTTCCTAGATCAGGGATGGAGGTTTATCAAGTTGGGAAATCACAGCCAAATCACTTGAGTTGTCGTCAAGAGATGGTATAAGCATTATGGAGAAATTTTCACAAGACACATTTAGTCACTCCTGGTGAAAAAGCTGTTGGTACACTAGGACATAGCTGTTACAAGGTGATAACATCCTGCATTGTGCTTCCAAAGTGTAACAAGCATACAGATGGAAACCCAATAGAAGTAAGTGTGCTCACCATCTGGGCACGTCATTAACTCTAACAGTTTCTCTCCTCTTATATGAACTTTTATTTTTTTGAGAAAAAAATCACTAGGAATCAGGAAAATAAAACTAAGAAAAAGAAACACAAGCACATGATCATTATGGGATGCTTATAGGGACATCTTAGCTATAACTCTGCCTACTCTTGATCCTTTAACTGACTGAACTGCAGAAGATAGTTGAGCACTGGAACAGAAACCAAGTGGTTTTCTACTGAGAGAAAGTGGCCTAGCCTCACTTTGGGTATTTCACAGCTTCTTTTAAAAAATGAATTCAAAATAATTCATACACTGAATTGTAGGTGGCCGCTGAAGACAAAAGACTTCTTTTCTCTAAGACTTTTTAAAATAGCCTTGTTTCTTTCCTAGTTCACCCTTTTTGCTTTCTTTGCATGGATGGAGCTATGCTCTCTCATCTTTCCCTGGTCACCTGCTGCCCTGCCTCCCATATCACTCTAGACTCTCTCTCTAGAACTGTGTAAGACAAACTCTGTCTTACACAAGGCTTTCGCAGTCATGGTGTTTTATCATAACAATCTAAGATAACAAATGAGGAAACAAAGGATGCTATGCTCTTGTTAGTTTTTGTAGTTCCCTTTTAAGGAGCATGAGTTGAAAACTCAGAATAGAACAGTAGAAATTAATTCCAAAGAGTCTCAGTAAAATGGCATTATGGTTATTCCATGCCCTCATTTATTTACATAAATACATAAGATAATAGGAACAGAAATAATTCTATCATCTTGGAGAAGAATCTTAAACTTCAAGTCACCAAACACCAACCAACTAGCCAAACAAGCTATAAGCAAAAATAAAACCTGAATCTGAAAATTTTCATACCATCAAATAGTGAAGAATTTCAGGTTGCAAAAAATAAAGAGATGTAGTACTCATAGGAACATTTTCTTTTCAAATATGAAAGTCATGAAAATATTTGTATTTAGATAGCCCCATAAATCACTTCAGTCTTGGTCCATGGGTATGCACAGAGGCCAAACCAACAACCAAAGAGCATGCATAGGCTGGACCTAGAACTCCTATACAGAAATAGCAGATGTCCAGCTTGATGAACTTTTTGCAGCTAGATCCCCTAACAATGGGAGTAGGGGCTGTTTCTGACTTTGTTGCCTCACTTTGGATCCCTTTCTCCTATCTAGGATGCCTTGTCAGGCCTCAAAGGGAGAGGATGCACTTAGTCCTGCTGTGACTTAAGATGCCAGGATGGGTTAGTACCCCTTGGGGTCCTCCCCTGTGGGAAAGATTAAGCTTTGTCACAGGTGGAAGCAGTCTTGGCGGGCTTTACCCTTGGGGCACCCCATGAATACCTTGTGATAGACTGAGTGGAGCCATCCTGGGCCTGGAATTCAGGAAACAGACCTGGGAACCCCACCTGGGCTATTGTTTTCCTAATGGACCCTCAATGGGAGAAGGAGCCCGCCCTTCCCATGTGACTCAGGCAGGTGGGGAAGAGAAAAACAACAGATTCAGCCGGGTTTTGAGAGAGCGTGTGGAAAAAGCAAACAGGCTGGACTATCACGCGGGCCAGAGAGACACCTAAGGACTCATCCCGTGGAACGGATACCGGAAGGTTCACTCTTTTGTCCCTTTAACCTTTTTTCCTTCTTGTGTAAGCTAGTTGGGTTGTATAATAAAGTTTAATTGTTAAGAAACAGAGCCAACACTCCCCTTCTCTGAGAAGAAAGAGAGGGGGATATTGGGAGAAGGGTGCATGAGGATGGGACTTGAAGGAGAGGAGGGAGTGGCCTGGGATCAGGCTGTAAAGTGATTAAATACATGTGGTGGGGCAGGGCGGAGGGGGGGCGAGGTGAGGAAAAAAAAATCACATTACTAATTTTCAGCAGAAAAAGAGTTATTTTTTTAAAAATAAATTTCTGTCTGAAATTATTGAAATGAGCAAACCAAAACTCTCACTTTAATAATAGCAAAGGGGAGTTTCACAGCAGCCATTGAAGGAGAAGGAAATGCTGGCATGCGCATGTCTCCCTCTGTGTGTGTATGTGTGTGCGCGTGTGTGGGTGTATAGACTAGGAAGTGGGTGCAAGTTAGTCCCAAGTTGTTGGACTCCATTTGCTATAATTTTCTTTCTCCCCAACACCCTGGTGGTAGTGCATGCTTGTCGTTGCATCTCTTTATTTATCTCCAGAACACTTGAAGTCTTTTTGGGTCGGTCTGGGGTAGTGGAGAAAGCAAGCAAGGGGAAGGAGGAGGACATGGAGATGAAGAAGATTAAGCCGGAGTTGAAGAACAGAGCCCCAGCGGAGAAGACAGTGTCCCTGATAGTTGCTTGTGTGTCATTGTGGAAATCGAAGGCCTGAATGACACCTTTAAAGAACTGGCCAACATGGAATTAAATTCCTTGGCCTGGCTTCCCAGCTTAAACTTCAGAAGGTTTAATTTAGCACCAGAATAATTTCTGGAGGTTGAAGTCCTGGCAGAGAAATAGCTGATTATTATCTACCTCAGTCTGAGTCTAAACAAAATTAAAGATCTCAGTACAGTAGAAGCTCTGCAAATCTTAAAGATGTGAAGAATTGCCTTGTTTAACTGAGATCACAAACCTGAGAGATTACAGAGAAAGTATTTTCAAACTGCTGCCGCAGATCACGTACTTAGGCAAATTTGATCAGGACAATTAGGCGCCAGACTTGGAAGACAATGATGATGATGATGGTGGAGGTGGAGATGAGGAAGACAAGGAAGAAGATGAAGCTGGTCCACCTGAAGGATATAAAGAGGAGGAAGATGAGGATAAGGATGAAGCCGGTTCAGAATTGGGAGAGAGAGTGAAGAGGTGAGTCTCTCATACTTAATGAAAGAAGGAATTCAGGATGAGGAAGAAGATTATGTTGATGAAGGGGCCGAAGAGGAGGAAGGGGTCTGTGGGGAGCAAAAGGAAGCGAGATGCTGAAGATGGTGAAGATGACAACCAGATCCCCACAGGAAGAGGATGCCTCACGCTCCTGGGTGAGCAGGACAGCAATCACATTGTCTTTATTTCTTTATGTATGATAGCTGGCCCTATAGGAGATGATGTGTAACTTTTCATAGGAAAAGTGCAGTTTTACTATTTTGGCCTTATCATTCCTACTAGGAAATGCTAGTCATAATATACATAGAAAAGAATTTTTATTTATCTTTCCATTGTGATGTTCTTAGCATTGTATTTAGATTCTGGATTTTGTAATTTATGTTTAATGTACGAGACATTTTTAGTTCATAATTAAAGCATGGCTGCTTCTACAAAAGAAACCAAAAACAATAACAAAGGGATCATATTATCTCTTTCCACAATACCTTTCAGAAACTACAAATCTCAATCTTAAAGGAGATGTCAAGAAATAATGCAGGTTTCTCCAGAAACCAATTTGGTGGCCTATCACTGAACTTACTACATAGATCAGAGAGGTCTCTGATCCAGAGTTCTTTATTTTCAAAGAAAAGTGTTGGGCGAAAGATGCTCATGCAATCTAGCTTCTTTCTACAAGGCAGTAAGGAAGAGAGGGTAAGTGGAGAAAATGCTACTTTTAGTTACTGTGATTGGAAAAAATATCTTAGACCTGTAAGGTTTAATGGAATTATGTATGAGTAGCAACAATGTGAAAGTCAGTTTTGCATCCACTTCATATCATTCTGAAAGCATACACAAGTTCATATTTAATTATGAAACTAAGGCATAAGCAAGTATATTTGTCTTCATTGTGAGTGGTGAGCTCTGCAGTGGTAAAACTGTCAGATAAAGGTACATAGTAGATAGAAATGGCAGGAATCATAAAATAGATTTGCTAAACTTGTCAAAACACGCACTTTTTTTTTCAGAACACGCACTTTTATGCAAAGTGCTTGAGATTTGGTTGTTCAGTTCTTCCATAAACCACTGGTTATATTAAGCTGCATAAAGCAGTGGTTATCAACCTGTGGGTCTTGACCTTATTGTGTGTGTGGGTCTAATGATGCTTTCACAGGGGTCATTTAAGATCATCCTGTATATCACATATTTACTGTATGATTCATAACACTAGCAAAATTACAGTTATGAAGTATGAACAAAAATAACCTTATGGTTCTGGGTCATCATAACATGAGGAACTGTATAAAAGGATTGTAGCGTTAGGAAGATTAAGAACCACTGCCGTATAAATAGAGAACTGAATATATTCTTTTTAAAAAATTTTTTTATTAATTTATTCTTGTTACATCTCAATGGTTGTCCCTTCCCTTGTATCCTCCCATTCTTCCTTCCCTCCCATTTTCCCCTTATTCCCCTCCCCTATGTCTGTTCCTGAGGGGGATTTCCTCCCCCTGTATATGCTCATAGGGAAACTGGGACAGAGGGGAGGACATCCTATTGGGACTCTAGATGAGAGAAGCATGGGAGAATGGCAAAGTAGAAGGATCCAGAGGGTCCTAGAAACCTACAAGTAGAACATTATGATAGGCAGATTTGGGTCCAGGGGTCCCGCTCAAACTATGGCACCAGCCAAGGTCAATGCAGGCCATAAACTTTAAACCCCTACCCAGATCTAGCCAATGGTCAGAACATTCTCCACAGTTGAGTGGAGAGTGGGGTATGACTTTCACACGTACTCTGGTGCCTCATATTTGACCATGTCCCCATGGTACTCAGAGGAAGGGTAGCAGGCTACCAAGAAGCAGGCTACATGTTCTAACCTCAGTATTAAACTTCAAGAAAATCGTTAAGAAACAATGAGCAAAGAGAGTCCATTGAATAGTTTTTATACAAATACCAACTCTGGTTGATTGTACAGCCATTCAAAGAGTAGGAATAGAAAAAAAAGCGTGAATCTGAGGGACATTTATATAGGGACTTAAAAGTGCTGCCTCCACCACCCTATTGGGGACCCGGACTTCCCACATCAACTTCCAGCATCTAGTCAGGCGAGTCTCCCCTTCATCTCCATCTACCTCTTTCCCACAGCCCTCCTGATCTAGCCCTAGTCCTAGAACCAGCATCTGGTGTAGTCTGGCCTCCCCTGCCAGTACCACAAAGCAGGTCTAGGCTTTCATTGTGCTTCTCCATGACATTTCCACCAAGCCAATCTAACTGCACACCACTCCATTCTTTTATTGCGAGTATGTATGGAATGAATGAGACTTTAACTTACTAAGTAAATGTGTTTAAAATAAAATATATTTGGAGTTACTTTCTGGGCAGAAGGTTTTCCCTTAGTTTTCATAAGTTAATATGTGCCAACCATGACTAAAACCATAAAAGGTGGTATCTTCTGCATTTAGTGTGACTAATATTGTACTGCAGTTTAATATGTAGAAATTAATAGTTTCATCATATTCTTACAAGCACTTCTAGATGCAATTTGTATGTATGGAAGCTACAGTATATAGCAGATTTGGGAAGGGTGAACTTGTGTAGCAAAAAAAGATGTGGATTGTGAAGGTTCTGGGATGTATGCCAAACATGAATAGCTTACAAATTTGGAATGTTTTGTACAAAGAAAAGAAATCTACTCACACACACACACACACACACACACACACACACACACACATAAACACAGAGTATGTGAAGTTTTATTCTGTAAAAAGTATATCTACTGGGCCTTATACATGACAAAATTAAGAGGAACAGATAAAAGTGTAATGATAGAAATTTTTACATAAAATGTATTGAAATTCAATAATTTCTTCACATGTCTACATGAAGAACACTATTTTTTTTTTTTAAGATACTGAACTTTAGTTGGATCTCAGAGAACCATCTGTCAGGGACATGGGGTAAGACATTCCTAAACTGGGCTGAGGCCTGGCCTCGGTGACCTTAATGTCTTGTCCAGCTGTGATTCTTTCATTATGGTGTTTTCAGGGAAGGTAGTCCCAAGTGTTGTAGGGTTTCATTTTAGCCATCTCAGCAGTCAGTGCTGGTGCCAACTATGATTTTATTCCTCTTGCTAGTCATTTTGCACTATAAAAAATGGTATTTGTAAAAAAAAAAAAAAAAAAAAAGAAAGAAAAGAAAAAAGATAAGAAACCCTCCCTTTCCCCTGCACCTGTGACTGAAGAGCTGAATTACACAATTGGGATTTTCATTCTCATATTCAAATGGTTGTTCCAGCAGTGACACAATTTGTTATAATTTATTCCACTTAAGATATTCAACATGTCATGTAGCAACAATTTAAATATAATTCTAGGGTCTTGGCCAAAAATACAAAATATATTTGTTTAATATTTGAAATTTAGGACAAAATAATTAGAATAGCTCTTTATACTTTGAGGAATTTGTTATATATAGCTTCATATATCAGTAACTTATTAAAAGAGAAATATTTTGTGGTTCATTTCTTTTAAACCTTAAATTCATGAACTTAAAGTAAAATAAAAGTAACTGCATTTTATACAAATATAACTTCTGTAACTATATATATTTACATATTATAAAAATATAACTGTGAAAACATAGAACTAAAGAGATGAAGCAAATAGTCTCTGGAAGTTAAGCTGGCCTTGCCTAGTCTGCTGTGTGCTTTTGCAGGATGGGGAAGATGGGCATTCCCTTTTCGGCAAGCTAATCTGCTCTTGTGCTTGTTGGACTCTTAGGTTCGGGATACATCAAGATAACATGACTCTAGTGTTCCTCTACCAGCCCACAAAGGGAAAGGGGAAAGTTGATTACCATTGTTTCATGGTTTTATAAAGTCACCATTTATTTTTAATTAAATATTTATTTATTTTTTACATATACATTTATATTATTACACATATGTGCAATAAAGTACCTACAGCAAGAAGAACCATGAAACAATCATAAATTATATAAGTGTCACATTCTTAGTGTTTTGGCTATTTGTATTTGGCAGCCTTAAAATATCTTTCCTATTTTGGTGCATCTAAAATTCTGAATGTAAATCAATACCTATCATATCTCATCTTTATCAACTTAAAACATCTATCTAGACCTAAAAACATCTTAACCCCTAAACAACTAAGCTTCATTGTAAAACTAAGCTACCTGGTCTACAACTCCATCACAGATGTGCGAAGGAATGAACTTGCTTACCTGAGTATGCTGGGAGTGCAGATTAGTAGCTTTCCAAATGAGAAGATGACAGAGACAGTTTGCTACCTGAATAGTCACCCAAAACTCTCTATAACGTTGAAGCATCATCTTCAGCCTTCTGGCCCAATACATCTGATAGATATATTTGTGAGGTAGGAACTCTTGAGGACTTGCTTACTACCTTCTCTTGGCAGAGTCTGGCCGTCAACTCTGCCTGCGTCCAAGCTTGTCCTTTTTTAGGCAGAATTCTGTCTGTGGTAGAAATGAGGATGTTTTGCCCAGTAGCTTGTTTATAAGCTTCCAAGGCCCCAAACTACTATTGTTTAGTCATGAAAGTGGGTGATGATGCCTGATCCTGTCTCATCATGCTGTCTTGGGTTCTTGCAGCATGCTGAGCCCTGACATCCTCCCTTGACAAGTGGGCAGCAAGCTTCATCCTGCTTCTTGGCAATGACTCTCAGTCCCCTTTTTAATCCTTTTCATTCTGAGACCTACATCCTGTGTCTTGGTTTCCAATGACCAGCTTTGACTTCATCTTTTACTTCTTTTATCACTTTGAATACAGTAAGATATGCATAGTTATCCTTGGACATGGCTCGTTTTGAATGATTAATTCTTGCTCTTATGATGTTCACCTCACTTTGGTATAAAGTATATTTTATTTACTTGTCTTAACAGCATGACTGTGACTAAGGGGGACCCTCTCCTCCTGTATATGCTCATAGGGTATCAAGTCTCTTCTTGGTAGCCTGCTATCCTTCCTCTGAGTGCCACCAGGCCTGCCCATCCAGGGGACATGGTCAAATATAGGGCACCAGAGTTCATGTGTAAGTCAGTCCCCACTCTCCACTCAACTGTGGAGAATGTCTTGTCCATTGGGTAGATCTGGGTACGGGTTCGAAGTTTATTGCATGTATTGTCCTTGGTTGGTGTCATAGTTTGAGCAGGACCCCTGGGCCCAGATCCTCCTGTCATAATGATCTACTTGTAGGTTTCTAGGACCCTCTGGATCCTTCTATTTCCCCATTCTCCCTTGATTCTCTCACCTAGCTATATCTCAGTTTAGGGAAAGGCCTTTCATTTCTAATTAACTTCTACTTCTTCCACAGTCTGTATCCTATGATCTTGATGCTAGTTTGGCACATTCTCCAGAGCATTCTCTGCAGAGTCTTCTTCATACTTCAACTCCCTAATGGATATGCTTCGCTCTACTATATGTAAATTTGAAAGTTCACAGCACTTCAGAGGGAGGCCCATTCCGACTCATACTGAGGAATTAGGAAAAGTTTGTAGTGGCAAAGATATAAAGCAATGAATTGGTTGAGAGAAAATGAGGCTGGAAATCCAAGCAGGGAGCACATTATGGCTTTCTTTTGTGTCCAAGCACAGAAAGCTTAGATTTACTCTTTAAGCAATGAGTCTCTCTATAGATAAAGTATGAATCTAGCCAGCTCCTTACTTAGCTCTTTGCATAGGAACGCTGACCTGATGTGTGCTCTCCCATGGCCTGGATTTTCTGCTTTGCATCAGACAACTTGGTTATTACATATTTTGCTCATTTCATCAGTGAAACATATATAATCATATCACGGAAATTATTTCATGCTGGTCACATTTGTAATTATGTAACCTTTTCATTTCCAGAACTGTTTACAATGTTTTTCTTTCTCAAGACTATATCTTATTAGACATGAGTGTTCAAAGACCCAGCTGCTGTTTTTGGCTACCTGCGACCACTCTAATTACGGATCTTTTCTGCTTGTTCTGTCTCTGCCATTATCCTCATGATTCCTTCCCTATGTACAGAAGTTTTAACTTGTTTTTGATCTTTATTCTTTGATCTTTGAATTGAATATCTTGTTTTTAATCCCAATTTGTTCTAAGTGTTCATTTAGGACTATACCAACTACTCTTAACACTTCTTGATTCTGCTTAGTACATTAAAAACGTGCTGATAAACAAAATATCTTGTCTCAGAAGCTGTGATGTATCACGCAGTATAGCCTTTTGTCTACATATGTTTACCTTCAAATGTTCCTTGCTACGAGTCATGGGTCTGGTTGGAGGACTACACTATCGTTACCAGATCCTACTGGGGCTGCTGTTGGATATCTGTTTGTTTTATTTTACTGGGGTGAGGAGAGGGATTTTGGTGCATGATGTGTAAATCATAGACATTCAATAAAAGTTAAAATAAATAAAGAAGTGCTGAACAGAACCGTAAGTATGCGAAGAGTAAGCCCTGAAATCACACATACAGGTATTTTAAGGACTTTAGGAGCATACATGCACACACACATGCACATGCACACACACATGCATGCACACACACACATGCACACGCACACACATGCACATACATGCATATACACCCACACACACAGGCACACATGCATGCATGCACACACACATACACGTAAGAAAAAGGGGCCATGAATTTTAAAGAGAGCAAAGGAGGACACATGGGAAGGTTTGGAGGGAGGAAATGGCATGGAAAAACTATGTGATTATACTATAATCTCAAAAACTAAAAAAAATTAAAATTTAAAATACATATTCTTATAACTTTCTTGTTATTTTTGTTCATGTTTAAAAGGATCCTTAGCTTTTAATTTCTAGTCACCTATGTTCTGGTAATATGTTCAGTTAAAATGTGACTCTAGTTCAATGCTACTTTTGTTTTGTATTACTTTATTTGAATTATTACTTTGTTTTCTTCTCCTCCGGTGTTTGTTGTTCTTTTCTTAATTTTTAATTTTTTATTCTGTTGGTTGTCCTTTTATGGAACTACTTTCATACGCATGCACATTCAAATCATGGCTGCTTTCAATTTCATTCTTGTTGTTTGACTCCATCTTTTCTGGACTACTTTATGGAGAAGTCTCTCGGCACCACATATATTGTTAATTTAACTTTTGTCCCAATGTATTCTTCTGTGAAGATTGTGCATAATTTTTTCTTCAATTTTGTCAGTAACTTTTGTCAACCTAAAGATGCTAAAGTTTATTAATATTTTATAAGTGATTATTATTGCAATTTTATTTTATGCATTATTTCATGAATGTAGTAATTCTGTCAATGAAGTTTGATTATATTTTTTAGAAATTTTGTTTTGTACATATGCATCTATATTTGTCAGATTTGGTATATTGGACATTTACTTTAAATTCCACTCAAAAATATGTTCCTCTTACAGAAGATTTTTGCTCATAGTTGTAGGTATGTTATTTGTTCACATACAAAGTTTTTATTCTGTGTTATCTTAAAAAATTAAAATATTTATAATGCTTTTGGTGGCAAATACTTTATAGACCCACACAAGTAGGGCTGACTAGGGGCAAGGTTCGGGTTAGGCTGATGTTTGGTAAATGATGCATCATTTATATTTGGAGAAATAAAGTCAAAAGGTGCATTGTACAAGACAGTGATGGTAACTAAGGATCATATTACTACTCCCTTTTTAAAAAGCTAGAGAATGGTTGCTAGTGTCCTCAACACAGGAATAGTCACTGAAGTAAGGCGTGTGCTAACTAGTTCAAGTTACCTACTCCACAATGGATATATATTCTAAAACATGTTGTAAATTTAAAGAATTTATGATTTTTATCTGCCAATTAAAAGTTAAACAGCAATGAATGAAAAGACCTGGTTTGGGCCAATCTGCTATGGATAATTAATACAACTTATTTTCCTTTCTTCCTGTGTCTGTCAGCCTCTACCTTGCCTCCTCTGTAGTATTTTCTCTGGAATGGGGATCTTTGTGTCATGCCTTCCTCCTATTGTTTTGTTTCTATCCTACTTATGTTCTACCTTGATTTTCTAACTCATGTGCTCAGTTTGACTCAGAGTTAATAATTATCTATGAGGAATTTTGACATTAGTTATAGACAGAGGGTAAAATTTGTTTTGATATATATCTTCAAATGGTAGTCACGATTCACTCCCGTTTCCAGCCAGAAGTGAGGTGATCATGTAAATGTATTTACTTTGCTTGCATGTGTGAGCCTGAACTCAGGTTTTCATTCTTATAAAATGAGCACTTTACCCATCTTGAGCCATCTTCC
>OU015748.1:16653375-16664613 GCA_907169655.1 Acomys percivali | reverse complement strand
CACACACACACACACACACACACACACACACACACACACACACACACTTTTTTCCAGGCAGGATTTCTCTGTGTAGTTCTCGTTGTCCTGGAACTCATTCTGTAGGCCAATTTGGCCTTGAACCTACTGATATCCGCCTGCCTCTGCCTCTGGAGTACTGGGATGAAAAATGTGATCCCAACATAATGTTTAAGCTTGTATTTTTCTGATTCAGACAGAAAGTTTGTTTATTTTATTTTTATTTTTTGTTTGAATTGTGCCTTGTGCTTTTTGCTTTTGTCTTTGCTACTACTTATAACTTCAGTGTAGTGCTTTATGTAAAATGCCATTCATTTGTGTTTAATTTGAGTGATTATACAACTACATCTTAGTAAATACTTTTCCAATGTTATTTCATTGCTTTCCTAGGAACATTATTATTAATAGGTTTGAATTAAGTATCTCATTGGGACCCAACTATTGTTAAATGACATTAAAAGGCTTTCTTTAACTTTATATATTACTTTCCTAACAAAAACCTGGAGTATATATAATAATAAATTGTTTCTAACAGATATTTGTATATGTGTGATCTGATATCTAGTGCTTTATGAGTAAAGACAACTCTTATGGTAATTTATCCTAAATGTTATTTGATATTTAAAGATATATAGCAACAACAGTGAGCTCTTTAGTCTGTTAACATCTACAGTTTTGTTATCAAAGCCAAACTGAAGTCTTTTATGTTCAAGTAAGTGTGAGATATAAAAAAATGAAAACATTATTACTGGGAATATGAGTCTTTACTGAATTTAGCATTGTCCTTTAATAATATCAACGGTGCTCCCCCCCCAAAAATTTTTTTCATAGAGTGGTCCCAGTGCTCAACTCCTGTAATTAGAAGTTGTGGTTAGAACATATCATCTACTTGGAAAATTCTGTTTTCTTGCTCTCTCCTACATTGGATGGTCCCAAATAATTATTAATAGCATCCCCTTGCTCTTCTGGTATCATGAAATTAGATGCATAATACATTGGAGAGTAACATAACCTTCGGCATGAAAGGATGATAAACTTCTCTCCACCATTAACTATGTTGCTGCAATATATTCTGTGATGTAAAGGAGAAAGAATTTCCTCCTGAGTTAGGATGGCCAGCACGCACAAAACCCGAACAAAGGCAAAGAGGAGGCAGTATGTAGGGGCTAGTCTGCTTATTGGAAGATGTAGTGAAAGTCTTTGGCCTAGGTTCCGGACTCATTAACTTGTACTCTTTTTTCCTTATTTGTTTATTCATTTTACATCCTGGTCATAGCTAGCTTATACAGTTAGAAGGTTGGAGCCAGTGTTTCTGTTGGGAGTGAGCCACATGTGTCCATTGTGAAGCTCAGAGTAAATGGAAGCATCAGAGTAAACATACTCCTACGCCTGAATTTTTTTTTTCTGGTTGAACATCTGTTCTTGTCTTTAGAATCAGTTCTAATATCACAGGAAGTAAAAGCTATTTCCTAGACTAGTGTGTTGCCCGATACCACATCCCAAGGTGCTGTGAAGAGAAAGAGCAGCTGTGACAGGACCAGCACCTGCTGCTAGTAGCTTGCCTCCATGATGGTTACAATTCAAGGTAGGAAACTGTGGGTGTAAAAGGCTTGAATTCTCAATGGTTTCTTTAGAAAAGTCATAGAAGAAGAAAACATGTATACAGAGTACAAAGTAAATATTGCATTATAATGTTAAGGGAAATACATTTTTTTTTACTAAGCACTCACAAATTTTCTGTGAACAAGACTTTGCCTTAAGTATTTAGAACATGTTACTTCTCTAAAACAGTCATCATGGAATATTTATGGTATATTTGTTTCAGGATCTCAGTGAATACAAAATTCTGATATGACTGGTCTCATATAAAATGGCATAATATACTCACTTATATCGAGACACTAGTCCAAAGGGTACGTCCCTATGAAAAACTTTACCTACCAGGAAAGTGGGTCAGAGGGGAGCACATCCTATTGAGACTTTAGGTGTGAGAAGCCTGGGAGAATGAGGAAATAGAAGGATCCAGAGGATCCTGGAAAACTACAGGCGGGTCTGGGCCTTGGGGTCCTCCTCAAACTATAGCACCAGCCAAGGAAAATATAAGCAGTAAACTTCGAACCCCTACCCAGACTAGCTGATGGACAGGGCATTCTCCACCGTTGAGTGGAGAAGGGGATCTGACTTTCACACAAACTCTGGTGCCCCATATTTGGCCATGTCCCTTGGATGGAGACGCCTGGTGGCACTCAGAGGAAGGATAATAGGTCACCAAGAAGAGACTTGATACCCTATGAGCATATACAGGGGGAGGAGGTCCCCCTCAGTCATAGACATAGGTGAGGGGAGTAGGGGGGGAAGCAGGAGGGAGGGAGAAATAGGAGGATACAAGGGATGGGCTAACAACTTATATGTAATATGAATAAATTAATAAAAAAGAAAAAAAAGAAAATAGCATAATTTCATCTCACCTGATGATATCTTCTATATCATAAACAATTTCTAATTTGCTTAAAATATCTAACACAATGTACCTACTCTTTATATAGTTGTTATGTTACATGCACACACACACATACACACACACACACACACACAAACAAACACACACTGATGCTGCTGTCACTGACCAAATTTTCTCTAAACTTTTTGTTTTAAAACCATCCAATAGCTTTCTGACATCCAAATAATGTATAGACTTTAATTTTTTAGTATTCAGGGCCCATCAAAAATTTAGTTCTGATTAATGATCCAGTGTTTTTCCTATTTTTTAAAAGATAAAATCCATGTTACAGAAAAATGCATGTTTCTAGTAGTAAAGAAGGTCTTTTAAAACCCGGCGATCCAGTTACTTGATCAACAAAAGTACCTCATCTTCTTTTAATGTTTACAGATGATTGATGCAACAGTTATTCTTTCTTATTGTGTGTGTATGCTTGTATCTGCTCTGCTGGCCATAGAGACCAGGGCCTTACATGTGCTGGGTTAATGGTCTACAACTGTGCTGTTAACCATTCCTCCTAGTGATCTTTCAAATGTTCTCTCTCTTTTATTGAAATTAAAAGTTATCTGTCAAGTCGAAAGGATGTTGTAGGGATCCAAATATACCAACCAATCACGGTTGGCTTTGAACCATTTTCATAGTTAGTGTGTTCCTCTATAAACATGTTTATGCAATGTCCCACAGCAAATGGGTTTTCCCCCTTCTGTCTCTCTTCCAAATTTGTAAGGCATTTGAGGGTGAAAAGTCAGTTTTACTCATTTTGTAATTCTCAGTCTTCTCAGGTCTCCTGGAATACAGTAGTCTCAGAGAGTTGTGTAGCTTGCATGAATACAGTTAAGTCTCAAAGTGCAGCTTTCCCTGTTCTGTGCCATGATTGAAATAACTCATTTCTTCCTAAAATGGCTTGACAACTCTTCTTCTTTCCTTTCTGCTTTTATCTTTTGCCAATGAGTGAATGTACAGACTTCGAACTGCGAGAGCCTTTGGTTGAAGGAATGTATTCTACTTACAGCTTGAATGGCATGCTTTCAATACATTATATGTATATCTCTATTACTGCATTTATCCCTTGACATCTGAAATTTTTACTTACGTCTTAGTTCCAACAAACTGATGGATGGCTAGATCAAAGAGGGTTGTATACTTTAAAACTACTTCTATAATTTAAGATTTGGTACAATGCCTTACATATGTGAGGTGCTCAGTAAGTGAGTTTGGTCACATGACTTTAGTCTACAAACTTGCCTTGAGCTGTGATGTGGTGCAGATAGATTGAGAGTGTGAACTGCATACCCTTTCCTTATTAGTTTAAAAAACACTTTATAAGTGCCAACTCATTAGATGCTCATGTTTTAAGAAAAATTTCTATAGTGTTTCATCACTGTTTTCCAAGTGTTTTTTTTATTGATTAGCTATTTCCATTTAGCATATTCTTGACTTACTTGGACTCAAATTATAGGTGTTTTGAAAGTTAAAGCAAAACTTCAGTTATTTGTTCACATACACACACATACACACACACACACACACACACACACACACATTGATTCTCAAAGGGCCATCATAACTTAAATATGGCTGTTTTTGCATTGGCTCTTCTATTTGTATAAACACACATTTGCCCAATGATTAATTAGCATTACCTGTTCTATTTTTATCATCCTAACTTTTATGATATTTTATTTCTTTGATTTCTGTTTGCACTGTTAGAATCCTTTAGTACAGAGGAAGTAGTTAATTTTAACCATTAGCCATAAATTTCATGTTTTAATACTTGTAGTTTTTCATCTCTTCAATGATGCCAATTAGGAAATTTATTCTAGGAAAGCTATCTGATAGGCATAGTGAATGTGACATTTGTGCATATTTCTTCAGCTCCTAGAAAATATTTTGTAATAGATATCTATCAAATATATCCCTGCAGTTCAGTCCAAGTCATAAACTGTATTGTCAGTGTCCATCATGATTTGATTTTCAGTCTCTGCCACAGTAAATAGCTCTCATTTGATTTTGCTTTTATTTCCTCATTGGAGTGTGAAGGTTGTAAAGGTGGAACCCTAAAATTTCTATTTCCACTGATTGGCTTAATGCAGTATTTTAGAATCTAGGACAATAATGTTTGTTGGTAATTTAACTCACTTTGACCTTCCTATTACTTTTACAAATTCTTGGTCACATCTTCGAGAAATTGATCCAATATGAACCATTATCTTTCTCTTATTGATGAATTGATCTTTTAACAGTGCTTCCGAATTGTTTTGCCCTTTTAGGTAGTTCTTTGTCTCATGTACATTTCATATTATTTTTATTATATCATAAAAGAAAATTTAAAATTAACTTGGGACAGAAGCAGTACATTAATTCCTCTGATACACCTCTGATAACATTCAATAAAGCTATGAGTGAAAAAGCAGAACCTGTTAGTATGTAAAGAATACAGTCACAGTTGGACTCAGTAGCCAAACAAACAGTTCTTCTGTGCTTTTTTTTTGCAGTGAAAATCTAACTGATCATACAATTTTTTTCATTGACTACAAATAACTTAAGACTGGTTACTTTTACATGTCACATAAAAGGAAATAATGGGTCACACTGGATAAGATTGGGTACATTCTAGTTGGTATGGTTATAAGCAAGATTCTACCATTAGAATCTGTAAAGTCAGATAAATATCTTAAAAGTAGTTCATTTGTATGTTCATGAATATTAGAGGTTTTATTCTGTAAATCTTTTTCACCTTGAAAAGCACAATTCAAAATTGCAAAACCAACTCCCTGACTTAGTCCACTCAAAATTCTTTACATTTAATGAAACTGGCTTCTTTGCAAATAACACAAGAGTTATCCACAGAAGACTCAGCAGGACTTCACAAAACCTTTGGTAAGAGAGGACTTGTGCTCCCAAAGCACAGCAGAGACAAATAGCTGAAGTTTGGCGATTTCCGTACATACCTAGAGTAATTGATTTTTTCAACGGTGTAAATTTGGGAAGCAGAGAATTCTCATTTGTTCTTTGCCAAGTTCTCACTGTGTTTCTTCATTCAGACCAGAACTGCATTGCTAAAGATTCCACTGTGGCAAGTGAGAAGATAAATGGAATTTAACTCTCTTTGTGATCTCTAAAAGGAAGGAGAAAGGACACCATAGATCTTTTATTGATCCAAGCCTGAATCCAATGTGTTCAACTAGGAAACTGTTTGTTCAAATAAAAGCCAAGAAGCTTCTCAGCTCTAGTGAGGCAGAGACAGCAAAATCAATTCTAAACACAGCAACTTTGCTTAGTAAATGTCCAAAGGAGAAAAACAAGCTTGTGCAAGTTAATAAATACTAGGAATGAGTGACATGCACTTTAAGAATGACTTTCTTAGTAGTCAAGAGGAAAATACCTTTCTAAAAATTAAGGTTCATGTACAATTGTTACCTTTAATATCCTAATTAATTTATGCATGTTAGCTAACCTTTTAAAAAATTAAGGATAAAAAAACAGAAAAAATATTAAGGATTTATGCTTCCTGTTAATCATATTTTATTGCACTCATTTAGCATAACTGTTGTGCTACATATTTCAGAGTAAGTCTTCTTTATTGATTGAGGTTTTATCGGCAGACATTTTGCTGGGTGATAGTTATTGAAAATGGACAAAGCAATATTGAAATGGATTTCTCTAATTCCTTCTAGAAACACAAGATTTTTAAATGACCGATAGTTTGATGTTAGAAAAAAATACAATAAATGTATTTCTTCATAGGTCCTTTAGACAATGTCTGATTTGTTCAAGTTTTTATTACTGAAAAGATACTGGCTCCAAATGCATGCAGCATAACCTGTTTGTAGTGCATGGTGCTTATTTTCCTTGTTTTCATAGATAAGATCATGATTTAGTAGTTGTCAGTCAGTATAAGCCTTTAACAATATCTTTATCTAATAATCACTACTTCATATTAAGCCCTTATTGAAAAAAAAAAAAAGAAAGTGTCATCTCACTTGGTTTATGCTTTCATAGTAACTCACTATATTTTCTTTTTTTATTAATTTATTCATATTACATCTCAATTGTTAGCCCATCCCTTGTATCCTCCCATTCCTTCCTCCTCCCTCTTCCCCCCCAATCCATTCCCCTATGTCTGTGACTGAGGGGGACCTCCTCCCCCTGTATATGCTCAAATGGTATCGAGTCTCTTCTTGGTGACCTATTATCCTTCCTCTGAGTGCCACCAGGCCTTCCCATTCAAGGGACATGATCAAATATGGGGCACCAGAGTTTGTGTGAAAGTCAGATCTCCTTCTCCACTTAACGGTGGAGCATGTCCTGTCCATCAGCTAGACTGGGTAGGGGTTTGAAGTTTACTGCTTATATTTTCCTTGGCTAGTGCCATAGTTTTAGGAGGACCCCAGGCCCCAGACCCACCTGTAGTTTTCCAGGACTCTCTGGATCCTTCTATTTCCTCATTCTCCCAGGCTTCTCATACCTAAAGTCTCAATAGGATGTCCTCCCCTCTGACCCACTTTCCTGGTAGGTAAAGTTTTTCATGGGGGCATACCCCTTGGACTAGTGTCTCTATATAAGTGAGTATATACCATTTGACTCTTTTTGCTTCTGGGTGAACTCACTCATTATGATCATTTTTAGTTCAATCCATTTGTCCACAAATTTTGGAAATTCCTTGTTTTTAATAGCTGAGTAGTATTCCATAGTGTAAATATACCACAGTTTCTTTATCCATTCTTCTACTGAGGGACATGTAAGCTGTTTCCATGATCTGGCTATTATGAATAAGGCTGCTATGAACATGGTTGAGCAAATTTTCTTGTTGTATGCTGGAGCATCTTCTGGGTATATTCCAAGGAGTGGAATAGCTGGGTCTTGAGGAAGCCCTATTCCCAGTTTTCTGAGATAGCACCAGACAGATTTCCAAAGTGGTTGTACTAGTTTGCATTCCCACCAGCAATGAAGGAGTGTTCCTCTCTCCCCACATCCTCACCAGCATGTGGTGTCCCTTCATGATAGCCACAAGCAATATAAAATATCTAGGAATAACCATAACCAAGCAAGTGAAGGACTTATTTGAAAAAAACTTTAAATCTCTGAAGAAAGAGATTGAAAATGACATCAGAAGATGGTGGGATCTACCTTGTTCGTGGATTGGGAGAATTAACATAGTAAAAATGGCCATCTTACCAAAAGCAATTTACAGATTCAATGCAATCCCTATCAGAATACCTACAAAATATTTTGAAGATATTGAAAGAACAATTCTCAACTTCATATGGAGAAACAAAAAGCCCAGAATAGCAAAAACAATCCTATACAATAAAAGCTCCTCTGGAGGAACCTCCATACCTGATCTCAAGCTGTACTATAGAGCAACAGTAATTAAAACAGCATGGTACTGGCACAGCAATTGGCTAGTGGATCAATGGAATCGAACTGAAGACCCAGAGATGAATCCGCACACATTTGGTCACTTGATTTTTATATTTTCTAATACTTTCTACCAGATACCTTCAGCCAGTGAGTGGGGGAATCACAGGAAACGATACCCTCCTTTCTCCGCTATTTTGCAAGGTGTACATGTTTATATTTCAGATTTCAGCAGAAGGTGATAAATATTATTTAAGTAATAGTCACATCATGAGTTCACTTAGAGTAACCAATGATATCTTTTCATGGTATCCTTGATTTCTTGGATGTTTTGTGTCAGGGATTTTTTTTTTTTTTTTAGATTTATTATTTTGTTCGACAGATGCACCAATTTCTTCAATTTTGTCTTTTACACTTGAGATTCTTCCCTCCATCTTTTATATTCCATTGGAGATGCTTACCTCCTAGTTCCTGTTTCCATTCCTAAGTCTCCCTCACCAGGGTTTCCACAGTGTGTGCTTTCTTTCTTGTTTCCATCTTCAGATCTTGAACTGTTTCATTGGTTTCCTGCACCTGTTTGTTTATATTTCCCTGTATTTCCTTGAGTGATTTTTTTCCATTTCCCCTCATAAAGCCTCAATCTGTTTTTCTTTATCTTCTTGTATTTCTTTAAGTGTTTTTTCTTTAAAGGCTGTTATCATCTCCTTTAGCATAGCTCTCATGTCATTTTTTTAAAAAAATGTGTGTTTCAGTTGTGTTATGGTAACCAGAACTGCTTGCCGGTGGAAAACTGGGTTCTGGAGATCCTGTATTTGCTCTGTTTTTGTTGATTTTTTTTTTACGCGGGCCTTTAGCCATCTGGTTGTGTTGGCTGGTAGATCTTGTTGCCTGCTGGGTTTCTCAGGTATGGAGGAAGAGCCCTGGGCTGGATGTTCCTGCAGGAGCCCTCCTCAGATTCGTGCCAATGGTCCCAGACTGGTGGGTAGTTCTCAGGGTCGTGTCTGAGACTCTCTTTAGATGTCTGATCTTAGGGACCAAGTGGCCTCCACCGGAGCCCGAGAACCCTCCCCTCACCAAAGGAAGTCCCAGAGTAAGCTGTGACGCTCCAGGCGTTCTTGTTTCAAGGTTAATGAGCTCTTGCCGCCCAGACGCTGTGTTCAGACACTGTGCTAGCTGGAGGCAGCTGTTTTGGAGTGCGGTGAGCTCAGAGGATAAGTTGGAACTTCATGCCCAGGACAGTGAGAGTGGGCACCAGAGTTTGGACTCCTACACACCCCTGGTACCTGGAAGGTATCCACTTCAAGGAATGGTCTGCTGTCTGGGCTGCAAGATGCTAGAGCATGGAAGGTATCCGCCTGGTGTTGAGAGTGGGCACCGAGCCGCGGGTATCCAGAAGGTATCTGTGTGGTGGTGAATGGGCACCCAAGGTTCGATCTGTGTACTCCTGGTACCTGGTAGGTCTCTACAAACTGCGGGAGCGTGCGTGTGGTCTGAGGGATGAGGCCACGCAGCGGAAATCAGGGAGTTCTTCCCGGTTAGCCTGGTAACCTGAGGTTGGACCCACAAGTTTCCCTCACTGTGGGTTTTCATCTCACCTGGGAAACACAGATATTGGGATTTTGGGGTCCACAGTGTGGCCTGTCAGTTTCTCTGCTCTCACTGCTGTCCTGCTGTTCAAATACTGTGTGTACTCAGCGCCGCCATCTTGTATTCTCCACCCTTTTGGACTTTATTTGTTTACCACTATATTTCTCTTTCTTTTAAAAATAATACTTAGAAGCTTTCCAATTATATATATATATATATATATATATATATATATATTCAAATAGCCAGTTTTGTTTTATTGATCATTTGTATCTTTTGTTTTAATTTTATTTATCTCTGGACTATATTTCCTTCCATATTCCAGGCAAAATATTTTCTTTCCTTATTACATCCTTTATATTCATAGAAAAGTTGTTAATCTGAAATCCTTTTTTTTTTTTTTTTTTTTTTGGCAGGGTCAATACACTTGTTGCTATAATTCTTCCTATTAATACACTTTTAAATGCTTTTTAAAAACCTTACATTTAGCTAGTGCTGTACTGAAACTCACAGTCATCATCTTTCCTCAGTTTCTCCCGTGCTAAGGTTAAAGGTATGTGTATCCGTGCCTGGCTTACTGCTGAATTTTGATGTACAAAATTTTCAAGAGCTTCTTTTATTTCTCCTTTATATTTTCAAACACATAGTGATCATTTAGTAGCATGCTATTAATTTCCGTACATCTGTCCATTTCCCATGGTTCTTTGTGTTGATTCATTGTCTTATTCTACAGTAGCCTGAGAAGACTCATGTTATAATTTATATTTTTAACTTAAAAAATAAAATTGATGAAACTCCGTGCCTTTGCCTATTTATCTGTTCTGGATGACGTACCATGCACAAATGAGAAGAGTGTACATTTCGTTGCTGTTGGACAAAACATTCTCTAAATGCTGAATACCTTCTTTTCTTTGTGGTGTGGTTCCACTCTGGAGTTTGATTTTCTGTCTGGACTGGAGGGAGGGCTTGAAGTCTCCAGTAGTGTTCTGGAGGCTGCCTCTCCCTTCAACCCAGTGACATTTTATGTATGTCATGGGTTGCATAAATCTTTGTTTTTATTTATCCTTTCATAAATTTGTAATATATACTTATTGTCATGGTGTTTGATTCTTTTTTTTTCTTATTTAAGTTTACTTCTGTTTTCTGTCAGCATAGCATATCTTTTACTAACAGCTTACTTTCATCCTATTCGTCTCTTTTAAAGGTAATTCCTAGTAAGTTGTATAAGCACTATGAAGTTGAGTCCTAGGTTGGTTTTTGTTTCTTTTTTATTCACTGCCTTTTTTTTTTTTGTCTTTTCTGCGATAAATTCAGTCTATTTACAACCAAACTTACTGATTTGTATGAATATCCTACTTACTTTCATTCTGATTTTTTTCATATTCTTTATTTTTCCCATTTTTCTTTTTAGTCAGTTTTGTGGTTGCATTTTCTTCTCTTTCTCCTTTTCACATCTGTTCTGCACTGTGTGCATGTATTTATGTTTTTATAATGGTAGCAGTCACCCTTTCACCTTTGGTGTTGCATTCCTTTAGTCATTTCTTAGAGGAATATTCTGATGGTGAATTCCACCAACTTGTGCATATTTGATAAAACAGTTTATTATTTCATTTCTAAAGGCTAGTTTCTTGAACACAGAATTCTTGGCAGTGTTTTATTTGTTTGTTTGTTTGTTGTTTTCAGTTTCAGAATGCCATCTCATTCTCTGTTGGTACCTGCCTGAGGGTCTGGTGACTTCTCACTGTCTGTTGGTACCTGTCTGAGGGTCTGGT
>OU015748.1:16633891-16653365 GCA_907169655.1 Acomys percivali | reverse complement strand
GTCTGGTGACTTCTCACTGTCTGTTGGTACCTGTCTGAGGGTCTGGTAATTTTTACAGTTATTTTTTCCTGACTAGCTTTTGTTGTGCTTCTTCCCATCTCTTCTCCTGAATTCCCATAATATGAATACTTGGTCCCTTAATAGTATTTCTTATGTTTTACACATTTAATTACTTCTTTTCATTTTTTTTTCCATCTGACTAGATATTTTGTGACTACTCAAGCCCACAATATTTTCAGCTTGATTTATTCTATTGGAAAAAATCTCATAATTTTGTTTCATATTTAATTTGTAGACATTTAGACATCTAAGATATGTGATAAGTTATTGTTTTATGATCTTTGTCTCTTTATTTCTCATTCAATCACAACTGTATTTATTCATTTTGTTATGTTATTTGCTATATGCTATCATGCATGATTGTTTAAATATTTTGTTGAAAATAGAATTTTCTAATTATTTCTGACTGATATATTCTGGTTATGCTTCTCCTTCCCCCAACACCTCCCAGATCCTCCCCACCTCCTTATCCACCCAAATTCACCTCTTTCTTGGTCTCTCTCATCATAAAACAAATAGGCATCAAATAAATAAATAAATAATAAATAAATAAGTAAGTAAGTAAAAGAAGAGAGTAATAATAAAAACAAAAAATCCCAAGAATAATAAAGAGCCAAAGTAAAGCATAATAAACACACATAGACGCAGAGACACACCTTGCTTTACCAGTGTGCCATACGCTTAGTCTTACTCTTATCTTTATTATCTTATTACTTTTGTTTACTTAAGTATTATCAAAAGACTATTAATGTCTACTATTAATACATGTAATTATTACGGCATTTATTATGTAACCCTCTATTCTATCAAGAGGGGATACCTGTGTGTGTGTGTGTGTGTGTGTGTGTGTACACACAAATATCCACTCAGAGTCTTTAGAGAGGACTTGGGATTGTTTTGGCTGTTCATCCCTGCACTTTGAGAGATACTCTTAGAGGGAACTGCTCCAGGGAAGGCTTCAAGGCTTTGGCTCCGGCTGAGGCTCTGGGCCTCCGCTGCTATTCCAGGTTCCAGCAGCAACCTTGCTTGAATTGCGGGCTTGCTGAGGGCCTGCTGACTACGCCAGGTGAATTGTTCTTCAGAACTAATATCCTTAAGGTTTCATTATTGTGTTCTTTATTCTCCTTTTTCTATTGTTCGGGTTAGTTGGGTTGTAAGTGAGGTATGCTCTGTTAGTGAGTTCATAATAAAGTATAATTGTTAAGAAAATTCAGTCTACATTTTAATATGCCTATATTCTAGAATTGGGCAGAGATCTCCCCTCTAAGTGATCTGATTATCTCCTAGCTCTGTATCCCATGCCATTTGCTCTAATAATTTCTAGCTGGGCTATTTCCCATCCAAAAATCCTATAAACACTTGCTCATACTTTCCATCTGCGCGGCTTACTTCCATAGTGGATCCTCAGAGCTAGCTCCTCAGGCCATGTAGTTCTTCTTTATGCTAACCCATGGCAATTCTGCTTCCTTTCATATCCTCTCCTGTCTCTCCTTCGCCCCTCCCTTCCACTCCTGTGATTCTCGGTCCTTCAAGCCTGTGAACCTTAGCTCCGTCTACCTCACTTCTGCCCCTTCCCAAGTGTAGGCATTTATTGGCCAATCAGGGATAATTTGGAAGCAATTACACAGCATCATCTTAGTATATGTGAGGGTTTGCTCCTAGAACAGTAAGAGTCTCAGGGGACAAGCAATTAATTAAATAAAAGCACCATATCATAACACTTAAGTATATTTTTATTATTTAAGGCAGAATTAATAATATTTATAAGTTTTTGTTAAGCAATTCTTTAGTTGTTTCCTGAAAATTTTGAATAGTTTTACTTTCATCGTAAGTCAATTCTAAATAGTTCCTAAGATTGATTTCTTTTGTTGCATTAGTTATTCATTTACATTAAATGCCTATAAATGCATTCATGTTAAATGTCTAAGTGTTTGGAGATTTTCCTGCCTCTAACTTTTACATTACCTTCATTCTTGCCAGAGCATACATTTTGTATAGCTTCGAATCTAGTATATATATATATATATTTTTTTTTCTTTTCCTTTCTTCTTTTCTCCACATTAAAGTTTATCTTGGTGGCTATTTTCCCTGCAAAGAATGCACATTTTGCTGGGTAGCTTATTCAGTGTCCAGTCCCTCAGGGAAGACTGTCAGAGAAGTCTCCAACCCTAAAGATGCCTCCCTCTCAGTAATTATCTTGAGAAGCCAGTTTGAAGTTCTGATATTATATGTGCATATACCATTCTTAAATAATTTTGAGTTGGACCGTTTACTACCATCACAGGGTTTTCTATATAATCTCTGTTGGTATTTGTGGAGATATTGAAAACTCCATGACCACCTTTAGAGAATTCTCAAGAAAAAATTTTAATATGAATAAAGATTAAAAATAGCTATTCTCACTGATGAATAGTTTATGCATTCCTATTTTGGTAAGCACAGAATTCATTTCTTTGAACTAGAAACAAGGTGCCTATTTCTGCAGGTGGATGGAATCCTTTGTCATACATACAGCTTGATGAGAAATCCTGGGATAGAATTTTGCCCCTGCTTACACTTTATCTAGATGTTCTTAAAGGTAAAGAAATGGTGATTATACACAAGCATAGATAAATTTTCCCCATCAAGATACTGCAAATGTTTTGTACATAATAATGAAACACACTATTTTATTTAACTAATTTACTATTGAATGGAGGACTTACCATTCTAGCCTTTCACTTATGAGTATTTATGAAAAAATTCAAACATTTTAAATATGTTGACTAAAATTTTATTACCTATTTTTAAATGATCAAATGCTGTGAAGATCATCCATCAATTGATAAGTTTGTAGATTGGCTTAAATAATAAATGGTTTGCTGTCTTCTTAAGCAAACAAGCTACCTACATCTTTCAAATATGAAAAGTCTGATCTTACATATTTAGGAGCAGAATTGGTGAATTATAGGAAGAGTCTACATTTAATGTTTTCCTACATGCATATCATATTCTTTACTCTCCCCTAACCTGCTGCTAAGCCCTTCTATCCTCTGCTGGATGCTCTTCCGTCCCCTTTAGTCCTTCTTTTACTTTCCTGTCTCTTCCCACCTCCCCCCAGAGTGTATATGTGCAAGAAAACATATTTGTATTTCTAAGTCAGGATTGTTTAATTTCCCATTATTGTCTTCTAACCATTTTCCTGCAAACACTTGTTCTTTATTAGGCAGCCATTGATAGGGAACCTAGATTAATTCTGTAATTTGGATAAATTTACATATTTCTTCATTATGTACCGATTTTAATTCTTTGAGAAATACACAGAAGCAATATAGCTAGGTCATATGAAAGTTGTAATCTGAAATTTCAAGGCACCTACATACTGATTTATACAGCAGCTAGACCAGTCTCCATCCATACCAAAAATATATAATGATTTCTTTCTGCTTCCTCTAAACCTTCAAAAGCTGGGGATGCAGCTCACCAAAAAAAAAAAAAAAAAAAAAAAAAAAATCTAGGTTGGGAGTTTAGCACTACAACTGATAAAAATAGCAAAACCCTGTTATGACTTACAGCAAAATTCTTTTTCTTTTTTCTTTATATCTTTAACATATTAGAAAAATATTTTAAGAAGTGCTATGATCTTATGGATAGAGTCCAGATGTAGTGCTTAAAATTACTGATAACATATATGGAATAATCTGAGCATTGTTTTGGGGGAGGGAGAAAATACATGTACTTTTGAAAAATAACTGTTACTCAAGGCCTGACACTCCCTTCACTTCACATGTAATTTCTCAGTGACCACATTCATATTTTGAGTCATTGGATTTGGGAAATCAAATTATTACTAGTCTGCTGGCTAAATTACTCTTTCCATCTGCTAGTACATTGTCATGATTATCTGAGCCCTCACTTTATATTAACAGGAATTATAAATCACATTGTCTTTAAATTCAGCCTGACTACATGAAATACTGAGAAAAATAAATATTTGTAACAGATTATTGTACCTTAAAAGTGAGGCAAAATATGAAATATAAGTTTGTCAAGACGAAATTAGAATGTGATGAAGATGATGGTATCCCATGCGGTGTCCTGGTAGCCACATGTCCTGTGGATGATCTTTTTCCTTCAGACTTTGAGAACAAAGAGGTTTCTGCTTTAATGCATAGCCAAACAGTGGGCACATTTATGCTGCTTGTTTAATTAGCATGACTCAATCTGAGTCTTGAACTCTTGGAATAGTTTTAATACTTTAAGTGAATTTGTCAAGCTTGTTTGATCACTGGCTTCTTTGTTGTTGTAGAGCAGACAAGTCCTGAAGTCACAGAATGATAACCAAAACCAATGACCAAAAACCAAAGCTTGATCCCTAAATTACTTGTAAACTTTATGAAGAACACCAGTAAGACTAAAATAGCGGCAACACGGTGAAGGACTGTGGGAATCTTCCATTTGCATTTCGTACTGTTATTAAAATGAAAATCGTGTTCACGTATCTTCCTACTTCATTGGTATAAACTGGTAAAGTATTTTTACGTTATTGATTATTTGTTAGACATTTCAGGGCTTTCTATTTATATGAGGCATTGTGTTAATGCTATACATAGATCGCCGTAATTGTCTCCACATGATGATGCAAGCACAGTCACTGTAAGGTCCCACCCAGTTTGTGTCTTCTTCCACTAGCTTGTTCACTCTTCTCCGTGTCCTCACTTCGACAGAGCTTGGGAAACATCCGCTTTTACAACTGGAGTCTTCCCAGCACGTAGATGAAGCACTGCCCTCTTGTTAGGGCTGCTGCACCAACAGTTTCAAGAGCTGGCTCCTCTTTTCGTTCCTGATCAGTGTGTGCAGACTATGGGAATTACTCACACCACAGCCAAGGTTTTTGTCAGAAAACGGTCAGGGCAGAGTGCGGGCAGCGAGAAACCAGGAGAACGTCAGAAACAGATTACTAGAGCTTGAGTAGTGAAAGTAAAGGAGTTTCGGTTTTTACTTAAGGATATATTGAGAAATTTTGGGTCAGGCCATACAAATTTTTGTATATTGTCTTAAAGATTACATTTTAACTGTATGCCTGTGTTCTCGATTTTAAAACATTTTATGAAATGAACCTGTGCATTTACATCTTTTAAACTCGTGTAATTTGAACAACCCATAGGATGTGACTTTCTGTAATCAGACATTTGTGTATGTAGTATATGCATGCGTGCGAACATGTGTCTGCAAGTTCATTTCTCTGTATATGCAAATGACAGGTGGAAGAGGATTTGAGGGAACAAATTAATGAATAACAAGTTCAGTCTCCGTGAAGATGATGATCATCCTAAGAAGATTATCACATTGTAGGCAGATTTCCCAAAATCATTCTGTGCCCTTCCAAATACTTATTTCCATATCATCTATTATGTTTGGTAGGACCTGAGTGTAAAGTTACATGATATTTAACCCAACTTAAATATTATGGATATTTTCTTTATATACTTTAAATTCTTGTTTTAATGAAAAATGAAAAACCTTGAAGAATATTATGAAAAATTAATACAATTCCCAATTAATTAATACCAACATTTAGGGTTTAAATAGTTATTATTCAAAATCTCTGTGCCTTGTAATTGATAATTACTGATAATATAAGGGGCTTATCTGATCTGGTTAGCTCCTGCAACCTTATCAGAAAGAAAATTGGGAATGAATACAGTAAAAGGTCTTAACAGGTACATCAAAATCAACCTTTAAAATACATTAATTTTTAATTTCAAGAATATATCTATCTGTATCTGTCTATTATCTATCTATCTATCTATCTATCTATCTATCTATCTATCTATCATATATTGATTTTTCTCATTTTGAACATTTTAATGCCACTATGCATGATTTTCCATTTTAACAAGCTGAGTTAAAGGAATTCAGAACTTTTTGGCACATTTTCTCATTTCATGTTGCAAAATAAAACTTAAGTAAAAAGGAAGTAATGAGTAAAAATATTAGAAAACTTTAATGTTACATGTTGAACAATTTTAAAGAAGTAATAGAAATAATGTTGTGCCATTTTTGTTTGAAGTGTATTGTGCTTCTACTAATATGACTTCTGTTAATACTGTCTATCTTAAATTACATTTACTTTTGTAAGAATTATCTATGTGCTTGAAATTTTCAATGCTACATATATAGGGCAGTAAATTATTTTTTAAAGCTACAGCATATGGGGGGGGAGGAGGAGGTCTCCCTCAATCACAGACATAGGGGAGGGAAGAAGGGGGACGTGGGAGGGGGGAGGAATAGGAGGAAACAAGGGAAGGGCTAACAATCGATATGTAATATGAATAAATTAATAAAAAAAAAGCTACAGCATATCCATTTAGAAAGTTTTGTGTGCGCCCAAAAAGGGCATGCAAAGTATTTCTGTGTGCTTTTAGCTTGTTTTTGAATTATAACATATTTTCCCGAAAGAAGAACAAAAAGCACGAGACATTGAAGTTGTTTAAATTCAGCTTGATTTTTCTTGTAAAGAGAAAAACTTCCAGTGAAAATTGGAAATAACAGTAACCTACAGTGTTAACAATTTTATTTTCCTCAGGTATTCCTGAAACCTGTAGAGTATATAGAATCGGTAGATGCATTGACTCCATTTTCAGTAAAATGTTCCCTTGTTGATCACTGACCTTGGATTAGGCTCCCTCAGGCCGTCACATTAACCCTTTCCTACTCATCTGCTACTGCTTCACAGATGCTTTGGCATTTTGTTTTACCGTGTTGTTCTTTTTAAAATTTTTATTTATTTTTCCCTTATAAAATACATCTGACAACAGCTTTGTCTCCCTCCAAAAAATATGGAATGCTTCTTGAATTTACATCTCACCCTGTGCAGAGGCCATGCTAATCTTCTCTCCATTTTTTCAGTTTTAGTATACATGCTGCCGAAGGGAGCACAACAAACATGAATATTGTACTCCAGTTTCCATCTTGTTGTCTTTCCTTCACTTATTTCATTGATGAGAATTTCTACTTGCTGAATCTTCATGTTTTTGGAATTGGATTTAATGTTGATATTTCTTATTGAAACAATTTTGTGATGATAGCTCTTAAATTTTACTTAATTAATTCTAATATATATATATTTTTACTTAGTATTGTATACTTATTTCTTTTTTAAAAATTCAATAAAAATACTTTCTAGTTTTTGGTTACCAGGCATTAAAAAATTAAAATTTAGACATATTTGGTTCTTTTAAATATCTTTTTATTATATAGTTTTTCATATAATGTTTTGACCATATCCTTTGCCTTCCCCCAATTCTTTTACCAGATCCTGCTCATCATCTATAAACCCAATTTGATGTTCTTTCTCTCTCACTCTTTTAAAATATGAAAATCCAAACTAAAGAATGAAAAAACAATAATACAAAAATAATACCAACACCAAACAAAAAGCACACACACACAAATAAGGAGTAAGTTTTGTACTGATCAACTCCTGAGTGTGGGGCCTATCCTGGAGTGTGATTGATATGCCCCATGTTACTCCATTGAAGAAAATTGATTTTCCCTTTTTTAGCAGGTATCAGTTGAAAATAGCTTCTTTTTTAGGGGCGGGGTTTTGTGTCTAGAGAATTCTGGTATTATAAAATTCTGATTATTTTATGTTGTTTTTGTTCTGTTTTGTTGTGTTGAGACAGGGTTTCTCTATTTAGTGCTGGCTTTGAACCCACAGAGATGCCCCTGCCTTTGCCTCTTCTTTGGTAGCATACAGAGTACCTTTCAGTCCCCTGAACACTAGTCTTAAGGGCTGAAGGCCTAGGTAGGAATCAGCTCTACTTCTTGTTTAATGAGTTGTACAGGTGTTGTTTTCATCTGGCTGTGACATTTGGCATCCCATTGACCATTAAAGCTGATCTAGCCAATCTGACCAGCTACATAGGTGTCCCCTTCCTCCCTCACTACTCCATGTGTGTACCTCCCCAAGCTGTGCAGCTGGTCAAAGAAGACTACCTTCCCTTTTTAGTAATGTTTGACTTCCACAAATCAGTTACTGTATGGAAATGTCTAACTAGACCAATAACGCTTGTGTTTTAATTAGAATGAACAGTCTATTTTTTCTGTGTTTTTTTTTTTTCTAAAAATTTTGGTGTCTTGTGGGTTGCCCATTTCTTATGCATAAAGCTTCATATACATGAGGTTAACTAAAAAGCTAGGGGATTTGCTGCTATTTAATTTTTGGTTCTGATGTGCTGAGCTTTTTTTTTTAGTCTTCTGTCTATTTCCCAGTTCCCTGGGAATGTTTATTTTTATGTAGAAATATCACTTTGCAACAAATAAGAAAAAGCGTGTTTGCATCTTTCCCATTAATGAAATTTGAGGACATAGATTTTACAGGAATAATGTGAAATGATTCTTAAAAAATAAGGAGATTTAGGAAGTTGAGAAGATAGGTTAGTCAGTAAAGTGATGCCTTGCAAACATGAAGACCATGTTTGATTTACAGATATAAAAAAGCCAGATTTGGTGGCACACACCATGTAATTCCAGTGTTAGGGAGTTGGATCCCCTGGACTTGCTGGCCAGCTAGCCTAATCTAGTTAATGATTCCAGATACCAGGAAAAGATTTTGTCCCAAAAATAATGGTGGATAGCACCTGAGGAACAACATTCAAAGTTGACTTTTGACTTCCATGTACACATAAACACATGTGCACATGTATGAAAACACATGCACATATTACATACATGTAAGAATGTTGAAATTAGCCTTCTCATCAAACCAAATTAAGTGGCTATATTTCACATTTGTTTTCACTCAAAGTTATAAAAGCAACTAAGATGATAGTAGCAATGATCTTACTTGTTTCTTCAAGAGAAATGCCTAGACTAGTCTGTCTTGAGGCAATTCTGACCTTGCATTCTGCTGAAAGGCAATGCTATATTAAGAGAGGCTTTCTGCTTATTTTTAAAGGTTTTCTTTACAGTAGATGATAATATGCATATTAATGTGTTATAAGTGTTAAAGAGTTCATCAGCTATTTTGCCAAAGATCTTCCATATAGATAGATTCTCCTCTCAAAAGTAATAGTTTGAAAGGCAGCTTGAGTTTATTTTTTTATATTCTTTAAAAGGTAAATAGTTCCAGCCCTGGAATAGAAACACATAATCCACAGATTCTCTGATGAGCAGCCAAAAGAATTGCTTGGCTGCATGGACTTCAACATTCTTTGTAGCAAAGTCATCCATACTCAAAAGTAGATTCTGGTGATTTGGAATGCCATGTCAATGTGCAGAATTCCCGAGAGGCCTCTGGAACTCTCATGGAATACTCCTGGGTCACAGCAGTAAACATGGTAGGCAGAGATTTTCAATAGTCATAACAAAATATGATCTGTAAAATATTTTGTGTACTAAGTAATCCAAGCATAATACAAAACAGGTGACTAATATTGCTTAACTCTTTAAGTATACCATATGTGATAAAATATAGCCAAATTGTAATTATTTCCATGAAAAAGCAGATAAATTCCAACATTTCAAACCATACAACCAGGGTCATGAACTCTGAGGCTATATATGTGGTGTGTGTTGACACACTACTTATAGTTTATTATATATAAACAATTATAAAATAATATATTCTGGAAGAGAGTAACATCTTTTTTATGTGAATAAATTACTAGTTCAAGAACATTCCTAAAAACACGTTCTTCTGTCGTCTGACTCCTAAACTCGTGGTCACAGCTCTAATCCTTCAGTCCACATTAGCTGCCATCATTATATCCTGTTTGAAGTTACCCTGTGGGAAAAATATTGAAAACTCAAAGGTATTTGTTCCAATATTGTATCAGTAACATTAAATTTGTATTACATTGAAAATGTATACAATTAAACCAACTTGCTGAGACATGTGAAAGTGTTAAATACATGGCAATGAATATTCCTGAGTCCACACCTGTGCTGGGCATCTGTTTTTCAAGATAGGTCACCTGTTTGAGCAACTGTCAGCTGAAGTCAGTATCATTGTAATGAAAGCAGTATTTGTCATTGCCACTACAGTCTTTTTATTCTATAAATTATAGGGAAATGGTGAATCACTTATATATACAGTTGCAAACTACTGTGAATTGAAGAGAATGCTCATTTCTTCCTTACAGAAAAAAAGAGGCTAAGAGAAGCTGGGTTTGAAGGGACATTTACAACTTCCCAACCTGAGGACATATTTTTAAATGATTAGAATCAGGACACTCTATAGTCCTCTAAATACATATGAACCTAAAGATGAAGGCCATGTGGCTTATTTATATGCAAAACTAACACAATAGCAAAATGAAATCATAAAAGTACTGTTCTCTTATCTGCAACTTTCTTCTTTCAAGGCATCAGTCATTAAAAGTAGAGTTTCATCATCTGTGTTCATGGTGGCTGGCCTGCAAGCCAGATCCCATCACTTCAGAGGCCGAGGCAAGAAGACCAAGAGTTCAAGGCCACTTTGTTATCTCTTTTTTACTTTTTATTCTTCTTGCAACATTTTTGTCCTTGCTATTTAAACCTTGAAATACTATGTTGTCTTTATTTTAGTGAAGACTCACAGCATGAGCTGGACTGAGTATAGACAGCCACAAAATCACATTAAGCTAAAAATTATATGACACTTCGGGTCCTTTCCTGTTTGTCATCACTTTTCCATCTCTTTGACTAAACCACTCCTATTAACAAAAGTTAAACACTGTCTTTGAAAATGCACTGCAGAATGACATGAACATCATTATATAAATTTACCACTGTTTTGTCAACGAACCTATTTAGCCAAATGTTATAAGGCAGCATTTGGTAGAGTAATTTAACTAATGGAAATGAAATATTGTTATATTGAAGATCTTGAATACTTATTAGAGGATACCAGAAATCTGGCTTAGAGCCAGTTTAGGGCAATAAACATTTAACAATATTGAAGCGATAAAAATTGTTGCCTCTTTCCCCCTTTTTCCCTAAGTGTTTCATGTTGATTGAAATAAAGATATTTGTCTTTTCTTAGATACCAAGAACTTTGGTTGCTGTAGCAACACATCGACAAGAGATTAAAAGATGGCTCATTCTCAAATAATCTCCCCCTCTTTTCTATTTATACCCAGAAAAAGCACAAATGGGCTAGGTCACTAGAGAGCCTGTATAACCAATAAAAGGCCACATTGCGAAGCATACATAGTGAGCATGTAGGTGAGCAAGCATACGTTTTGCTTTCATATACTTTGCATCGATGGAGCACTGCACTATCTGTTTCCCCCCCCCTCCCTCCCTTCTTCCCTTTGCTACCCCTCCTCTCTTCCTTCTTAAAATTGTGATGCCAGGGAATTTGGTGGGTAAAAAGATGGGGAAAAGCCAGGGAAAGAAACTCTTCAAAAACTTGTGCTCAAACAGAGCCTGGTTGCTAGGGTGTGAAATGATGGTTATTTGTAGCTAACACAAAGCTATTCCAAAATGCACTCAGCCTTAAAGGCAAACAAGTTCTACATTTTTAAGAGGCATGGATTGAATCTTCTAACATGCAAAAATAATCTTTTGACATCTTTGTATTCAGAGGTCTTTGTACTTAAAGCTCATGAACTGCTGGGGGTGAGTGGGAGAGAGGAACAGATTTTCTTAAGTTGAGGACATGAGTCAAAAATAACTCATGTATTTATTTGTAGCATTTGCTTGTAAAAACTTATTTTTCTATGGATTTTATGGTGAAGTTGGATTAATCAATATAAACTAACATGCTGGAGAAGCAAATGTGTAGTTGTATTTTAGTTTTCCTTACTGACTTTTTCCCTCAGCCCAGAGACTTATAATTCAAATATTTCTCTGTTGCTTTACACATTTGTAAAACACATGTGATATTAGATAAGTTAAGCAAACATTTAACATTATTTCCATATGAATTAATTGATTAGAGTTATAATACTTCAAATTTTGCTACAGGATGAGTAGGAACAATTTACACACAGATCACAGAGTCTTCAATGAGTAAGGGAAATAAAATAAATGATGGGATTTCTCATGGCTCTTTTTTATTTTTAGATTTTAGATTTTTATTGATTCTTTGTGAATTTCACATTAAGCATTCCAGTCCTGCTCGTTTCCCCATCCACTCATATCTGACCTTCACCCTTGTAGCCTTCCCCCTCAAAATAGCCCCACCCACAGAGACATGCACACACCACCAAGAAAATAAGGCATAGAAACTATCTCATTGTGGAAGCTGCAGTGTGTCTCAGTATACCGCTCTATCCACACCTCCTCACTTGCAAATGTTCACCGCAGTGAGTCATTGATCTGCTTCAAGATCTCTGGGTTCTGTGACATCATCAGTATTGGATCCTCATGATGATTCCTTCCCATCATCCTGGTGATGCTTTGTGTCATGGACATCCTGCACCTTTGGAACAGCCCAACAGGACCTTTGACGGTTCCCAACCATTCACAAATGATACAGACTTTGGGGTGGACAAATTCACAGACATGGATCTGGGTCTGAGTGGCAGCTGAGCTGGCCAGCCCACCTGCTCTCCCTTATGCGCACCACACACCACCAGCATGAGCTCTCCAGCACTACTTTGGTTAGGCTACCCAATGTCACCATCACCAGGAGGCAGGGTCAGCTTTCTTGTTCTCATACCTGTTGGAACCAGCTTTCCTGGCTACTGCAGGTGGCGGGGGTTGGGGGTGCAGAGGGAAGGAGGGGAGGGCATCAACTCTGCACCCATGGAATCTCATACCAGATGTGGGAGGGTCAGCTCTCCTGCACTCTTGCCCTCTGGCCAGCTCACCTGCACCCCCAACATCAGGGCCAGGTCTACTCTGCTGCCCAGAGGAGGTACAGGGCCCACTTTCCTGAGTGCTGCTGTTGGTGAGAGGCAGGGCCAGATCACCTGCTCTCATGACCACAAGATCAGGGGTCAGCTTTTCCGACTGTCTCAGATGACAAGGGGCAAGGGGACAGAGGGCCAGTCTCACCCCCCCCAAGGCTAGTTTAAAAATTTTTTATTTATTAATTTATTCATATTACATCTCAGTGGTTATCCCATCCCTTGTATCTTCCCATCCCTCTCTCCCTCCCATTTTCCCCTTATTCCCCTCCTCTATGACTGTTCCTGAGGGGGACTTCCTCTCCTTGTATATGCTCATTGGGTATCAAGTCTCTTCTTGGTAGCCTGCTATCCTTCCAGGCTACTTTAAAGCAGAGAAGTGTTATGGCCAGCTCTCCCCCAACCCACTCTTAGGATCTTGTGGCCAGTTCTGACTGCCCCAGGTGGTGAGGGACAAGGTCGGAGAGGCATCACACCCACACTCACACAACTTCACAGACAAGTAGCAGTGGCAGGGACAGCTCCCACAGCACTCTTGCCCTCAGGGCTGGCTTACTTTGCACCCTCATTCACCAGGGTCAGTTCTGTGCTGCTGTTCAGTCCAGGTGCAGAGCCCACTCTCCAGAATGCACCAGCTGATAGGGAGCAGGGCTAGCTCTCCCGCACTGGTGACCCTGTGGACAGATCTCCTTGCTGTTTAATTTCCTCAATGTCTAATAGGTGAACAGACATATAGGGAGGGAAGTGATTAATTGGAGTTTGTTATTGGGATTCATGACATTTCAGGGACCATCAGTAGGGAGTGGTGGCTAAGAGGCAGGTTGGCTGGTGAACTACCTGGAGTTCCTTCTTGAATTTGCAGCTCAACTCCAGGCTTAGATTCTAAGTTGATGTTCTGATTGGAGTGCTGGGTTCAGAGTGTGAGTCTGAGCATTGAGATGAATACTATCCAAAACTGAGATGAGGAAGGAAAATGTTGTTGAGTGAGAGGCTTTATGTAGTGTAAGAATCAAGAGCTGTACATATAGTTTATTATTTGGTGATGACATTTTTGTAGTATACAAAGTGAGTCACTAAAAAGCAAAAAAGGTTTTAATTCTAGTACTTAGTTATAGTCTTTCCGTTTGCTTATTTTGACATTGTTTTAAGTACCCCAGGTTAGCCTCAAAACTCAAAACTCACTTAGATGTTAAGAATGAACTTGAACTCTACTTTCCTCCAGCTCCTAAGAGCTAAGATCACTGACATCAGATTTTACATTGTACTGGAAAGCACTCCACCAATTGAGCTATATCTCCAAATGCCAATTGTGGTATTTCATACATCAAACAGCCATCAAGGCAGACAATAAATTGCTTGGATTAGCCTCCTGGTATAGGAATGGCTGTTTAAGAGCGGCTAAATTTTCTAATTGGTTAATCCTCCACGTGGAGTGTTCCAGTAAATGAGAAGTGTTATGACAAGTGACTCAGTGTGAAAAAGATAGCGAGCATAGCCTTGTGTTTGTGTTGGAGAAAGACATTTCTTTCACAGTTGGCTACATAAATTTTATACATGTGAGGTATATGGAGCAGCTTGGAGATGCTGGGAAGCCTCAGCTTTTTGGATATGGGTTAAAATTGATGACAACTTTATGAGTCAAAGGAATGTTTTTAGTTAGGATTTTCTCTACCTCACTGAACCAATTTCAGACATTTATCTTTTGCTAGAATCATGCAATCCTTTGGTGCTTGGGAGTAGCCTGGGGAATGCAGTTTAGGAACTGAATCAAAGATAAGAAATAAAACAGGACATGGAGGGATTTAAAATGGGAAACTAGAATTTATCAATCTCCTACTTAGAAAAGAGAGGAAAGAGAATAGAGTCCAGGAAAAGTCCAGAATTTTACACCACATATTTAGTATAGTATTCTGGGCATTACTAAATGTAAGGAATAGAGCGGAAGTACTTTTTTTGACCCAGGTAGAATGTTGGACTGGAATGAATCTTCAAATAGTGCTCAAGGAAGAGACTCAAATTTGAATGCACAAAAGGGCAGTGGAGCAGAGGGATAAGGACTTTTGGATATCATCTATGTATGGTAGACATTATTCTACCATACATTTTTCATGATTTCTTATGGATGAGATAAATTGTATTTAGTAACATTATATTGATAGTAACAGTTGATTAGAACCAGTAAATACTATTCTTAGCACATCCAGCTACAGCAAACCTGGTAAGGAAATGTAATTCTCTGGTGAAATGAGGTGAAGATTGACACTGTCTGCAACACACACATAGTGTGTGTGTGTGTGTGTGTGTGTGTGTGTGTGTGTGTGTGTGTTCTTTGATATTTTCATACAATGCATTCTTATTACTCTTGATTTTTCTTCTCCTATCCCAACAAACCCAATAAATCAGTGGTCATTATCAACCCTAGGGCAGTGGGGCCAGAGACCCTTGAACCTCTTTTCTATCCATGAGAGAGTTGATATGCTTATTCTTGTGCAGGTTTCATGTAGGCAGGAACACTTGTATTGGGATCAGGAATAGGAATGTCTGTATCATGCCTGATGGTGGCATCTGTAGCTTTTCTTATTTTCTAACCCTTAAATGTGCATTTACCCTCTCCTCCACAATTCCATGAGGCTTACAGGAAAATCACTAGTATAAATAATACAAATTAAATAATAGTATAAATGACTTCATTATGCCTGCGAATTTAAACATTTATTCTCATCATACTCAGCAGTCATGTATCTCTGTATTCACCAAAACATTAGCAAAGCCTATAGAGACCTTTACTTCCTCAGACATGTCCCCCCACTACCTGAATTTATACTATCATAAAAGTATTTCCTCCAACTGTCCAACTGACTAATAATTGGCAATAAGTAAGTGATTGGTTGCAGTAATAATAGTTGTGCCACTATTATATAATTGGATACATTTTACCTGGTAGGTTTGTATTATAGTTCATTGAGTACACAGCTGGGTAAGACCATTAGTGCCTTTTCTCTATTCGAAACCTATATAACTATTGTTGCTTAATATTTTTTCTCAAATTTCTGTTTTGAAGAACTCTTGATAAGCTTCTTTATCAGATTCTTCCCCAAGTCAACATTTCTATTCTTCTGATGATTTCTTAGTACTCATCAATTTTGTGACTGGTTATTTTTCTTTGCATTTAAAATCTTACATTTTTCTAGAATATTCTTGGTTTATGTTATGCCTACAAGCCATCAGGTGATGTTTGGTTTTCTTTATCATCTTTAAAAACATATCTCAGACCAACATTATCCTCTAGATATTCTTTAGGTCAAAGTATTAGGTATTTAAAAAAAATAAAAGGAAGAACAATTAATTTTTGGGTTAAATGTTTATCCCAAAGCAACTCAGTAACATAATGACTGTACTGTAGTGTGTGTGTGTGTGTGTGTGTGTGTGTGTGCATGTGTCTGTCTGCACGTGTACATGTGCATGTGTACATGTGCGTGTGTGTGTATTAGTATGTATTACATGTATACATGCACTCTAACTAAGTTGATCCTAGCAGGATTCTTCCACAACGGAGGCCAGAATGGTCAGACCTCACATAATTCCTGAGGGATGAAGATGAATGAGGGACAAGACCAGATACTGAGGAGGAAAGATTGCTACAGTTGGATTTGTTTGTAGTGTTAGAAGCTTGGTTCTCAGCATGGTGATGCTAAAAATTGGTAAGCCTTAAGGATAGATATGTCAATGGGAGAGAGTTACTTCATTGGAGACACTGTCTGTGGAGGGAATTGATATGATCCTGCTTAGTTATCAAAAAGCATTTTTCAAAAGCGTGAGCTTGGCCTACCAGTCCTTCTTGTAGTTCCTGTTTCCCTGTGCAACCCTCCATGTGGTACTGTCATTGTGAAGCCATCAGCAAAGGATAGTCAACAGCTTCCAGCCTGTGTCAGGGTGATTCCTTTTTAATGTCCAGAACTAGAAGTTAAATAAGTCTTCTTGGAGACTGAACTATATTCACTACAATAACAGAAATAGAAGGAGTCCAGCGATCTCTGCTAATGCTCATTCTTGCTTAAGCAGAGCTTTTCATTTAGTAATCTGAATGTTATAATTGCCTAGATGGAGCCAGGAGAAGGTAAAGACTCTGAATGAAAGTCAAGTAAAGATCTTCTTGTCATTTAGCTACACTCTTTGACTATTTTCTATATGTCTTACCAAGAAATGTTCCATGTGTTCATTTTTGTATGCTAACCACTCTAAGTCCAACCCAGGCCAATGGCTATGCCTGGGCATGAGCCACACTTGCACACTTCCTCAAGATCATGTGACTTCTACTGCCCTACCCTGGCCTTTTGCACCTCCAGACCCAACATCAGTCATGTGTCTTGGAGCAGAGACCCTTCTTTCTTCTTTTATCTGACAGCTTTCAGATTTCCCTTTCTCTGGCCTTGGAAACTTTGTCTCTCCTATATTCTCTTGCCCATTATTTTTTGCTTCTTGTCTTGCATTGACTTAGTTTCCTTCTCACCTCTTTTCCTCAGAATCTTTCCCATAGGGGCCCAAAGTGTACCTAACTTTTGGTTCTTTTCCAAACTCATCATTCTCAGCAATTAATTTAGAAAATAACTAAGCTTATTTTTGTAAAGGATAGATGTTTTACAACATTCTTCTCTACATGAGAATTGAGTGAAAGGCTCTAACAAACACAAAGTAGTTTTTTTTGAGGGGGGAGGGGCAGGGAATAAATGAATAAAAGAAAAAAGTTTCATACCTCCTATACCAAGTATACAAACAAAAGATTGTGCAGTAAATTGGAATCAAATCTGACACACAAAACTGTTTTTTATATTTAAACATGCAAAAGCCCAAATGAAAACTCATATATATATATATCCTCTAGTCTAATGAGGAAAAATTTTGTCATCTTTTATGTTGTTTCAAAACTAAAATATGTCTGGGTAAAAATTATATACATTGTATTGATATAATACATTGTTTTGCCTTAATCAAATCTTACACAATGATAGGCACACCAGCTATAATTTCTTCGTAATGGCACTCAGATGCTCATGCAAAAATAGCAAAATGTTTTATTTTTCTTAATTTTTTTTACTAAAACTTGTAACTTGTGTCATACTGAGAGGCCCACATGAATATTTGTTTTTAATTTAGGACCATATTCTCAATTCGCTACACAATAAAAGGATTATATATTTAAAAGAACTGTATGCAATCAGGAAGAAATTTTAATTAATCACAAATAGAACCAGTCTATTGGAAATAATTTGAGCCGACAGTTGGAGATTTGATCAGCATAACACAGAGATTAAGAAGACTTTTGACCTGCACAGAGCCAGAGTGGGTTTAGTCTGAAGCTTAGAAAGGGACAGCTAACAGGTTCAAATTACATGATGTCATTGTTTCCCATAGTGCAACCATTCCATTTAGCAACCAGCGAGAAACTTGCTTAGATCATGAAGAATCCATCCCATAACATATATAGCTCTGCTCAGGAACAAAATACCAGAGATTATGTCACAACAGACTAGAATCTTTCTCTCATATTCTCTGTGTATAAAGCACTGAGCCAGCCCCTTTGAAGCACTAATTGAATGTCAGTATCAGTTAGTGGCCTGATCTCTTTCTAGCTTATACTTACAGTAAAGATATCAGCATCTAGGCTACAGGAGAGTACCGACTGGGAAGTACTTAAATATGTACAATATAAAAAATACATATTATTGGAGCTGGAGAGATGGCTCAGTGGTTAAGAGCCCTGTCTGGTCTTCCAAAGGTCCTGAGTTCGATTCCCAGCAACCACATGGTGGCTCACAACCACCTATACTAAGATACTAAGATCTGGTGCCCTCTTCTGGCATGCAAGCTCACAATGCAGGCAGACCACTGTATAAATAATAAATAAATCAATCTTTAAAAAATACAGATTATAGAATACTGATTAGAGAGACAGATTCCACGTATTCATATTTCTCAATATCAAGTTGGTCTTGAAAGTGACAGTAATACTCCAGTAGAATTGTTCATGTAGGTAGCATCCTGAAACTGGGTGTGTTTTTATATACGGGCTATGCAGAAAGAATCTAGAAGTGTAAAAATAAAATGACAGAGTCACTGAGAGGGAAAGACCCCAAGGAGAAGTTTAAGAATCCTGTGGTCATTTCCCGGATGGAGATCTACAGGCAATGGCTGATGAGAGAAGAAGAACCAGCTTTCTCAAGGGATGAGCTCCTGATGTTACCCAGTCCCAGGTGGTCAGCCCTGAACACCTGCACACATGAGCAACACTAAATGCACTCAGTAGATATCTGTATCTACATATGAAGCAACAATATTTTTGAAATAATAGAAGAGGTTCTGAACTTGAGAGAGTTGTGAGCAGAAATCAGAGGATTTGTGGGGGAGATAGATGGGTACAATGATGTAAATACAGAATCCACGTATAAAATTCTAATTAAAAACATAATTAGATTTTTAAAATCTCTTCTCATATAACAAAGTACATAAGAGGCTGAGTGTGTGTGTGTATGTGTATGTGTGTGTGTGTGTGTGTGTGTGTGAGAGAGAGAGAGAGAGAGAGAGAGAGAGAGAGA
>OU015748.1:16603653-16626191 GCA_907169655.1 Acomys percivali | reverse complement strand
ATCTATCTATCTATCTATCTATCTATCTATCTATCTATCTATCTATCATCCATTATCTATCTATCATCCATCTATTATCTATCTATCTATCTATCTATCTATCTATCTATCTATCTATCATCTATCTATCTATTTGTGTGTGTGTGTGTGTGTGTGTGTGTGTGTGTGTGTGCAAGCTATCTTACCCAAACCTACAATGATATTCTTATTTGACCCACACTGTTGTTCACTGTTCAGTTTACAGTCTAGGCACAGGCCAATTTTCTCAAGAGATACAGAGTACACTATAATTAAAGCTCTGCTTACTAAACCTATGAAATACTATTTTGTTAATAACGTACAGCAAGACAAAGGTGGAAAACAAATGCTATTTAACAAAATGAACTCGTTGCAGAGAAGTTTTGAATGGATAAATGTAAATGTCATAGGAATGAAGGGTTTCTAATTGAAGACTGCTAATTCAGTTGGAATTCTCTTTCTCCTCAAAATATCTGTAGCATTTTATTTATTTTCCAGCTCTTCTATGGCATGAAGAAATGCACGATGCTCTTTAGCCCTTTGCCTTGCTTTAGTATCTTATTTTCCAATTCCTTAAATATATACATTTCCCATAATTGCTCTCCTATCATCTCAAATAATATCAAAGTGGTAACTAAAACTTCTGCAACTACCATCAATTCTATTTTACTATTATTTCAGTGATATATGCTTTTTTTTCCCCAGGGAAAAAGTGAGCATTTCCTCCTTCATATTTGTTCTAACTCAACTGGAGAACCTTATAACTTCTTGCTCCGCTTAGCTCTTCATAATTTATTTCACAATTGCACATATTTTTCCTCATCTACAGAGCAAAGTGCTACAGAGAGTCTTGGTTAGTGGACATTGTTTCAGTGCTGTTTTGGAACTGGTCTTCCAATGTCAATCCCCCTAAATAAACAGCTGCATCTTTTGCACTTTTTCCTCGAGGTTTAAAGTTATTTCCTGGAGCCTGTCCTAGATATTGCCACTTTACTGCCTTACAACTAACAAGGACCAACCTGCGCCCATACAGTAAACTCCAGTTTCTTGGGCACACCATTCAGAGCCCTCTGCCTCAGTGACCAGCCATGTAGCATAATGTGTTCACAGTATCTGTCTTTCGGCTCTCCAGTAGAATAGATTCTTAGAAGGTATGATGGCTCCTTTTCTGTTCTTTATGTGTTCCCCTGAATAACATAATGCTCCCCTACTCCGTTGGTTACCTGGTATGAACTCACTGCTTCTTGAACAAACATTCACATTGACTGACATTCATATTTTCTCTTTCCTGTTCTACTTCAGTAGAATATCTTGAAAAGCAAAAACAAATAAGAATCTCCTGGTTTCGAGGATGCTTTTTTAACAATGGCATATGTGTGTTTCTGGGAGGAGGTGAGTGGTGCTGTCAGGAGACAGAAGATCTTCCCATACCTACTTAGAGTTTGGGTTTACCTTTCACTGTTGATCAGGTCTGTGGAAATAACACAACTGGCCCTATATTTTATGGCACACAGATAACAAAAGAAAAGAAGAGAAAACTGTTGCATACTGCTCTGGAGGCATTCTGCTTTCTGTAGATAAATGTTTCCTCAACTCTAAAGAGTGGGCAATGAACTTTTTAATTCACCACATTCATAACTTATATAAAGGAATTGTTTTCTTACATTGTACTTAGTGTTTGTAGATTAAGCTTAGCACAATGTTTTATAAATAAAAGCTTCAAAACAGCTTTCTAATGTGATTCTTAAGCACAGCATTTTTACCCTGCATTTAGTTTCCTGAATCCTTATATGTAATTTAAATTTGCATTTAGAAATATAGGATAGTTTTGCATTTATATTACAGCCCATATTTATAATAGCTATTTGCCTAAAAAATTGTACCCTTTAAAGTTTGAAATATGTTTTGAGTTTTAAAATTTCTATCTATCTATCTATCTATCTATCTATCTATCTGTCTATCTATTATCTATCTATCTATCATCTATCTGTCTAATCTATCTATCTATCTATTTCTTAAGTTAAGAGAAAATTCTGAGTTCTTATTTGATACCAACATCATACCTTCCACCCATCTGCTGTTTAAATCTTGTTTGGTTCATTTTATTTTGTTTGAGAATATCAGGAATACATGGCATCATTTTTGTGAACCATTTTCCAGATGTGACAGCACTAGTTTTAAGTATAAGTGTGCTTGCTGGGAAGTTTAATTGGTGCTGTTAATTTGCCCCAGGATCCTGTTTATTTTCTTAATTACTACCAGACATTGAATGAGAGCTTAATAAATTAGAACCCTTCTGTCTTCCTGAACCTTTGCCTTACCCACTGGTGATTTTATTAGAGAGAAAAATATTGTTTATATTTATTTTCCCTACCTTGAAAGCAATCATATCAACTCTGGCAACCTTATTACTGCAAATAACATTGGAAAACATTTGCTTATGCATCTCTCTGTATGACATCACCAGCTCATCCCATGTGTCACAATAGTGTGTGTCACACATATACTGTCTAATAGTGCTGTTAGTATTGCTCTCAAAGTAGTGTCTTAAAGATTAATTTATTTTTATATTGTGACATATAAATAGTACAAGCTATGACTATGATAATGTGTATGGGTAAAATAGACACAGGGGTTAAATATGTAACATGATCTATAACAACATCATATAATGGGTACTAGCCACAGGAGAGCAGGCAGCTTGGAGAAGAATGAACTTCAGAATGATTCAGAACACCTCACCTTAAAAGTATTTATAAATTTTGAACATGTATGTATGTATGTATGTATGCATGCATGTGTATACTTGTATGCCATGGCACATGTGTGGAGATCAGAGGACAACCTGTGGGAGTTGGTCTCTCCATGTGGGTTCCAGGATTAGAACTTGGGTCATGAGGCTTGGTGGCCTGCAACTTTCCCACTGAGCCATCTTGACAGTCCTGTCATGATTAAGATTTTTGCTCTATGGTTTAACATATTAATAACTAAGGAATGCTAATTTTGATATAATATTTGCAGCATTTTATTCTCATTTATTTCAGTCTTTTTGAATTTCAAAATGGAACCTTCAAAGAACAAAATGATTTTCTAACCCTTTCTTCCCCTGCCAGATAAATACTTTTGTCCAGCTAGTTGCAAATAGCTTGCCAAAAGTGTTTATTTCAGCTACTTGTTATCTTTTGTGTTTTCTCATTCACAGAGAGAAGCAAATTGTGACTACCTACTTGACTTTCATTTTATATGTCTAAGATATACCGCTGATTTCAATGTTTCTCTTAGATTCCAGAAAATCCTGTGTTTTTATTTTTTTATTTTTAAGACAAGATCTCTCAGAGTTAGCCTTGGCTGTCCTGGAGTCGGTTTGTAGAACATGTTGGCTTTGAATCCACAGTGATCTGCCTGCTTATGCCTCCTGAGTGCTCGGATTAAAGGTATGTGCCACCACACCCAGCTGAATATCCTATTTTTTATTAGAATAATCACAATGTGTTGTTCTTTTTGGAATTGGTTTTTTAATGATTTGCTGTAACTTTCTTTTCTGGTCTTTTATCTTCTGTGATCCAACATGCCGTTTTCTTTTTCTATTAAAGTTTTGTTTTGGTTTGCTTTGAGTTGCCTTTTCCTGTTTCCCAGGTCCAAGTTTTGACCTAGTTTCTCATTCTAGGATCATAATACTGGACACCTTCTTCATAAACTATTTTCATTGCTTTCACTTTTATAAAGAAAATTTTGCTATGACTAAGACAACTTCTTTCCTGATCACTGTAGCACCATAGCTTAGAAAAGCTATTTTAACTTTTCTGCATGTGCTATCTTTTACTTGTGAAAAATGTAGCTATAACTGGCTGATACCTAGGATTTATCCTGCGTCCAAAGATTAGTCTTCAAATCATAGATGCCAGCAAGATGACAGAGCGTACCTTTTTAGCACACATCTGTGCCAGAAACATCAATTTACATAACAACACATGAAAAAAACCCCTTCATTAGAATTAGCACACAAGATAAGCCATCACTGTAAGAGAAGGAAGGATAGAAATTAAAAAACATAGGGTGAAAAGAATTGGAAGACAGTTTCACACTATCTGCATTATTCTGAGCACATTGTAAACAACACATTGCAGAGAAAAATATTTTCTTCATGGAGGAAGAAGAGGGAACTGAGCCCAAGACTGTTTCCAATCTCACTGAGAAGGTTAAGCACCGAAACACAGGGACAGAAAGTCCTTGTAGCCCCAAGGTCCTGAATGATATACACATCCTGGAACTCCTAGCCTAGTGTGACAGCAGGCTGGTCTCACAGCACCACAGGCTGGCACAGCAGGGCCAGTGAAAAGCTGAAGGGTTTTCAAATTACTGTATTACTCATATTGAAATAACTTCTCACAAACAAGAAAACTGTAATGCTCTGTAGGACATCTGCCCATTTGATAAAAATGCTAATTAGCCCAGAGATGTGGAAAGTACTTAAAAGTCAAAACACCATCATATGCATCAGAGTTCCCATGTTCATACAAGTGCAGGTGTAGACTCAAAGGAAATTATATCAATAATTTGAAGTGATATCTAATCTTCCATATTCAAATAGCCTTGTATACAATTGCCAGAATATGGAATCAGTTTACACGTTGATTCTTTTTATATTCTGTGAGCCTATTAGAAATGCTGATATTTTATTTAATGTGTTAAGGTTCAGCTATATATTTTATCATTTAATTCAATAATTTGTTTCTTAAATTAGCATGCAGATAATTTATAATCTTCATAGTTTCCAATTATTTTTGTTAATTTGAAATTTGTAAATGCTGGTCAGTTTTTCCACTTATATTTCTAGCTGATAAATAAACAACTTAGCAAATATATTCTTTTTTGGGTTCTCCTCTTCTTATTTTAAATTCTTGGTTGAATCTGACTCATATTTCAGAATATAGTTTTTATAGGCCTCCTGTTTTTCTTCATTGTGCTAATTAGATTTTCAGAGCCTGTATTTTGTGTTATGATTTAATAAAAGTATACAATTTTTCTCTTAAACACACATACGTTATATAAGTCATACAGAGGCATATTCAAGTTGTGCTTTTATTTTCGCAACAGTAACAATTTTTAATATAAAATAAATCATTTCCTCTCTCCTGAATATGTCAGTGCCTACCACTTGTGTCATGTTCCTCACACCTTCCCTGTGGAACAGATGTTCATGCCAACTGGAGGAAGCAAGGCTCACAGGCACTGGAGGACCACCTGGACACCTGGACAGAGTTTGGGCTTTCCTTAACTGGGGCTCCCCCTTTTGTGATTCACTTGGCCTTGCTTTGAGTCCTGCCTTCTAATAATTTCTACCAGAGAAAGCTAATTGACCTTATGCAGATAAATTACAGAGAAGACATGAGAGTGGGTGTCACAGTGCCAAGGGTCATGCGGGCACTTTCACACTGAATATTTAGCTAGAAGCATGGTAAATCCCTTTATGTAACAAGGTTGTCTAAACAGGAATACATATTTATAAGTATAATCGCAAAAAAATCAATAAATCAACAGATACCTCTCAAAATGTCCTATGAATCATGTCTTTAATATATATCCATCTCCTAAGAAAGAGAACTTAAACAATTGATTTTTATGTCATCATTAATTATGCTCTGTATGTACAATATGAACCTTCCCCATTGCTTCTCTGTGATGGAAAGTTTTAACACAATTTCTCTTTCCTTTGTTTTCCTATGTTCTAGCCATTTTATACTTCTTATGACACCGTCTCAGTTTCTGAACCTTTGATTCATTTTTAGGACGACAATAATTATGACAGTTTTATTCAAATGTCTTTATCACAGCATATTGTTTGCCTTTCTTATTCCATTGGGGAACCATCAAAAAGTCACTCCTTAAAACAGTCTTACAACATCCTTACCTCACAGCATAATGTACAGCCTATAGTAAACATGTGACAATATCACTATCAAACACTTGAGGGAACAGTCACTTAAAATTACCTAGTGAATCAGCTTTTACTTACCACTTTATTAGGTGTCTTGGTATATGATATATTTGTATTCTCAAGATTCAGTGAAATTGATAGTGAAAAGTACTGAGTGGAGTTAATGTTTTTCCTACAGTAGGGATTAAAGTAGGATTTGGGAATGGGAATGGTATAATGACTATAATTTAAGTCATCGCATTGGTCCTTACGAAGTGTCTGTACATTTAGCACTCCATATGGTAATTACGACTTCCTCTGAGTGAGTCAGGGTTGTTTATGCTTTCATAAATCAAGCAGCTGCAGCAGAACAGATTCCATATTAGCACTTTCTCCTAAGACTGTGAATGTGCTCAAAAGATTTTTGCAAATTTCTCTTGAATGCAGGTTCTTTGCTAAAACTGATCGTTTTATGAGACTGCCACATGGAAAATGTCCCCCATTCTCAGATTTTCCACTTGTGATATAAATTCACATTTACTACAGTTTTTTAGAGGCATTAAAACTGATATAATAATCCCCAGCTGAGATTGATAAAAGCAAAGCTTAATATACAGGTAAGACATAGGTATATGAAATGGCAGATGGGGAAGTTATGAGTAATATCTTAAAAAACTACACACTAACTGGTTAATAATTTATTTTCTGCATTAAATCTTCTGACTTTACCATCCAGGAAAAATCTTATTATAATAAATGGTAGCTGTCTAGATACTTTTTCTTTTTAGCACAATAGATATACTGTTAGAAAATATTTGGAAATACATAGAAATCCCTATGTGTTTTAAAGATTTTTATTAAAGATATAACATAGTTGGCAATAAATACTCTTCAAATTAAATATATATATATGTCTTTAATTAACAAATTTATTCCCTTACTTAATTATCATTTTTTGTGACAAAAGTATATAACACCCACTCTTTATAATTTTAAAAGTATACTCAACTTTAACTATGGTCCTCTTGTTAGTACAACAAACCTATTGAAACTTTTATTTTTTCTAATTACAGTGTGTTATCTTTTACCAATGCACTCACACATTTTCCCATTCCCTACAACAATCTACAATTCTGTATCTAAGAGAAATGATGTAATATTTGTATTTCTATACAATAGCTATTTCATTTGTGTAATGCTATCTAGGGTCATCCATCTTTTCACAGATGATGCAGCCATAGTCTGAAAAACATATGTCCTCCAAAGGGACATACAGTATATGTCAGAAGCTTGGTCTCCAGTCTGGTGCTATTGGGGTTTAAAATTGGGGTCTGGAAAGTGGTCTTAATTTAGTAGGGATATATCTCATAGAGCTGCTGTGCCCTTTTTGTTCTCTGTCTCAGGGTAGAAGCAATGGCATTGTACTATGGACTCCCTTCATCATGGGCTGCCCTCGACACTGACTGAAAGTTTTAAGCATATTGAATCATACACTTGAACTTTTAAAGCCATGATCTACATAACATGTTTCTTTCTAAGTTTCTTATCATAAATATTTTGCTATAAATGGGAGGGAGGAATGAGAGGATACAAGGGATGGGATAACAGTTGAGATGTAATATGAATAAATTAATAAAATATATTTAAAAATATTTTTCTATAATGACAGCTGACTAGCACAGTCCATATTTCATTCTGTTTTAATTTTTGTTTTTTTTTAGTATAGTATTTGACCTATATTTTTTTTATCATCTATCCATTGAAGTGTTGTAAATATGAATAGTTTAACAATAAAGTTGAGAGTGTAGGTATCTCTTTAAAACTTGACTTAAAAAAATAGAAGTCTGAAATCACATCAGAATTTTAAAAAGATATTATAATTGATAAGACTGAAACACAATCACAATGAATCAGAGTTATTGTGGATTGTTATGAGTCAATGGACACATGAAACCATGGAACTATGAAGAGATAGGTAACCTGAAAATACAAATAATATGAAGACTAAATCAATAACAAAAGCCTCCCATTAAAGAAAATAGCAGGGCTTGAAAGCTTTAATGCCAGATTCCACCAAACCTCTGAGGAAGTATTTCATTCTTCCTTTCTTTTTTTTTTCAATATTATCTTTCTGATTTTATTTAATTTATTTTAATAATTTATTCAGATTACATCCTAATTGTTATCCTCTTACTTGTATCTTCCTGTTCCCCCTCCCTCCCTCTTTCACTCTATTCCCCTCTGTGGTCTGTGACAGACTGGAACCTCCTTCACCACCATACGATCACAGCCTATCAATCTCATCTGGATAAGCTGCTTCCCCTACCACTGAGTGCCACCAAGTCTTCCTACCAAGGGGAAGTGGTCAAAGATGGGGCATCAGAGCTCATGTCAGAGTTACTTCCCTCTCTTCACAGTTAGAATTTAAAGATTGAAGAGTAGCTCTAAAAATATTTTTAGTAGGTCAATAATGCCCTAATGCCAAAACCAAAAAGGTATAACAATTAAGAAAAATTTCAGACTGATACTCCTGGTAAGTACATATTTCCAACAAAATATTAGAAAACCAAATCAGAGCACAGTAAGTATCTTTTGTTAAAATATGGTATCTTTTGTAACTGAAACAAAAATATACAATTTTTTATACATGTATTATTGGTGCCTGTTACTTAAATGCTTCTAATTTGTTTATATGTTAATTTATGTGTGTGTGTGTGTGTGTGTGTGTGTGTGTGTGTGTGTGTGTGCAGACTCAAGCATGTGCACAGGTGGAATTGAGAGGATAATTGTGGAGTTAACTCTCTCTTCTGTGTGTGTTCTGGAGATCAGGCTCAGGTTGTCAGGCTTGATAGAAAGTACCTTTGCTTTCTGAGCCATCTCTCCAGCCATGCACAGGATTTAACCATGGTACCACGGGTGAATTGTCTTATATCTTTGGATTCAGTGACACACTAATAATATTATTGATCAGAAAACTTGAAAAGGGAAGTAACAGCATACATTAGGAAACAGAGACACTCTTTATGAGAAAAAAAGAATGCTAAAAGCACTAAGAATATGATCAAGTAATTATTAAGGGATTTAGCGATGTTTGTCCTCTGGAGGGGGAGACCTGGTGGCACTCAGAGGAAGGACAGCAGGTCACCGAGAAGAGACTTGATACCCTATGAGCATATACAGGGGGAGGTAATCCCTCTCAGGAACAGTCATAGGGGAGAGGAATAAGGGGAAAATGGGAGGGAGGGGAGAATGGGAGGATACAAGGGATGGGAACACCATAGAGATGTAACAAGAATAAATTAATTAAAAAAAGATAAAAAACAAAAACAAAAACAAAAAAACAATGTTTTAAGCTATAAAAAGCTTAAAACTTCAACAGTATGATTTTCATTAGTTTTATATGTGAAGATGTGAAAAGCATCAATGGACCTCTCTTATTTCAAGACGATAGCCTTTTCTATGACTTCATTACAAGACTTAGTGTCTACATTATAGCATACTTGAGGTAATATGAATGACATCTCTGATAAGTTCATAAACAGTGATTAGGAAAATAAGTCAAGGTAATGTGTCACATGTCATGTATATTGGACATATGTGTATGCATATGTATTGGATTGTATGTACTATTACCTTTCTTCCTAGAAAATAACATTCTAAATGTAAGACAACTGAAAAGTAATACTTGCTTGTGTTATATATTTATGAGTTGTATGGAATTTGTTCATTTGTTGATTTATTTTTTTGGAAGGGTGCTTATGGCTTCATTCTGTATCCCAGGCTGGCTTTGAACTTAGGGTACGTCTAAGCCTTGGTTTCCAAGTGCTGTGATAACAGGAACGAACTCCTGTGCCCAGCTGATATATTTTGATATATGTTTATATTGCCAAACGATTAATGAAGCTATCTTTACCACTACCTTCACAAAAAATCAAGCTAACACATATCATTTGAAGTGTTTCTTTATTTTCTAAATATATTAAAATTGCATAAAATTTTCTACTAAGTACCACAGTTAGTATGACATATTTTGACTACATCAGATATTATACTTATCATATTTATATCACATGTCCTCCTCTGTTTTGACACGTATAAATTTGAAATTCAAACATGTCTTATATAAAACCTCAATTAAGGCTGTAAATGAAATAACTGCCATAGCACGGCTACTCAAAAATGACTGAGAAATAGGAAAGTAAGTGAAATTAATGCCTTTAGAGGTGATGAATTCTGTGGAAGTACTTTATATCAAGAGAGTGATGGTCATAATTCTTGCTAACTATCAAAAGAAGAATCTTTTCATGTCACATCCCATATATAGATCTTTTGAGTTGGTGTCATTGCTTAACACTTTCCCCTCCTCCTTTTTTTCTCAGGCCATCCCATTTTCCTTAATTACTGGTATCCCATAATAGACCATCAATGTAGATAACTATCCCTAATATGCTTTGCCTTACCTTTTTACCTTGTTAAAATTTCTTCTTGTTTGTCTTACACTCTTGTATTCATGTACAACTAACTTTCTTTGCACTGCCTCTCTAGCTTCTGACTTGTAGTTTCCCTAACTTTAAGACTGCATGTGTTTACCTGATCTTGATTCAACTTTGGTAGGTGGAATCCGTCAAGAAAATTATCCATTACATTTAGGTTTTCAAATTTTGTGGCATATAGGCTTTTGAAGGAAGACCTAATGATTCGTTGGATTTCCTCAGTGCCTGTTGTTATGCCTCCCTTTTCATTTTTGATTTTGGTGATTTGTGTAGTATCTCTCTGCCTTTTAGTTAGTTTGGCTAAATGGTTTCTCTATCTTGTTGATTTTCTCAAAGAACCATCTCTTGGTTTCATTGATTCTTTGAATTGTTCTCTTTGTTTCTAATTTATTGAGTTCAGCCCTAGTTTGATTATTTCCAGCCATCTACTTCGCTTGGGTGTGTCTGCTTAGTTTTTTTCCCTAGGGCCTACAGGTATACAGTTAAGTTGCTTGTATGAGATGTTTCCAATCTCTTTATAAAGGCACTAAGTGCTATGAACTTTACTCTTAGCACTGCTTTCGTTGTGTACCATTAGTTTGGGTATGTTGTACCTTCCTTTTCATTGAATTTTAGGAAGTCTTTAATTTCTTTCTTATTTCTTCCCTGACCCAGTTGTCATTGAGTAGAGAGTTGCTCAGTTTCCATGTGCTGGTGAGGATGTGGAGAAAGGGAAACATTCCTTTATTGTTGATGGGAGTGCAAACTTGTACAACCACTTTGGAAATCAATCTTGCACTTTCTCAGAAAATTAGGAATAGTGCTATCTCAAGACTCAGCTATACCACTCCTCGGCATATACCTGAAAGATGATCCACCATACAAGGACACTTGCTCAACTATGTTCATATCAGCTTTTTTCATAATAGCCAGACTCTTTTACTGGTATGTTGACCAAAAAACAAGGTAGAGAAAAAAGAGTTTATCTAGTTTACATTTCCATATTATAGTCCATCAGTAAGGGAAGTCAGACCAGGAATTCAAACAGGGAGGCCATAGAGGGGACTCCTACTGCCTTGCTCCCCATGGCTTGCTCAACCTACTTTCTTATAGAACCTAGCATCACCAGCCAACTGATGGCACCACCATAATAGGCTGAGTCCCCCCCGCCATCAATCACTAATTAAGAATGCCCTTCTGCCAGAACATTTTCTGTATTGGGGTTCCCTTTTTTTTGGATGATTCTACCTGTGTCAAGTTGTGCAAATCTAGCCAGCACAGCCTGCTTTGACCTCTCCTGCCTAAATCAATAGTTGGCTGTTTTGCATGATCTAGCAGAATATTATTGAACATTTTCCCTCAAGGGAACTGAGAGGGAAACTATAGCTGTAACAATATATGTTACATTATATTTTTATGTTTAAATTTTTAATTGCATACTTTAATGTTTTGATAGTTTCCTCAGGGCTTATCGGCTTATTTAAAAACATTTTTTAGGGCTAACCAGATGGCTCAGTGGTTAAGAATCGTTGCTGCTTTTCCAGAGGACCTGAGTTTGTTTTCTGGTATCCACACTAGGCAGCTCACAGGGCCAAGGAGACACCCTCTTCTGGCCTCCATAGATAGCCTTATATAAGCATACACATATGCACACATACCAAACACAACACACACACGTACACAGAGTAAAAACTTGCCAAACATTTAGAATGAGGTGGATGTACTATAGTTTTTAATATGTCACAGCATTACTTATAGATATCAGGATCTCAGTATTTAAAATCATCCCCCCCCCATGTTTTGTTGCTGTTTTTCATTTCAGTCTCACAGTTATCAAGTGGTAGAGCTAGCATCTAAATCCAGGGACACTGGATTCAGCATGTCGACTGTACTGTTATCTAACATCATGGAACCTTGGTCACAGTAGGAACATATTTTCAGAGACTGGGCCTGGGTTGAGAACACTGACAGAGACATTCTGTGGATAGCTAGAGTGAGTTACAGTGGATCACTGGGATTCTTGACTGACTGCTGTTATAAAGTCTATTTTAATTATTAACAGTTAAAAGTTCACATTGTGCATTCAAATGTTTAAGTAAGCATAGATATTCAGTTCGGACACTCTTCTGTATATCATTTGCCAAGTTTCCTTAGTAACTAGAATAGATTGTTGCTATTTTCTGGTCAAGGTATTCAAGCTAAGGTGTAGGACTACTCACAAGTTTAGATACAATTTGAATCACTTGCCTCCCTCCCAAAATATGCATGCATAGATAAGCCACCCCAGTCAACACACACACACACACACACACACACACACACACACACACACACACTACTCTGCATGGATTTGAGTAGATATATTTATCCATAAAGACATTCATTTATTTGTGTGGATAAGTGCTAATATTTCTATATTCTTTTGTTAATATATTGATCAGAATTTCAAAGGAACTGCATTGTCAAATACTGTCAATAGCTTTATCTCCAAAATTCTAATTGTAGCTAGAAATCAGCTACATCTTTTTACACTTCATATAAATACTCAGAAAAAAATACGTAGACATTTAGATTCATTTTTCTTTTTTTACATCAATTCATAGAATAAGCTGACTTTTAAAATGTTTATGTAAAAAAAAAAAAAGAAAAAATGTTTATGTAAGCATTCCTAGCTCATAAATTTGGGGATTTTATTTTGAAAGGAAATGAGTCTGTGTACCTGAAAAAAAGAAACCCATTTCAAACTCCTCTGCTGCTAGACTGGGATGGGGTTGTGTCTGCACATTTAATCAAGTTCTTACAAGTACTTATATTATTTTATCTTCAATGACAAACTAGAAGGACAGATAGGAATTTCAAACAGAATTTCTTCTCCTTAGTATGAGTAAGTGAGAGAAAGGTAAAGGAAGAGAGAGAAAAGAAAACATTGAATAAACATTGCAGACAAACCAAGGGGTGTCCATAATGGTCAGACTTTAAATTGCTTGCACTCATAACTTTGATACAATCATGTTAATAGCTAATATTGACAAGTTTTTAACTCTGTGCATACTTCTTGGGATAATGTAACATACCTTATCTCATTCACTTCTTTTAACAGATCTTTGAGTCACTATTCTATAAAGCGGATGAGCAAGAACTTACAGTACGCAACGGGACTAAAGTTTCCGTTCGTTTGCATTCTTGTCTATGCACTCTTTTTTTTTTTTTTTGTCTCTAAATGCCTTCCCTTCCTCTCTGATTGTCTGCTCTATAGGTAAGCAAATAGAGCTGTGCTGAGTGTGAGTGAGTGTGTGTATGTATGCATACATGTTATATGACTGTTTGTGTTTATGTGTCTGTGAGGGTATATGTGGGGTGGATTATGTCAGTGTGAGAGTGAGATAATGTGTATGAGTGTGTGTGGAAATAAGTGAGATATGTATGTGAGGTTATTGTGATATATTTCAGAATATGTATGTAAAAAAGAGAATGTTTGTGAGTGAATGATTATGAGTGTGAGTACATGTGTGGAAAAAAGTTTGAGCATATACATGATTGTATGTGAGGATATATGATTACGTGTTTATGCTAGTGTTAGCATAAAGCAGTATATTTTTATGTGTGATAATGTATGATTGTGTGTTTGACGGAGTCAGTGTGATAATAATGCAGTGTATGTATAAGTATATGTGTAAAGGTGACTTAGTGTGCGATATTAATGAGTGTCAGATTGTGGGTGTATTAATGTGTGTTAAAGAGTGAGCATGTATTTGTATCTGTATGTGAATGTATATGATTGTGGTTTTGTGAAAGTTTGAGTTTGTGAGTGTGCACCAGAGCATATCAGAATATATTAGAGTATTAGTGTCTATGGGTGTGTAACACAAGTATGTCAGAGCATACATTTGCTTTTGAGTGTGCAAATGTATGGCTAGCCATGTGAGTGTATCTAAGTATATGTTAGTAGATGTCTGTATTAGTATGAGTGTTTATGCGAGTGTATTTATATGTATGAGTGTTTGATTGCTTGACTGTGTATATATAAATATATGTTTACTAGTGTGTATTTTCAGTGTGTACTAGTATAAGTTTGTCACTGTGAGTGACTGAAAATATTCAATTGTGTGTGACAAATTTTATGAGTGTATGCATGATTGTGTCAGTGGTTGAATATGTATTATTGTGTGTTTATTTGTTGACCATGTGTTTGATTATATTTTAGTACACATGATTGTGTGGAGATGTTTATGTGTGTAAAAGCATTTGGATTTATGTGACTATAGATGTAAGTGAATTTATATGATTTTCTTGCATGATTATGCAAGTGTGGGTGAGTGTGAGAGAGTGCATGTGAATGTTGAGTGTGCTTTTCTATTTGTGTGAATATTTTGTGTATAAATTTGAATGTGTTGAATGTGTGGTGTGCTATTTTACATGATTGTGTAAATGATTTTATGGGTATGCATGATTTTGTGAATTGCTTGTGAGTGCATAATTGAGTATGCCAGAGTATGAATGTGTGTATTTTGTGAATGTGATTTTATGTGTATTTGAGTGTGTCAGAGTACATAATTGTATGTCTGTACTTATATGATTGTTTTAGTGTGGGTGATCATGTATGTTTATAGGAGTGTGTGTATGTCTCTGTGTGAATGTGTGACTATGGAAGTGTATGAGTATGTATTTGAGTGACTATGTGGTTGTGTTTGATGAGTGTATTTGTCAGTCTGCTTGTAAGCTTGTCAGTTTGTGCTAATATTGAAACTTTTGAGTTCTCTATTTGCCTGGATTCTGATAAATGGTTCATAAGCAGTATTGGCATTAGAGTCCCAAAATGAGAACAATCAGGCTAGTGAATCCCAGCCACATGTGTCAGAGATACTTGCTGAGTTCTTGAAATCTTCACGACACCTATCAGTAAAGTTTTCTTTATATTGAGAGGCATTGTGAGTAAGGTAATGTAAGAATGGCAGTTGGATTTGCACAAGTTTGTCTTTTTGCTTATGCTCGTTTTGCTGCATTAGCTATTTTTCTATATTTATCATTTGCCAGTTTTACATAAGGAGTGCCTGATGCTTGGTTACAGTTTAAGACCAAGATCCTTATTCTTTTGAAGACGTGGTATTTTACTTTTATCTGGTTTTGGCAGAGGTGGTCCCATTGACCCAGTTTGCTCAAGATTGTCTTTGTTTGTTTATAGTTTCTTGGCAAGGATCTTAATAATCCTAGATGCTGGTTTGAATGATAGGTTACCTTATTACTGTTTACTATCTCTTAAATATTTCTAAAAGTAACGCATTAGTCTCAAACTCAAGCTTCCTAATTTCGAAATGGAAGCTTTTCAATGAGAAAAAGGATGGTAATTTCTTGTACTTTTAAAGGAATATGACTATCATATGTGTGTAATCAACTCTGAAGAAAGTGTAAAATTCACAACAGTCAAGACATGGAACAAAGTTAGGTATCCAGACAGACAAATAGATAAAAGTCACACAATAGCATTTTATCCAGGTATAAAGAAGAATGCAATTGAGGCTAACACAAAAAAGTAGAAGGAATTGGAGATAATCTCGTTAAATGAAATAAACAGGATTCAGAAATACAAGTAGCATGGATTTCTTTTTTCATGTAAACTGTAGATTTACATATAACTGGAATGAAAGTAGAATGAGAAATTTAAGGGGATAAAGAAAAAAAGTAGAAAGGGTGGAGGAATGAGACGTATACAGGGATGATTATGAGACATACATATCTATGTGATGTATATGAAAGTGCCACCAAAAATCATTACCTGGTAGTGAAATAAAAACGGGTGTACATGACACGTGGAACAAAATTGAACAGGAAAAGAGGAGTATGCATAGCGCCCGATGACTGAGGCCTTCCTCCCCTTCCCCAGAGAGTGCTCTTTTAGGTGTCTATTTCCTGCTCTTTCTTAGAGTGTTTTTGTCATTTATTCTAAAATAGTCATTGCTGATTTCCTTTTTAGTCTCCAAATACCTTTTACTCATCCACCCGTGGCCAAGGAGAAAAAGAACATTGTAGGTGATGAAATCTTTCAGTCAGTTTATCTGAACCCACACCTGTAGCGGGTGACACAGTGTAGTCCATATATTCACAATAGAAAAGAAGACAACAGGCTCGGCTTTCAGACATTCTGTGGTCACCTCATGCATTCTAACACGATGTTTTCTTCCCACATGTCTCTGGCTGACTGTTTTAAGAGTTCAGAGTTGAGGGCTTATCTAATGGGCTGACTAGTGATGGGGTGCATGGCCTACACGTATTTCAAACAGGCTACAAGAGTCTCCCAATGTAGTCTTACCACAGATCCACTATTGATTATGGCATCCAGATTCAGCAGGCAAAAGGAAGAAAGCAGAGTTCAAAGCAAGGTGAGGGGCTCGTGGCCAAAATCATTCATATGCAGAGATTTCTTTTTTCTTTATGGCCTACCCTAACCCATGTGGAAGTTTGCTGCTTTTACCATTTAGAGTCCCCAGGAGAGCTGGTCTGGAAGGAGAAATAAATCCCAATCCCCACTAATACCAGACCCTGCGTACTGCATGTGGAATATCACTCAGCAGGCACAGCTGCGCTTGCAATGTTATAGAAGCATCCCAGGCCTTTCCTCAAGCACCAGTCTTAACTTGATCTTTTAGAGCACTTTCCTCCTAATTTCAAATTCCTTCCATGCATATGACCTTCAGAAATCAGGGCAGATATCAATCATGCTACAGAGTAAAAAGAGATGGAATTTGGGCCAAGATCCAGCATTCAAGTACCTGAATGAATCCTCCCCACAACGCACCCTTTCCCACATACATGCAGTGTGCCTTAGAGATACTGGAGCAGAGGACAGACTTAGTGAGGCCTATTTTTCATACTTACATGGCTTTTCCCCTGAATCCTAGTGGAATATCACCTCTCCAGACAGTTACTCAATGGACCTGGCCCTAGACTCATCGTCCCTGCCAAGTGTGTGGGAACAGATCCTGTCACTACTGCCTTGGAGTTTAACTTTACAATAAAAACTCTACACCCATTAGGCCTTAGGCCAACCAGCATTGCCTGCCATTGACAGTGACCCAACCTTGGTAGAAGAAGGGTAGTGATGAGGAGGTGGAGACTAATCCAATTTGGTTGATAGGCATGTAAGAAATAGAACTGGAACACTAACTTTCAGGAAAAAAAAACCAAGTTTAAGAGGTTAATGTCGTGTTTTTTTAAAATGCTTTTATTCATGTATGAAGACTATGAAAAGTTCAGTTGATAAACTGTTTTTAATAGTCCAGTCTTTGTTTTATGTTTTATACCTCTCTGTTTACCCAATTGTCTCTACTTATTCTAAGTTATGTGGTCCCACCTGTGTGCCTTGCCTAGTCAATCTGTGCTCTGTCACTGGCGCTGCCATGATTCAGAGAGGTCAGGAAAACCAGTGAGTTTCAATTTTGGGATTTTCATTAGAGGTCTCTAGGGGGGACTCAGATTTTTGACCCATTTCTAGAATTACTGGCAGCCACTTCTTTTTAAATCATTGCTAAACTTTTCCGGAGAATGGAGACGATGCAGGAGATAAAGATTATCTACAGATATTTTCAGTTGAATGAAGAAACAGTCTCTCTCTTAGAACCTTCCTTCCTCCTTGCGCACCATTCTTTCTTCCTGTTACTTCTGTCATTCCTGTTACTACTGTCAAATCTCTGTTTTCACAGATTTGCAACAGTTTTTGTTCTTCAGAAAAGCTGCCTAGCATCCTCATGTATTAATTACACCCACATAGAGGAGAAAGACTTGAGTCTTTTCTTTATATATGCAGAGTTGGTTTGTTCTGGACATACAACCCAGAGGCAGTCTCGGTAATAAAGCTCATTGCATTGAGCTCTTACATATTTGAAATCAAAGATCATTTGTTAGTCACAGATTTGGGGAAATCGACACTGGAGCCATTATTCATTTGTTAATTCTATAAGAACAGAGTTATTTTAATTACTTTCTTTGCCTTCTATATACCCTTCTGAGTTACAAAGGTATTACCTGTATTTGACCATTAGTCACTAACTTTGTTCAATATAATTTTGAGTATTGGTTTGTTTCCATTTGTATACGATATACCAGATAGTTTTGGGGTTTTCTTGTCCACCTGACGTTCTTGAAAGTTAAAGCTTCTTTCATTCTTCTGGGAGAGGTGTTTGAGACTGAGGAGCAGAGAGGCCATCCACACTCATATTGGTTTTCCTAGGCATTGCCTTTGGGGTGGGCAGGGCGCATACTCCTCACTTAATAAAATTATGCTACTGAGATGTTGCGGATCTATGGTAAAAGAATAGGTTTTAAGTAGGTGCTCGAAGCTTTTCAGTGAACTGAAATCGTAGCGTTCCAACTTGTAGATGTATCAAGTCTCATTATGTGCAAGTTTCAAGCTGGCAAACGGAAGGGTTTCTGGCAAGCGCTGTTTTCCGAGTAAAATGATCTCTCCAGGCTAAGCAGGAAGCCATCTGTAACAGCTTAAGTTGCGTCCTTAGTCACCAGGACAAAGTAGTGGTAAGAGGAAAATGGTTACTGTAAGCCCTTCAGACATGCCTTCACCTCCAGGGCATTGTTCTTGCCAGGAGGGTTTGCTGTGTCCTGTTCTGCTTGTCTTGTGCTTCCTTCTGCCTATGATTCAGGTCCTAACAAAAGCTTTCCCTGCAGACAGCCTGAAATCTATAGGAGAAAAAGCATCGCAGGCCATATTATCTCGCCTGTGGAAACGTTAGCAGCACAGTGAGCTTTGGTGTTGGCTGTGGGCTGAACTCTTCCCAGCACCTGAGTTTGTAGTGGGAAGGTAACCTTTCTATCTTTCTACCTTTCTACCATGGTTTCTTCTTGGGAGACTTTAAACTTCATCAGCTTAGAGAGAAAATACACAAAGCAGCAGCATGTCTTATATTTAAGAGGCCAACATAGACATTATTACCCCTCATCCCTGAATAAAAGTGCCCTAAGGATTCACTTTGCAAGGAGACATTTGTATCTCTATGTCTAACACCCTTCCAACAATGTAGATTCAGCTGGAGGCTGTCCTGTTGTCACTTACATGTAGAAACAGGAGGGGACCATATATCAATTTAAACTGCTAAGACATATTTGTCCAATATTATCATTTACAAATAACACAAATACTAAAAAATAACTTTAGGAAGGGTGTTCATCTTTTCCATAGGTAATATCTATGTCATAAATTATACTTCTTACAATATTTTCTCTTTTTTTTTTCAGAAAATTCTGATATTTAGAAAACATTCTCTTAGAGTTGTGTTGTTAAGAGTGTACATGGAGTCCTTCCATTTTCAGATTATGTTCTGGGAAACTCTGCCACCAAGCTGCCAACCTTAGGTGCTTATTCTTTTTACCCAATAGCTTAGGGTAAGTAGTGTAAAGGGAAAAGGTGGGCAAATGTTTCAGACACGTTTTCTTCAACTGGGACCTACTAAAGTGCATGATGTGAAATAATGTGCTGGTATTTGTCAAGCTATCAGAATCTAACTGTGCAACACTTGCAGACTCAATAGGTTCCCTAGCATGCTAAGGGCCTGGGGTTAGTTTTCCATAGAATGCACCTCTAGTCCACCCCCTAACAAGTCTACTTATCTGCTTTTTCTCCCCAACAAATTCAGAATCAGGGCATGTATGATGTTCCCATGGATAGTTGCATCTAGGATATTCTTCTTCTTTGTTTTGATAGGTCAGCTGGCCCCAGGGGGCTGCAGTGAGGAAAACTTCTTCATTAAAAACAACATGTTCAATTTAGTGCCCACAAAATCCTCACTTAAGATCCTGGTAAGTACTGTAGTGTTATTGTAGCATTATCCTGTTTTATGTGGCTAATACCCACTTCTGAGTGAGTATATACTTTGCATGTCTTTCTGGAGCTGGGTTACCTCACTCAAGATGATCTTTTCTAGTTCCACCCATTTACCTGCAAATTTCAAGATTTCCTTGTTTTCAGTAGCTGAGTAATATTTCATTGTGTAAATGTACAATAGTTTCTTTATCCATTCTTTGGTTGAGGGACATCTAGGTTGTTTCCAGACTCTGGCTATTATAATAAATCTGCTATGACATAGTTGAGCAAATGTTCTTGTGGTGTGGTGGAACATATTTTGGGTATATGCCCAGGACTGTTATGGCAGGGTCTTGAGGTAGCACTATTCCCAATTTTTTGAGAAAGTGCCAGATTGACTTCCAAAGTGATTGTACAAGTTTGCACTCCCAGAAGCAATGGAGGAGTGTACCCCTTTCTCCACATCTTTGCCAACATGTGCTATCACTTGAGTTTTTTTATCTTAGCCATTCTGATGGGCATATGATGGAAGGAATCTCAAAGTTGATTTGCTTTGCATTTTCCTGATGACTAAGGACATTGAGTATTTCTTTAAGTGTTTCTCGGCCATTTCTTGGTGTTTCTCGGCCATTTCTTGAGAAGAATTCTCTGCTTAGCTCTGAACTCCATTTTTTAATTATATTATGTTTTGCTGGTGTTTACTTTCTTGAATGCTTCATATAAATTGGATATTAGCCCTTTCAGAAGTAGGGTGGGTGAAGATCTTTTCCCAGTCTGTAGGCTGTCGTTTTGATCTCTTGACAGTGTCCTAACAAAGCTAAATACCAAGGAGAATCCTAAGAAGAATGCTTAATTCTCATGTAAAAGGTAAACTAGAATAGATATTAGAAGCTAATGAAGAAACAAAAAAACTGGATGGCAGCCTATCATAGAGGTCTTCTTAAAGATTCCATCCAGCAGATGGTAGAAGCAGATCCTGAGTCTCATAGCCAAAATGGACGGAGCTCAGGGAGTTTTTTAGCAGAGCTGGGGGATAGGAGGACCTGGAGGGGAAGAAGAGCTCCACAAGGAAACCAGTGGAGGCAACGTATCTGGGGGTGGGGATGTTTGCAGAAACTGATGCACCAACCAAGGACCATGCATGGTGAGGACCTAGACCCCCTGCTCAGATGTAGTGGATAGGCAGCACAGTCTCCTTGTGGGTCCCATAATATGAGGAGTAGGGACTACTTCAGACATGGACTCTGATGTCCACTTATGGATCACTTCTACCCTGGTGTGGTGACTTTGCTGGCCACAGAAGAAGATGATACAAACAGTCCAGATGAGACTTAATAGGCTGAGGTCAGATGTTAGGGAAAGAGGCCTTCTCCTTTCTGAGGACTAGGGGAGGGAGAGGGGGGATGAGGGAGGTGGGAATGAGAAAGGGGAGGTGGGACCAGGAGGTGAGGAGAGACTGAGATACAGTGGGATGCAAAGTGAACAAACTGTAAAAAGTCAAATAAATCAATTGAAAAAAGAAAAAAAAAAAAAAAAAAAGGAGGAAACCTTGAAGGGAGCATTACTGGCAGCTACAAGGGAGAAGAGCTGGATGCACCTCAGTGGGAGAGGGCTTATCTAGCATGCCTGCGGCTCTAGACTCCATCCCAGAACAGCAATAAATAAGGAGATAAAGAAAAGATCCTGGTGAGTAGCATTGCCATTCTGTTGATGGAGGAGCAGGTTTGGAGGAGGGCGAAATATCTCTCCAAGTACAATATGGCACGTCCCTCTACTTCTTGTCTGTTCTACTCTGTTGTCCCCTCACATCTGTAGACTTAGAAACAAACATTACCCTGGGGGGAAATAGATCTCTAGTAATTGTTTCCCCTCTGTAGTGCTTGGGTTTATCCCTTTGATTTACTCACCTCCCAGTTCAAATACGTATGGCTGATTGTAGTACTACCTGTGTGCAGAAAAGTGACTCAGAAACCATTAAGAACAGACAAGTCATATGATGCAGATACAAATATCTAGATCCCAGACCTCCTAAGCTGTATGCTTTAGGGGGAAGTGGAGAGAATAAATTTAGGGTAAACATTAGATTCCCAGATAACTCCAAATCACAATCATAAAATTATGTATACAGTCTTCAAAGAGCAGACAACATGCTTTAAATTAAATGATAAAATCTCATAAGGCAACTTTGCTACAATTTTTACACAGATATGAATGTGTTGCATTTAATTTCTTATTACTTATTAATTCATTCTAGTATCTCTGGTGATTTCTTTACCTAATGAACTTCCTGTATTAACTAAACCCTCCAAAAACACAGTAAAAA
>OU015748.1:16590713-16603643 GCA_907169655.1 Acomys percivali | reverse complement strand
CACACACACACACACACACACACACACACACACACACACACACACACTTTGTCAGATGTAGGGTAGGTGAAGATCTTTTCCCAGTCTGTAGGCCATCACTTTGATCTGCTGACAGTGTCTCCTGCCTTACAGAAGCTTCTCAGCCTCATGAGGTCCCATTTATTAATTGTTGACTTTAAGGCCTGGGCTGTTGGTGTTCTGCTCAGGAAGTTGTCTCCTGTGCCAATGTATTCCAGCCTCCTCCTCACTTTTTCTTCTAACCGATTTAGTGTCTCTGATTTTATGTTGAGGTCTTTGATCCACTTGGACTAGAGTTTTGTGCATGGTGACAAATATGGGTCTAATTGCGTTTTTCTACATGTAGACATCCAATTAGACCAGCACCATTTGTTGAATATGCTATCCTTTTTCCATTGAATAGATTTGGCTTCTTTTTCAAAAATCTAGTAACTATATGTGTGTGGATTCATTTCTGGATCTTTGATTTGATTCCATTGATCAACCAGTCTATTGCTGTGCCAGTACCATGCTGTTTTAAATTATTATTGCTCTATAGTACAGCTTGAGATCGGGTATGGAGATTTCTACTGAGGATCTTATCCTTGTTACATGAGCCAACTTAATTACCTCACAAAGGCATTTTATGATGACTAATTTTAGGGATTAAAGAGGGATTTGATGGATGACTTTGCTGTGCATGAGGTACCCATATCCAGCACATAGCAATGATGCTTTCTGTTTCTAGGTTTTCATTTCTAGAGTTTCCCTTTTCCTTCTGCAACCAGGGATTGAAATTTTGCAACCCCACTCCTTGTCTGCATCACTGGAGTTCAGTCGTGACAGGGCTTTCAAAGCTGCCTGTAATATATATATATATTCCAGTGATTTCATTGAGATGACTGTCTTTAGACATCTCAGTGGATACTATTGATAGCTGCTGAGTGCATTTCATGGAACTGATTGACTTCACCATGCAGTCTTCTTAAACATTTTTGATTTCCTCCTGCACAGACATAACTTCCCAGGGAAGTACCGACTTCCCAGCCACTTGACCAGAGCCCATTATTGACTGTGCTGTAGGCTTCAATTTTTCAAAACCTACTTTATTTAGGGTTCTTTTTTTTTAAATTTTTTAATTTTTTATATTTATTTATTTTTAATTAATTTATTCTTGTTACATCTCTATGGTTATCCCATCCCTTGTATCCTCCCATTCTCCCCTCCCTCCCATTTTCCCCTTATTCCCCTCCCCTATGACTGTTCCTCAGAGGGATTACCTCCCTCTGTATATTATTTATGGTTCTTAAACATTTCAACTTCACTTGTAACCCACCAACCAGAGAAAGGGATGAAAGAACGTTATAGGAAAAAGGGGTTGTGGACTTGGTTAGATGTAGTTCCTTGGGCCAATTCCACTCTGCCTTGTCAGGATACCAGCAGTACAGTCCAATAGCCAACACCAAACAGCAACAGGAGCCCATAGTGGTGGCATGATCCAGCAGAAACTGCAAGGCTCAGCTGAATCGGCCTGAGCAGAGGAAGCAGCCAGGCTCAGCCAGAGTGCCATGAGAAGGTCCCGAGAACCTTTCTATCTGTGAAGCAAAGACCAGTGAAGACCAACAGAGACAAGCAAAGACTAGCAAAGGCCAACAAAACATGGAAATGCCAAAAGCCCTGTCACACAACTGAGCTTTCAGAGAAACCAGAAACTTCCACTTCACTGTGTACTTCAATTAATCAAGTTCACTTTCTTATTGAATCCTAACTCACAAAGAGAAAATGTTTGACGAAATTTAAGTGGTTACAACCTTCTACTTATTGTATTTGATCTATCACCATCAGAATCCATTCACCCATATATTCTCAGATCTTCTTAGGTATGTATTGCAAGGCCTTCTAGCTGTTTTGACATATGTACTGCATTTTTCCTGCCTAGAGTAAATAAGAAATCTGCTCACTCTCTAGTCTAGTCTGAGATCTGATTCTTTCAATGGAACTGAAGTCAGTCTGGTGGTTTGAAAAGAATGGCCCACATCAGCTCACATATTTGAATCCTTAGTCACCAGGGAGTAGAAATGTTTGAAAGGATCAGGAAGTGTTCTTTTGTGGGAAGAGGTGTAGTTTTTTTTGGAGTGGGTATTGTCGTGGGTGTGAGCTTTGAGGTTCACGCCAGGCCCAGTGTCTCTCTCTTTCTGACTGCTGTCTGTGGATCAGGATGTAGCTGCTCTCAGCTAAGTCTCCAGCGCCTTACCTACCTGCCTGCTTGAGCATCATGTTCCCACCATGATGATAATGGACTCATCATCTCTGAAATTGTGCACAAGCTCCAGGTAAATGCTTTCTTTTATAAGAGTTGCCTTGCTCATGGTGTCTCTTCCCAGCAATAGAACAGTGACTAAGACAGTGAGAAAAGGTAGATCCTGAGTAAAATTTGGTGAGATTTTCCATCTAAAAGGGGGGTTGAGAACTGAAGGGCTGGCTCAGGGTCTCAGAGTGCTTGCTGCTTTTGTAGAAGAGTGGACTTTGGTTCCTAGCACTGACCACCTTTTCCCAGCCACCTAACAAAACAACTCCATTTACACTCATGCACATAAAGGTGTATACCCCCCCCCAACACATTAATAACAATTAAATTAGTCTTCAAAAAGAGGACTTCCTCTGGGCACAAGTAATGAAAAGTTTCAACAAAATAAAAGCAATCTCCTTAGACCAGACGAAATGGCTGCTACCGGCAAAGATGGGTCGGATTGGAATTGGGAAACATTTTTCTTATTCTAGGCCTAGAAACCCCATTCCTTTTCAATAATTGCTTCTTCTTGGTGTGGTCATTTGCTAAATCAGGCATTTATTTACCTAGCTTTGTGACTTTGTATACTACATAATCAGATTTTAGGCTTTTTCTTTAGCCATTGTGGTAGGTTGGAAAAAAGGATGGCTTCCATGTATTTGTTGCTTTAAACTCTGAAAGAGATTTAGGTGGCATGATTCATGACCTTGAGATGTAGTGATTACCCTGGATACCCAGGCAGTGTGTTGTCAAAATCTTGACAAGTCAAAAAACCAACCATAAGGTCAGATGAGAAAGAGAAATTAGAGGCATGCCACAGTAGGCACTCACGGTGGAGGAAGGGACTCTGTAGAAGCAATGCCGGCTACTAATTGTAAATACAAGGGGTTATAATCTTGCTTAGTCCATGAAATGGAACACAGGCCTGTCCTGCTAATAAACCCTGATTTTACCACAGAGAGACCCATTGGTCTCCAGATCTGGAGAATGAAAAATGTTTGTGTTTCTTTAAGTAACTACATGTTCCTTGATGTGTTATAAAGAGCCAAAGGGAAGCAATATGACATGCTATTTCTACAGGGATTACATTATAGCCAACATAGAAGATTTATGCATTTCCATAACTGCCATGAATTAGTAGATGAAGTCTCTTAGGCTCCCCTGCCCTCCATTTTGCCATCTTTATGACGCAAGCAGTGACAATTTTCCTTTGTCTCCCTGACACTCATCATTTCTGTTGTTGACATAGTGATCACACATCAGCAGCTTGATTAACAAATCCCTGCTCCCTCCTAATACTCTATCCTACACCACTATTGTAATGTTTTAATGGATCGTGATAATCTGGATTAGGAAGTGCTCATTTCTGCTGAGCTGGCTGATCTACCCTGTGTTCACCAAGTAACATTGGTATCCCTTCTGCCCATTTTAAAGCCTTAAAATAATTCCTTAACAGCCTCATACATGTACATAGGTTTTAGTCATTTTACCATTACCTTAATTCCTCTTCATGAAACCAAGTGCTTCTCTCTCTCTCTTTCCCTCGCTCCCTCCCTCTCTCGCTCCCTCCCTCTCTCGCTCCCTCCCTCCCTCGCTCCCTCTCCCTCTCTCCTTTCCATCTCTGTCTCTGTCTCTCACTTACACACACACACACACACACACACACACACACACACACACACACACACCACAACCTTTGTTTTACTTTACAGTTTTCTTTGAGAATTGATTACTCTGCCATCCTAGAGTGTTTAAGAAAATATCATTTATTCTAGATGTATCAAGCGAGCTTCGTTATGGGGTGACATTCTAGGAAAGTAGAGGCATGAGAAAGTGATCACTACTCATTAAGAAGCATTAAGAAACGTTCAATTAAAGACAGAATTGCTAAGGGTGGGCCAGTCGGCTATGCACAGCAGCCAGTGTGATGGATGCGCCCCTCTCTTTGCTGCCCTGGTGATTCCTTGCTGGAGCTTCTTATTGGCCTACTGAAGTCAGACTCAGACTGCTCACTGACTCAAAAATATGTGTTCAGTAAAAATTCTTTGCAACTCGTGAAACACAGTTAACAAGAAAGAACAAAGGCCACACATAAGATTAAATAAGCAGACATGGTGGTAAGGGCTTTTAATGTCAGTACTTGGCAGGCAGAGGCAGGCAGATCGCTGAGTTGGTAGTCAGCCTAGTCAACAAATATGAGTTTCAGGAGAGCCAGAGCCATACAGAAAAACCCTGTCCTGAAAAACCAATAAATAAACAAATGCATAAAAAAGATTAAATTGCAAAAATTTTCAATGCATTACTTAAGAGCCTCACTCATCAAAAAAATTACACACACACACACACACACACACATCCATATACATACATACAAGGGTAAATGTAGCGCCACTGAGAGGCAGAGACCTTGATCAATGACTCAAATGACAGCCAGTAATATTGAAAATCTTATGCATTTTCATGAATAGCATTTAAAATTATGAGATCATACAAATAAGAATGTTGGTGAGGAAGTGATGAAAATTTGAAAGTAGCATACTGAAAATGAATATAAATCATTCCATTAACCAAGAAAAAATCCTCTGTTGATTTTTAAAAATTAAAAACAATTCAAAAATTAAAAAAATATTTATATCAGTTCTCTCTTTCCCTTCTCTTTCTTCCTTCAACCCTCCCCATGAGCCCCCTTGCTGTCTCTTAAATTAATGGACTCTGTTTCTTTAACTTGGGTGTGTGTATATGTGTGTGTGTGTGTGTGTGTGTGTGTGTGTGTGTATTCTTTAGTATAAAACTATAAACAGCTCAGTTTGTATGTTACTTGTGTGTGTTTGATCATTTCAGAGCTGACCACTTGATACTGAATAACCAGGAATCCTGTTTCTCCTGCTCTCAATATTCCTTAGCTACCAGTGACTCCCTTTCTAGGGTTGAGGCACCATGATATTTCCCCTTTAAACACTCGCATTTCTACTGGTATAGTTCTTGCTCAGGTCTTGAACAGCTATACCAATGATACTTCGTGGATGTGACTTCCATATTTTTAGGATAGACAATCTCAAAGTTGTGTCTCTGACTCCTAATGATGTTTTGATACATTTCTTTATTCTCTTTTAAATCTTTTAAATTTATGGGCATATACATATTTATACATACACATATGTGTTTTATTTATGAATTTAAAATATATTGTCCAGATGTGAAATGCTGTTAATAAACATTTTTAATGGCATGCTTAGTTCTGTGATATATACAATGTATGTATCATTTATGTTACATATACATGCATATATGTTATATATTTTTAGTGTAGTTTTTGTCTTTCTTTCTTTCAAATTTAAACATTCACTTCTGGGAAGAAGGAACTTCAGAATCAGAAAACTAGTAAGACTTACAGGCTCAGAGTGTTGATGAAAAATAAGTCTCTGGAACTCAAGAAATTATCAGATTCCCAATGCCCTTCCTGAGGCTGCACAAGCAATAGCAGAGGTAGGGATGGAGGAGAGTCTTCAGGGGAGCTGCCTGCCAGTTGAGCAGATGGCTCCAGGGATACAGTTTCTGTGAGTCATCACCATCCCTACAGGAGTAGGAGTGAGCTTTCCCATTGCACAGCTGTCTTTGAGTCACCATTGTTATAGAAAATATAAAAACTATCTAATAATGTTTATTATACAATTAGTCTGTAATTATTATGGTGGTCTTATCTAACGTGCTGTCACAATCAATAAAGACACAGATACCTGTTGGATTTTAGAATAGGCCTCATGTTGCCTGGGGCTGGCAGATATTAACCCCTAACCTACCTCTCATCATCTGTCAGCCCTCATTCCATGTCTTTCGCTTTAGTCACTTTTGTCAGAGCTATTTCCCATCCATAATGCCCAGATCCTTGCTTATGCTGTTCACCTGGGCCGCTTCTCTCTACACGGAACGTCTGTGTTCCTCCTCCTGGCCCGGGTGCTTCTTTCCTATGCCATAGTGATTGTTTTCCTTGTTTCTCCTCCAGTACCTCTCTCCTCTTGAAGACCCTTGTGTCCCCAAAGCTCCGCCCCTTCCTTCTGTCCTGCCCAAGTGTAGGCATTTTATTAGTCAAACAGGGAGGCAAGGTTATACACAACAATACTTGGAGTATGTGTTAGTTTGTTCATAATCAGTAAGGATCTTGGGGGAAGGGGCAAACAATTAACAAGTACAACGCACCAGACCATGCCATAGCATATCATGCTACCCCTCACCTATGATCTTATAAACTCTTGGTAATTGGTAAATTGGTAGATAATATCTCTCCTCCCAACTCTAATTGTTGCTATTCCCAAATCTTGATTCTTTTCGTAGTCCTGATGCAAGAGATAAACTCACTGGTTCACCATACTTGATGCCCATGGAACTGTTTCTTGGGTCCATCTTTGATGCCTTATCTACAACAAGCGAAGATTTGTGTGTGTCATGCAAATCATCACACATATACACACATTGTATATGTATATCAACATAGAAATTACTTATAGGTTTTTCATAACGTAAACCATATATAGGATTAAAACATTTCAAATTGCTGCTTTAGCAAAAATCTCCAATTTTATATTCAGAATCTGGAGTGTTCCTTGTGATTATTGACTTCTGGCTGATAGTAACTGTTCTGCAGTGTTTCTTCTGTGCTACCTCCTCTCACAGCCCAAAGCTGAATTCTCTGTTTGAACCTCATTTTCCTATATATTCAAAGATATCAGGGTCTGTGCATCTTGCTGTAATGTCACGCTGTCCTAGGAATGGTCAGGACACATCAGCAACCTTGTTTGGTGCCATGGCCAGTCGTGGCTGTCCTGTCTCTCACCTCTTATCTCAATTTGAAATTGAAATTGATTCTTCATTTTCAAACAAGAATTAAAATTTTAGGGGCACAGCGCCAATTAGTAGTATGCTAAATTGGTAATTAATGTCTCGTCTCCCAACTCTAATTGTTGCTATCCCCAATCTTGATTCTTTTCATAGTCCTGATGCAAGAGACAAATGTTCTGTAAGAGATAATAGAGACGGATATTTTCTGAACCATTCACTTACTCTCCTAAAAGCATTAATTAACTTTTTGCTGTTAATATTGAAGTAAGAAATCATATATAAATAAATGCTTATTATTTGTAAAACTGAAAAGCTATTCATAGCACAGATGAGCTTTCAGATCATAAAAGAAATCATAGTAGCAATCCCACCATATTCTAGACCTTGACTTTCAACCTTAATTGAAGTGCAGCCTTTCTGTACGTTTTCCTTTGTCATAGACACGCGAAGAAATTAAACTGTAACTTTCACAGCTTGAGGGATCAATCCCCTCCTCACCCATTTCATATAGTCTGTGGCAGCAGAAAGCTCATTTACACAGAAATACCAGCCACTCTTAAATCTAGAAAGGCATTTCTGCCTCTTTCAGAGAGATGACATGTTCTCAGTGTGCAGGGACTTGGCCTGGTCGCTTGTGCATTGACCTCTGGTGGAAGAGATGGCCCATTGAGCTTTGAGCTTTGTAATAGATGGGCCAGAATCCCAGAGAACTTTTATTGGCAAATTCTTTGGAAGCACATTCTGCAATGAAATTTATAAATACTTTTGAGGAGTTATCTTTAAATTATTTTTAGATGTATTTATTTTATTCTTTGGGTATGAGTATTTTGCCTCCATGTATGTATATGTACCACATGTGTGTTTAGTGTCTGCAGAAGTCAGAGAAGTCCATCAGATTTTCTAGAATTGGAGTTATGGATACTTGTAAGCCATCGTATGGGTGCTGGAAAGTGAATCCCATTGTCTGCAAAAGCAATAAGCACTCTTAACTGATGAGCTTTCTCTCCAATTTCCACTATTTTTGAATATATTGGTAACTTGGATTTGCATAAATATTCCTGACTATATTGATTTTTAGAATTACCTCATGGTAGCTTTTTCTTTAATATGTGAAAGAATTGATCTGTTGAGTAATTGTGAACAGCAAATAATTATTATAGACCTTTACAATTTATGCTTCTGAAGGACAAATAGAAATTGAATGTATGTAAAGTACACATAGCTATGGGTTTGAACAACAATGTGGCTATGTGTGTAAAGTGCCAGTTGATAAACATCAGTTCCTACCACTAAGCATTTCTTAGATACATGACATTCAGAAATATCTCTTCACGGTCCTCATTTGCAGAATTGGAGTGATAATAATCATTTCATTTCCTCTATGATTAGGGGAATTATTCAGATAGTGCTGCAAAATTCTTTGTTCAGTCCTCAGTACCTGGTGATCCTTAAAAATACTACTACTGCTGCTGCTGCTGCTGCTGCTTCTCTGTTTATTGTACTTTTACAATTACATTGTGATTAGAGTTATAAACATTAATGTGTTACTATCTCTAACTGTATCAGGTTCTATACATAATTATTATGGCTGAGATACAGAATGTCCCCAAAACCATATGCTAAAATTTGGATGCCAAATGATGGGCTTTTAGGAAATTACTAGGTTGTGAGAGCTCTGACCTCAACCATGGATTAATACACTGATAATTTCATGAGATGTGATCAAAATTTCAGAGATGGGGTCAAGGTGAAGAGAGTGAGTCCTTGGGGAGTATGTACTTGGGCAACTACACCTTGCTCTGGTTCCTTTTTTCTCTCTAATTTCCTGCCCATCATGAGGTAAGCTGCCTTTCCCTTCTACCTGCTCCCTGTGATGATCCACTGCTCTGCCACAGGCTTGTAAAAGTGGAGACAGAAAAATATGGACCCTCCAGCAAAATAAATCTTATTTCCTTTAAATTAATGTCCTCTGATTATTTTATTGCAGTGTTGGAAAACTGACTAACAGTAATATTTGAATGATTATGTGTTTACCTTATTACTTTAGTGATTACTGAGGCCAATCTACCAATAAAGATAGCTTTATTGGTATGCACACGCTTGCAGTGTATGCATATGTATGTATGTATGTATGTATGTATGTATGTATGTATGTATATATCCTTATTAAATTATATTATTTATCTTTGGTAAATAAATATAGGCAACTGAAAAAACTGGTTTATTTACTCCTTCATTCATTTAGGTATCTATTATTAGCATCTCATGGATTACTTCATGACCTTTCACAACATTGTCACAATGATGTGCCAACATTAATCTTTGAACTTTGTTTGTCTGACTCCAAACACCATACATTCCATTGCCTGTTGAAATAAAATTTGTACCCACAAAAACTTGCCAAACACCTATTTCATTGCCATCTGAAGTAAATCTGACTCTCCACCAACTTTATGTTAGATTACTCATAGATGCTCCCAGATAAATGAGAATCCCATATCTTTAGTGACCTCCCAAGGTAACTTTCAACTTCCCCAGGCTCTATGCCATCAAAATGGTTTTGGTGATCCCTATTAATTGTCAGTGAACTTATCTGTATTCCTTGTGCTTCAATGTAAGTGAGTATGTGTGACCTAAGATGTGGAGGCAAATAATGTATGTAGGATAGAAAAACCTGGGGTATAAAAGAAATGTTGCTGTTTTATATTTAAGGAAGATAAGGAAAGGACCCTGAAACATCTGAGGAGAATTCTAGGTAAGGGTGTATCTTAGTTAAGGTTACTATTGTGGTGATGAAATACCATGACCAAAGCAACTTAGGGAGGAAAGGTGTTATTCAGGTTTCACTTCCACATCACAGTTCATCATCTAAGCAAGTCAGGCCAGGGACCTAGAGTCAGCAGCTGATGCAGAGGCCAAGGAAGATCCTTGCTACTGGATACTTCCCCATGGCTTACTCAGCCTGCCATTTATAGAACCCAGGACCTACAGCCCAGGGACGGCATCATCCACAATAATCACTAATTAAGAAAACACCTTACAACTGGATCTTATGATGCCATTCTCTCAACTCTCTGCTCTCTAGCTTGTATCAAGTTGATATCAAACTAGCCAGTACAGTTAAGCAGCAGATAGAGAACCTCCCAGAATGTCTGAAGGCCACTGAGGCAGGAAGCATGTTAGAGGATAAGCTGGTGAGGGAAAATCTACATCTACGTGAAGAGGGAAGAACAGTTTAGATGGAAATTTGAGGCCATTGAGAAAATCTTTTTTCAGTCTGTGATGTGAAAACTTAGTAAGTTTGGGGCAGAAGGGACATGATATGACTTCAGCTGTAAAAGGTGGCAGTGATGAATGGAATAGTGGTGCTTTTCTCTCCAGTTCTCTAAAGAGGAAACTTTCCTTACTGTTTTGTGTGTTCATATATATATATATACAATTTAATAGAACACACAAAATATTTGACCACCCATCTAAAAATGTCTTTTTAGTGTTAAAATTATTGCGACAATTTTTAGTTTCTTTACATGTAGCCCACAACTATCATAAAAGACACAATACTCACTAAGCTAGTAATCCTAGACATTATAATATTTTATCCCTTATTGTTGCTTATGTAGTCTCCCAAGGCAATAATTATCAAGTTTAAGCGCATACCAGATTGTACATATCAATATGTACAGTGTCCATCTATCATTTATCTATTCATCTACTATATGTTATACATATGCTGCATGCATTAAATATATATATATATAGTTAGTAAATATATATCTGTTCTCTAAATGTATGACAATGATATATGATAGTGATTATAGTAGGACATGAGATAATTACAGAAAAGTATTTCAGACATCCCATTGTAAGTACTTCTTATTTCTTATTTCTTTATTTATGCACTTTACATCCTGATCGTAGTCCTGTTCCTCGTCTCCTGCTGGTCCCACCTTCCTTCCCTCTTCCCCTCATCTCTGTCCCTCAATCCTCCAAAACAGGGAAACTTCCTCCCTTTCCAATGGATCCTAGACTATCAAGTCTCATCTGCACTGCCTACATCCTCTTCCTCTGTGCACCCAAAGTCTGTCTCCAGGCAAGAACGGAAAGCAGTAGAGCTAAGAATGCACCGTCTTACTCTTGACCAGTTTTTCCAGCAAGTGCCTAAGGACAGATGAGAAGACTGAACTGTGGTAAGCTTTACACCAAAGCAGCTCAGACAGATTAGCATTGTTGCAATCACAGTGAAGTGCAGGCCAATTATTCTTTGTCTGAGAACCTGTCCACAGTTCAATCCATTTTGCTCATTTGCCCTAGAGGGTGTAAGCAAATTGTGAGGGAATTCCCTAACCATATCTGTGGTACTTTATGTAAATGACTTCCCCTTTGCACTCCAAACTTTGTGGAGAAGTGTGTATGTATATGTTATACATCCAAAATTCACAACATAATTAAAAAAATGTTTCATGCTATTTGACAGAGACTCTTCATTATTTTTGCTTACATAGATATCTGTATCACATATATGCCTAGCACCCACAGAGTCCAGAAGAACTGGAGTTACAGATGGTTGAAAGTCACCATGTGTGTCCTGGGAATTGCACACAGGTTCAGTGGAAGAAGAGTCAGTACTCTTAGCCATAAAGCCTAGACACACAGTACATGGTTTTGAAAGTATTTCTTGAGTTACTAATATGTAAGGCATTATATTTGGCATCATGTTAGATTGATAAAATCTGTCATGTAGGATGATATAAGCTCTAGATGATGAACTATACATTTAAACAACATAAGGTATGTGACTAGTGTAGAGATAAGAAGTTTCAGAAAGTTGCCATTACAATGTTAGCTAGAGCTTTATTATAGTATCCACATTGGCCTCAATCTCTCAGGCTGAATACATGATCTTTCTTCTTCCTCCTCTCTAATGCTGGGCCAACAGGTCTGTGCCTCTATCACTGCTAAGGGCAGTTTTTTTGTTTGTTTGTTTGTTTTGTTTTTTTTGTCACTGCAGTAATGTGGCTGTGACAGTTCTGTAGACACAGAGTTTATTACAGGTTGTTACTTTTGTATGAGGGCCACAAAGTTGATTAAATGTATTTGTAATTATTTTTAAATAATGTTTTAATTAATTCTTCAAGAATGTCACACAAGGTACTTTGACCATATTTACCCCTTACCAACCCAGCTTCATGGTGTTTTATTATTAAAACTGTTGAGTCCAATTTGTGTTACCTACATACTGCTGTATGTTGGGCCTTCCCTGGAGCATAGCCAACCTAGAAGTCGCACTTAAAGAAAACTGAGTCTTCCTCTCACAGCAGTTATATAGTGCCGATAGATTTTTTTGCTACATGCAGACTTTGTATTTACCTACACCAAACCTTGCTGGCTGGGATTTTGTCTGACTTGTGCTTATGTCATAAGCATGCTATTACAATTGTGAGTTTATATGTGTAATTGCCTTGTTATCTCTGGAAAATACTGTTTCCTTGTAGTCATCTACCACTTCCCATTCCTATAATCTTTCCTTAGCTTCTTCAGTGAAGAGCCTTGAGCCTTGGGGAGAAGGGTGTGATATGTATGTCATGTTTAGGGCTGAACATTCATAAGCCCTATTTGCTCCATGTTGAACATTTTGGGGTTCCTGCTAATTACTATTTAGGGGTTCTGTTAATTGACATTTACTACACAGATAATATTCTCTACTGAAAATTGTAAGATGATGAGTATAGCAATAAGTTACTGGAAATAGTTTTAATACTGTGCCTATTTAGCAGAATAATAGTATTGGGTTTCCTCAAGCCTTAGGG
>OU015748.1:16545906-16584257 GCA_907169655.1 Acomys percivali | reverse complement strand
TGTGTGTGTGTGTGTGTGTGTGTGTGTGTGTGTGTGTGTGTGTGTGTTACAGTGAAGGCCTGGAATACCCAATACCATATGTTCAATCTCCAATACAGAAAGGAAATCATTGCTTTAGGACTGTCATTTTTTCATTAACTACCTTTTAACCAGTTAACTTTTTAAAATCTTCTATTTGGTTTGATCCTCAAAACACAACTATGACAAAGGCAGAAGCAATACTGTGTGTTTATGTTGAAGGTAAAGAATGTAGACTCCAAACCTATCAACTAACCTTATCTTCATTGTTTGGCATTAATGGTGTCTGTGAGAGGCATGTCTGCATTCCAGCCAGATATCACAGACCTAGAAGGTCTTTGGATGTGATCTGTGCCAGAGTAGCCATATTACTAGATTAAAATTTCTCTTCAGTTACTATTACACTTTACTGTTTTCATGATTTCACAAAGGCTGAATTTTTTTGGTTATTGTTTTCACTGATTGTACAAAGGTAGATTATTTTTCCTGAAAAATAATTTAATTCAATATTACATCAGAGATCAATGCAACAAGCTGAATACTAAACCTATTCCAGTCAAGAGGTCGTATAAAGTTATAGGGTACTGTATCAAGTAGTTAGATGTTACTAGAAAAATAATTAGAAGGAATAATGCTTAAGTTGCCTGTTTGCAGTATTTTATTAGATATCTCTGTTGTTTTTTTCTATCTTTCCATTTCTATACATTTAAGCAATTGACTTTTTAATTTAAACTTGATTTGTCACAAAGGAAATGAGAATAGAGTACATTGGCGTTCCATCTCATTTCAGTCAGAATTACTATCAAGAAAACAAACAACAAAAAGTGCTGGCAATGATGAGAAGCAAAATTCTTATATGTTGATAAAGGGGAGGTTACTCAAAAATCTAAAAAGTAGAATTATCACATGACTCTACTACTGTGTGTGTGTGTGTGTGTGTGTGTGTGTGTGTAACTATACCTATAAATATAGGTAGATATAAAAAAATGTAAGTCAGCAATACATATATACTTGCAAATGCATGTTTTATTGTGGTTCTATTGAAAATAGCTAAGTTACAGAATCAATGTGGTCCACCAGCTGATAAACACAATATGATATATACATATGTGCAATAAAATTTTTTCAGTAATAAAAATAGTAATTATGTCATTTGCAGAAAAATAATGAATTAGAGATCATTATTCTAAGTGAAATAAATCAGAATTAGAAAGTCAAATATTATGTCTTCTCTAATGTACATAAATTAATGTGTAAGTTTCTATATGTACACCTATGCTTCTGTAAGTGTTGAAATGTGTGACGAGACAGAAAAGTATCTTAAGAAGAAGGCAGGGAGCATTATGCTGCAGTATCTGGATTAAAATTTACGTAAGATGCTTAGCGCATTAATCCATTTTCTTCCATGCATGAAAATCTGAATTTGATCCCTAGGAGCTCCATGGTAGAAGGAGAGAGCTGAGTTTTGTGAGTTGTTCTCTAGCCTCCATGTGCATACTGTGGCATGTGTCCCTTCCCTAGTAAGTAAAGAAATGTAATTTACCCAATTTGGTAAACATGGAGGCTCCAGGTTCAATAAGAGACCATCTCTCAAAAGATGAGGTACACAATGATAGATGAAGACATACCAATTGATGCACGCACGCGCGCACACACACACACACACACACACACACACACACACACTCACACACATACACACATACACTGCAGCAAGAGCCTTAAGTTTGTAGGCTTAAGAAAAGTACAAGAGAGTAAGAGTTGTGGTAGGCTCTTGCTAACTAATATAATATTTTGAGTGAAAATATATAGTCAACTATTTATTAGTTGACCTGTCTACACCTACTCATCTACTCCACATCCATTTACCTTTTATGTCTTTAAAAGACATATTTGATGTGCTCAATCCTATTCTCTGTCTATCTATCATTCACCTGTTTTTTTTATCCCATTACAAGAGGCAACAAGGACACTAACATTCTAGTAAAATAAAATAAAATACAGTAAAAATTCCCCCAAGTCCTCCAAACAAAAAACAAATAAAAAACTAAAACCAAAAATGCAAGGCTAGAGATGTTCAGGCATTTTTAGCAACAACTAGAATCTGATGTCAGCCATGCTGCTTTTCCCTAAAATTACCTGTGCATCAATAGATAGACCACCCTGTGAAGGGAATGCACATCCGTGGAGTGCATCACTTTCCTCTGTGCAATGTCTCTTTTGTAGAGAGGAGCATGTTCATTGAAAACCATTGTGTGCATTTGTTAAAGGTCAAATGGTTTGGTTAGGTTTGGACATCTCATTATACTTTGGAAGAGCTAATAGGACAGCAGCTGCTGAAAGTAATATCACAAAAATATGAACGCAGTAACATTAAAGGGCTGCTTTAATAGTGATAGAAAGGCCTCATGAACTTAGCGACTAGTGAAAAGTAGGCAGGTCTCTCTGTAAGGGGCAAATCATGGGATGGCATGATGCACAGGCTTCATGCAATTGCTTCTAAGGGGCTGACTATGGATAGCAAATGAGTACCTAAAATACTGAGGGACATCTCCCATTTCCAAAAATGACTTTTGTGAGCGTCGTGAACTTTGTTTTTTCTTGAGAGTATTTTTTTTTCAAAACACATTCTTAGCAGCCCCAGATGAGGTGATTTGCCTCACGGCCGCACTATAAATCATCATTAGAGTTGGCTGTGATGGCCTCTACTTATAGCTGCTTGTGTTCCATACTGAAATGGCTCTCCTTGCTAATTTTCTCTTCTTTGTTTGCACTCCTTCAGTCATCAATTACAAAAGCAGCCTGGCCATTGCTCTCTGTCTTGCCTCAGTGAACTCCTACTTTTCCTGACTGTTAACCCCTCACTGGAATGCACATGGCCTCTGAGTTGATCAGGGCCCCTATTCACCTCCCTCAATGAGCTTCCCTTCCTGGCACTGCGCTGCAAGGCAATATTTTCCATCTGTTGACTGAAGAGCATGACATAGGCAGTTTGATATGGTTGCAGAGACCACAGCAAACCAGTGATGCACAACTCACTTTTATTCCACAGGCCTGTGGGAGCCCACAGTTATAAGAAGCCTTTCTGCTAGACTGAACACAGCTTGGCATTCGGAAACAAATACTCCTCCCAGGATCACTCAATATGTTTCCTATTCAAGCCAGAAACGTTGTGGTTAGAATAATCTAAAGATGCATCTAATCGGAAGTTATCCTGAAACATGTGCGCAAGCTTTCTCTTTCATACTCCAGCTGCTTTCTTTCCATCGGCTGTTTACTGTGTGAGGGATCGTCCTGTGTTTATTATGTAGTAGCAAGGAAGTGTTGTTTGTGACCTAGGGACCTCGGGAGCTTTCAAAGAGAGGGGGGAAGGGTTCCTCATCAGTTCAAACTTTGGAGTTGCTGATAACATCACGTTTTCAGATTTGGCATTTTCCTTTCTGAAGCATCTTGTAAGTCTGTCTAACGATAGCCCCTTTTTGAAACAGGGAAGTTGCTTGGGAAACTATTAAGAGAGTGTTGTGAAGAGCACAAAAGACGCTCAACAAGCATTTTCTGATTACCACAGCATGGAAGTAAATGTTAATATAGACAACTTTACATTCACATACTGGCTGAAAATTTGTTAGATATTGAGAGTAGTTTCATGAGCTTTAAAATCAAAGTATGGCATAAATGATGTTCGTAAAAGGTAACATTGTTTAATAGATACTTATCTGTTCAAAACATCCCAATTTCTATCAGTGTGTTAAAAATCAAATTATACTTCTTGACATGGTTCCAAGGCTCTTAGAACTCATTCCAGTGAGACGACACCACTCACTCATGTTAAAAATAACCTAAGAGTATAGTCTACCATGTTACTCAAACAAAACTTTTCTCTGTCTGCAATGTTCTTCTACCAATTTCTACATCAAAACGTGTTTATTCAAACAATACCTAAGATACTTTCATTAGTTCTCTTCCTCAACTGATAACTGAATAAACACTACTTTCAGGCCATGTGCTGTATACACCTCTAATTCTAGCTCTGTGCGTGTTTGAAGCACCTGTGATCATTCTCATATACCACCCAGAAACAGATGGAGAAAAGTTGCCAGCTTTACTGCATACTCTCTGTGCTACCTGATGAGTGGGACTTGGGTCCAAACGTGCCCCACTACCAAACTCAGTTTTTTTCTCTGCTCTGTCTGCTTTTCCTTTTTGTGATTGAACATGAGCCGACTCCAGGCCCCAACCTCAGTCTTTTTGTGCTCAGCTTCGTTTAATTCTGTCCTGACCCAGCCAGTGAGTTGTATTAAAGTAAGTGACTTAGTTTTTGGAACTAGGAATAAAATTTCTGGGGCTTCTGTTTATATATTTGTCTTAGGATCTACAACTCTTATTTGTAAGACAACAATTTAAAATATTTGAACAAAATGCTCAGTTTCCATATAGAGAGTATGTGTGCAAAACAGGATGTTAGGGATTGGCATCTATTATGGTTCAGATCAGATGACTTATTAAGTACCTGTTGCTACCAACCTCTCTAATGTACTGATTTCTTAATGCTTATTTTTGTGATTAAGATGAATATGAATTTTTACAAAATTTGATGCCTTTGTTTTGTTACTATTTGGTAGCTTTGGGAATTTTTTAATTTTTATATATTTTGAGATGGAGTTTTTCTGTGTATCCCTGGCTTTCCTGGAACTCTCTCTGTAGGCTAGCCAGAGTTTTTAAAAATCCCAAAGAATTTTTATTTTCATTATTAATAAATAAATAAATAAATATTATTATTATATAACTGTAGGTGAAATTTATTTGCAGTAAGCATTGAAACTTGTTATTTGTAAGCAAGTAACATGAGAATTTGAGAAAGTTTGTATTTATATAAACTATGTGGAGAAAAGGGCAAAGGATTTAAAAATAGTTTTCACTGTAGCTTTTGAGTCAAAGAAATATTGCAAAGTTTTCTCTCTGTCTGAAATCTATATGAAAATATTTTGCCTCTGAAGTAGTGAAAGTTTTTGTTATTTATATATGTAATGTATTCATTTCTTTTTGCTAAAATTTAGTTTTCAAAATATATGTGTGACTGGTTAGCTTTTGCCAATTTGACAAAAAGTGGATTCATTTTAGAATAAAAAAACAACTGAGAATTGGTTCCACCAGATTGGCCTGCAGGCATGATTATGCGACATTTTCTCAGGTGCTAATTGATGACAGGAACACTGTAACCTCTGCCTAAAATAAACTTTTTCTTCCCCAAGTTGCTTTTGGTCATGGTGTTTGTCACAGAAACAGAGATGCAAACTAGGATAGTGTGTCCGGGGGCTGGAAGGATGGCTTAGCAGGTAAACACATTTGCCTCCAACCCTGAAGACCTATCTGAGTTCAATCCCTAGAATCCATGCTGTAAGAGTGAACTGCCCTCTGTCCTCCCTATGCATACAAACACGTAAAACACATAACAAGCACACAATGTAAAAGGAAAATTAAAAATATGCGTCTTTGATGATTTTTATGTACTGTAGGGTGTGCATGTATATGTGCATGCACGTTTGTGTGTGAGTTTATGGATTAATTATGTAAATACATCAAAGATTTTTGTTCCTTTCACTTTAAAATGTTAATTAAAATTATATGTAATGAGACATTCTCCACTGGGCAGTGGTTGGTGCCACAAGCTCAGGCTGGGGAGTAGGGGAGATGTCTTTCCTTTGTACTCAGCACCAAGTGCCGTGGTTCCTGTTGTCTAGGTCACCACCGTCGTCATCATCTTTGATCTTTTGGTTTTCATCGCTTTTATGCTTTAGTTGTTTGTGCCAACAGGAATCTCAGAGCAGGGAATGTTTTTGTGTAAGTGTGAGATTCTGTTGGCGATATTCTAAGAGCTGTTTAGGCCATAGTAGATTAGAGTTTATTGTTATGATTTCACTTTGTTTTACTAGATAAAAACACTTTTCCTGTTCATATTAAATCTACCCAACTGGGTTACAATTGTGCTGCCTCGGTTCTACCTTCCAATCCATGCAAACGATTTCATCTGTTATATCGTGAAGCAGTCATGGTTGCACATTTAATACTCTGCACTTAGAAGAGTGCAATCTTGGGTATTTGTGCTCTTATATCTTATTGATAAAACACCCATCACAGCAATAAACCATCCTCAACCCGTATCCTTACTTTTAATCACTGAGCAGTGTTTAAAGTTATAATTATTAAGTTATAGCTGATTAGTAGAAATACATTCTGTTTTAAAATACAGTAACACATTGTATTTCCAAAGGCCATCTTAAGCTTTTGTACATGGGAACACTTCCCCAGAGCCTTCCCAGAGACTCTTCAACATGAACAGGAGAAGCTGATTCTCACTACTCTTTAGAAGTCGAGACTGAAAACAAAAGATTGCTCATATCCGAGCCAGCTTCCTTCATCATTAATGAAGTTATCTTTATCTCTATGAGCTAATAGTTTATTATTCTGTCTGAATACAGAAAGGCAAGTTTTAAAAGAATATCTTTGTCTTTTTTCTGAGGCTATTATCACAAACTGTCCACAAGCCACAAACGTGAGTGTATATGTCTACTCTGCACTTTGGAGTTCACTTCTGGGTTCTTATTTTTCCTCACATATTAGTTTTGAACTTGTTAATATTCAAATGCCTTTTCCAGACTTGGAATTAAATTATAAAAGAAACTGAATTTTTGATGTTTGGATTCTTAATGAACCTTTTCAGAACATATGTTGCTGACCAAAAACCTGGTAAACATGCAAAAATTATAAAAACAAACAAAGCCCCCTAAATCATAACACCAACAAAGGAACATATTAAAAATGTCCTTTTGTGAAGTGTATTGAAAATCAAAAGTTTTAATCATTGAAATTAACTATGACTTTATTTACAAAAATATAAATTTATTCTTCCCTTTCTGGGGAGCGAAGGTTGTCACTCCTTGCTCCTTACCACCTTTACTATCAGAGAAGCATTCCCAGGATGGCCCCAGTCATTTGCTCGGTTGCACTTTGTCTCCCAGAATCAGCACATAACCACATCCACAGTTCATCTGACTTGGCCCTGCACTTCTCCATGATGACAGAGCAGACTCAGTCTCATCCTCAGGCTCAGTTAGATGTAGGGGTTTGTAGAGATGACAATGTGTGTCATGTCATGACTCTAAACATTCTGTACCACAGAACCAGTAATCCAAGCATTTCACAAGGAAGAACTTTCAACTCTCCCTGTCATATTTCCCATGCTTTTCAGGCTGCCTTGGATCTTATTTTATATATTTGTATATTACAATATTTCTATACGTTGAGTACAAAGAATGAGATCCTTCATGGTATATTTTCAGCATATATGTCATTTTAACCTTAGTTTAGGGTCTATCCAGAGTCTCAACAAAATGACCATGTAAATGCTGTGGACTCTGCATGAACTCCCACATTGTTAGGCATTTTAAGGAGGAAACTATTACTGAAACTCTTCTTAAAAGTTTACCTAAGACCATTTCACAATGAAAGTAGGATTTTGGAGTTTAAATATCCTTAATAGTTTCTATAACATGTGAATAATTTTTTCTGTTTGCTTTATGACTTCATTGTACTTGGTTTACATGCTAGAATTAATCATAAGAAAAATATAATTCCTCATGGAAATCCCCTGTCTTGGAATTGTAGAGATAAAGCATAGCAGAAATTTGACATTTTAAAAGATACAAACCCATTATTTAGCCCAGATTTGCCTCAGTCTCATTTTTAGAGTACACATATACACAACTAGATTTACTACTTATACAATATACATTTTGTAATGACTTATTTATTTAATATGTTAATCACCCAAATAGTTAACATTATAATTTCCAAATATCAATTTGGCATATAGTGCTACAGACAAATATGTTCATGAAACCCAGAGAGTGCATCAACTTGTGCAGTGAGTCTCTGGCTTGATTTAGGAAGTCTGCTCTCATAAATTGAGGTATGTTTGAACAATGAATTATCAAGTAACATTACAATAGACAAAAAGTCTCAGATAAGATCAAGCACTTGAAGTGACCTCAGACAGATTTAGTATAGAAAATATTAATATTACTTATAACAACTTATTTAACCATATTTAACATTAAAAGTGTTATTGTATATTTCTGGATATTATTTTAACAAGAAAATTTGTTAATAATAACTTGTGATTTTAACACTGCATTCTCTTATCAAGTTGACAAGAAAAGGATTTTTAAGTAGGCCAGTTGTATTCAATATGTAACAACTCTGAGAAACATGCAAAGTTGCAATTTCATTTAGGATGCACGTTTTATGCAGAGTAAACAATCAGCAAATAATACATGAAAATATATCATGAAGTGCTAAATGTTATTTAGTCAATCAGTCATAAAACTAATGCTTAGGAGATTCAATAGTTACTTATAGGATTTCTCAAGAAATCAGTATTGTAGTTCATGTCAATACTTTATTTTTGATTCTTTTAATTTTCAGCCATACTATTGTAATTTTATCATATTTTTTAAAAACTATATGTCCAAATAATAACATGCATGTTATGGGTAATGATTCTGATAGAATTCATAGAAAATATGTAGTAAGGAAACAGGGCTACAAAGGATGGAAATATAGTAGTCATTAGCCTGACTGAGCTCTCTATCTTAGACAAGAGTAAGGTTCAATCTAGGTAATGTCTGCATTCTGCTTTGAGGATCTCCTAAGGCAGCAAATAAACTACACAGTCCCCATATTTTATGTTATTATTACAGATCAAACTTAGTTATTTACAATACAACCCTGTATAATTGTTTTGTATTTATTTACAAAAATACCCTTTGCAAATTTTCATCTTCTTTAATTTCATGTGATGGTTGAAGGTCTCCTACAAGTTCCCATTATAGAAAAAAAGCAATACCACTAAAAATACATCTGTTTTTTCTTTACAATTTTATAATATAATATTTTTACGTTTATATTTATATTAGTACACATATATACAGTAAACTACCTACAGCAAGAAGAACCATGAAATACTCAGGAATTATATTAATGTTACACTCATAGTGTTTTGTCTATTTGTATTTTGCAGCCTTGAATAAAAACATCTTTTCTATCTTGATGTGTCTAAAATTGTGAATGTAAACCAGTATCTATCATATCTCATTATTATCAACTTAAAACATCTATCTAGACCTAAGAACATCTTAACCCCTAAACAACTAAGCTTAATTGTAAAACTAAACTATCTGGTCTTCAACCCCATGAGAGACTTGAGAAGGAATAAAATTAATTACCTGAGCATACAGGGAGTGTAGGTTAGCAGCTTCCCAAATGAGAAGATGGCAGAGACAGTTTGCTGCCTGAATAGTCACCCCAAATTCTCTATAACGTTGGAGAATCATCTTTAGCCTTCTGGCCCAATATATCTGACAGACAAATTTATGAGCCAGAAACTACTGAGGACTTGCTTACCCTGTCTTGGCAAAATTTGGCCATCAACTCTGTATGGCAGATCTTAGGATTTCTTGGTGTTCATTCTTGTGTGAAATAATTCTTTATGTTAAATTTTATATTAAATTCTTGCTTTGTGTCTCTTCTATTAATTATCCTATATGTGTATGTAAGTATATATTTATGTATTTATCAACTATATTTGCATGGATTATCTATCATCTATCTATTTTTCTTTTCTTTCTTTCTTTCTTTCTTTCTTTCTTTCTTTCTTTCTCTCTTTCTTTTTCTCTTTGAGACAGGGTTTTCTGTGTAGCCTTAGTTGTCCTAGACTCACTCTGTAGACCAGGCTACCCTTGAACTCACAGGAATCTGCCTGCCTTTGCCTCCCCGAGCGCTGGGATTACAGGCATATGCCACTGCTTCTGGCTTCTCTCTCTCTCTCTCTCTCTCTCTCTCTCTCTCTCTCTCTCTCTCTAATCTCTCATCTATTTTATTGGTTGTGTTTCTTTGAAGACACCTGGCTAGTATAGCTTCCCTATAGTTCTCATAAAGGGGAATACCAATTCAAGGACTGGAAATATGGCGAGATTTTATTACAGCCGAGAAAGCTTTGAGGAAATTAGAAATCCCAATTTAGGATATAGGCAGTGCTCTCCTTCTGCTAACGCCAGTGGAGGCATCCAACTTGCATTACTCTAGCTTTGAGTAGTGACTAGGGATCTCTGGCACCTTTTGGATTGTACTTTCACATTTCTACCCTCTGTTTTTGTTATTACACTTTGCAGAGGCATATTTCTTATGCCTGTCTTCCCTTGGTGGGAGCAGGGTAGGGGAGAAAGAAGTGAAGACATCAAAATAGTTAATATTGTATATTTTGTTTGAACCAACCAAAGAATATAATAGTATCAAAGTACTTAGACATAAGAATAATATGTTTATAATATCATAATCTAATAATATATGTATATATTGCCTCTAAAAGCATTATCTCTATGTCAAATATCTGTGATATGATTATTTGAGTGTGGTGGTTTGAATGAAAAAGGCCCCCATAGACTCATAGAGAGTGGCCTTGTTGGAGTAGGTGTGGCCTTATTGAAGGAAGTGTGTCACACGGGGTGGGTATTGAAGTTTCAGAAGCCGAAGCCAAGCCCAGCGACACTCTATCCTCCTGCTGCCTGCTGATCCAGATCAGCATTTATGGGTTTCAGTATGATAATTTTGAATTCTTGATATGTGATTATTTTTTATTTGCTGTTAGTGGAAAGTTGAAATCTATAGTTTTTTCATTTACTAAAAGTTCCAGAGACTCATAACCCACTTATTTAATTGGAATTTCCTCAAGAACAAAACTGAACGATGTGCACATTCACCACACTCTGTATCTCCTGGAGAACTCACACCGAGAAATTTCTACCCCACCTTGGCTCATTCATGTGCTTTTTTTTAAATCCAAAAATCCAGTAGAAGTACTGTTTCAGTAACATAGGAATGACATGACAATTCACATGAGTGAAGCATGTATGTATGGTTCTGCAGAAGTCATAGTTGTTGAGTAAGAAAACAGACAAGGTATTGGAGACCTCTTAATTGTATTTCATTTTACTCAACATACGTAAAATCTGTCATTATTTCTGACAACTAGATATGTCTTCTGTAGATGTTAACTGCTCTGAGAAACCAGAAAACTCAATTCAAGAATTAGGGCAATCAATTAACTTAAAATTAATATGCTTTCAGTAGTTTAATTGGAATCTGAATTTGTTAGGAAAAAGGTGAAACACATGTCACTTAAAGTATGAGTCTATAAGGGCATTAAAAGTTTTCAGAGTGTGTTTAAGGATTTGGAAACACAGACAAACAGCTTGGGGAGATGTTAAAATTTAGAGACAGCTTTGCAGGTCATGTAGAAATGACCTCTGTGAGTCAGGTGATGGAATATTCTTATTCACACTGAGAATGGGAGGATTGCTGCAAACAAAAATTCAGTTTAAGGACTGAATTCAAGCCATGGGCTTTGGCGGAATGGCTGCCATCTCATGACTCTAGACATTTCTATGTGACCTTGGGCTAGGCACATTGGTGTCAGTGTAGGTGTTTGGGTGTTCGTTAATTATTATTTATTTCAGTATTTCAGATGAGCGAGTGAATGAAACAATTCATAAGAAGAGTGGGATGTATTATTTGCTCGTTCAGTGATAGTTAACAATAGTACTAATGCAATGTGTTTTTGTTTACATCTAAGCATTCTCCATTAGAATACTTGATGAAATATACAGGAATTTTTAGGATCCCTTTGTTTGAAGTTGCCAGGCAGAAGAAAGTATCTGGCAAATGTTTGTCCATTCACAGTCCACAGGAAATTGGTCTGGGTGAAGAAAGAAAGTTCATCCTCAGACTGGAAGAACTGTCAGTCTCAGAGATTGATTTTCTTGAGTGTGGAATGACTACCTTACCCAGGGTTGTCTGGGCGGGGAGCTTTACAAGGAGATTGTCTGGTAGTTAGGTCTGTTTAAAAAGATGTTTCTGTAAATATGCTTAAGTGCTTCCTGTTTCAGACTAGCTTTTGCTGAGTGACGCGGCCCTGTATCGTGTGAGTGTCTGCAGCTTAAAACGCAGGAAGCCATAGATCACTCTTTATGAATAAATCATGTGCGCGCCTGCTGTCAGTTTTGCTGATGCTTTTGCGGAAGCCAAGGTTAGTGCTGTGGTTTACTCTCCGTAGTCCGGAGCTGCCGGGTCAGCTACTCGGCACCGATGCAGCAGGGACGTCTGCTCATGTCCAAATCTCCTTCTTTCTTTCAGTGCAAGTAAAAGAAATTACAGTAAGATGTATCCAATTTTAACCATTACTTTTATGTAAGGAAATAAAACATCTATCAACGTAAAATAGTATTATGTCATCAATGTACCCTCATTGTCTGAGGCATCACATGCATGGCCTGATTCCTTATTTAAATGGAGTTGAGTTTATGCTAACATCGGCATGACTGTGCTGTGCCACTTTAGGGCTGCCTTAGTGGGCAAAGGGAAGATGAAAGGCAAACAACAAAAATTTATAAAAGAAACTATTTCAAGTACTTGTCTTCAAAAATAAACAATTTGAATTGATTCATGTTTAGAAGATAAACAGATTATCATTATATCTAATTTTTTATTTATTCTTTTCTCATACTTTATATCCTGATAGGAATTTTCCTTCCTCCAACCCCTCATCCACCCCTCCTCAGTTTCTCTTCAGAAAAGGCTGGCCTCCCATGGATATCAGCCAAACATGGCATGTCAAGTTGTAGTAAGACTACGCATTTTCCATCATATTGAGGCTGGACCTTCGACCTACAATTTGCTTTGACTACAAAACAGGTTATTATTAAGAAATATATAAATCACACATATAAAAAGCAGCTTAGACTTTTTACTAACTTACAGCAATTTCAAACACAGAAACCCTGTGTAAGCAGGAACTTATCGAGAGTGTCCATTTGAAGTCAGGCTAAAAAATAGGAACAGAACCCAAAATGGGAGAAATTCTCACTCTAAAATCACGTTAAATATCTATCCTTATTTCCTACACAGTTTTGTTTGCCCAATGTTTTAGTTCTGAATTACAACAAAACCTGTTTCTTCACTTAGCAAATACCTAATCTTTTCATAAAACTTGGCTTTAGTACAAATTTATTAATGTAATAGCTCAATAACATAATGGAGAATAAATCACATTTTATGAGCATACTTGGCCTAAAACTATTAGATCCATATCCTAAAGAAACTTTTATTAAACTAGTTAGAAGAGCTAAGTGAATTCATTTTTACAATACAGTGTGATAATAGCTATAATAAAGGCATTTACAGGACACCAGGGAAACCCAGAACAGGAGCCATTACATCATGTAGAGTGGTGCTAACAGTCTAATTACAATAGGGTCCTGTTAGGAACGCACAGGATATTAGAGTGTCATGTATGGTACTGATCACAAATGGACTTGTGGATTAAATGAAAAGGTCTTAGTTATGACCAGAAGGTGGGAAGAAGCACTGGATTATTTTAACTACAAGAGACATGGGAAAAGAAAGGCATTAAAAAAAAAAAAAAAAAGATTGTTTTCACCTTGGGATAGAGTATAAACCAGAGATTGGAGACAGGATACAGATAGAAAGTAAATGACAAAAAATTATGGGCTTTGGAACTAAAGTGGTATCTTTAATTATATCAGGTTTGTAAAAAGGGTCACAGCTTTGAGAGAACATTAAAACACAAGCACAGAAATGCTTGATAATATGAGTGGGCAGTGAAAAAGAAAAAAGATACAAGAAAATCCTTATTTTTCTAAGATACATTCTTCTGGGGTAATAAAAGGACGCATTTTTGGGAGAATTTCATGTTTTTGATATAAATGGGATTGTAGGTGCCATTCTATACCTAAACATGTTAAAGTACTCCAGGGAACTTGGTAAAATCTCACAGCTCTGGAAGTCACCCATTCTGAAATCAGTACCAGTGGGCCACAGCAAAGACCAGAGGAATCCCAGCTCCCTCTTTAAAGTAGTTGAGGAGAGCCTTTTAATTGTCTCTTTTAGCTCTGCTCACTTGAAGTTTCTTGTGACCACCTTGCTCTACTCTTTGACATGACTAATTTTAGGTATCTCTCTGTCTGCCTCACATTACCTCCTTTTCTCATGTGTGGAACCTACCAATGCCTCATTTTTATAGGGCTATTTTCAAGAAGAAGGGGAAGGATGTGGGCACGGTGAAGGGATGTAGAACTGGAGACTCAAGGGTAGTGAGGAACAGCCTGATGTGAGAGGCCTGGGACCACGGTGAGGTCCTGGGGCTGTGCTGCCACCAGGAGCCATGCCTGTGTCCATAGTCCTGCAGCAGCATGGGTCTGTTGTCATCAAATGCCAAGCAGACATCTCTGCGAGGGGGCATGTTGATGTTTAAGGGTTGTACAGAACTGGCCCCACCCAGTATTGACAGAGCAGCAGAAGCCAGAGAGAGGTCTTGCACCAGAACAGTGGCTCACTGCAATGAACATTTGCAAGCAAAGAAGTGTGGACAAAAGGGTGTACTGTGAGACATTATAGCTTCCAAGGGGATATTTTATCTCTCTTGGTAGGGAGGTTGCAAGGGTGGAGGACAGGTATGAGGGGAGGTGGAGATGGGTAGGACTGGGGTGCATGATGTGGAAGTCACAGAGAACCAATACAATGTTAAAATCTATAATACATTTTATATAAAACGGAACTCTATCATTTTCTTCCTTTTCCCCCTCCAATCCCCCATTCAGCTTCTCTCATGCCCCCCCTCCCATTTCAAATCTATAGCTTCTTTTCTTTGACTGTTATTGTCCCATCCATATGCACACACACGCACACACACACACACACACACACACAGAGAGACACACACACACACACATGCACACACAATATATAAATACAGCCTGATGGGTCTATTTTTGTTGCTTGTGGGTAGGCAGCTTCAGGACTAATCACTTTGCATTTGACAAGCACCACAGCGGTTCATTCCTTGGAGGACCTAATGGTCCCTCTCCCGTCAGTCATTAGTTGCCTGTAGTTCCTGTATAGTGATCGGAGCCTGTGAAAACTTCCCTTCTCTATTAGCATGCCCATCAATATTTCCATTGTTCAGGTTGTGTTTATGCAACTACTTCTAGGAAAAGCTGTTTCCACATCTTGACTTCCAGGTATTGTTGCCTTATAATCTTTCTGTTCTGCTCTATGATGTTCCCTGAGGCATAGATAAAGGAACTCTGATATAGATGTATTCACTGGGACAGTTCTACCCACCATCTGTTGATCTCTGCATTGTGTTCTGTGATTGTGTTCATTTGCTATAAATAGTGGCTTCTTTGGTGGGGGGTGATAGCTACAGTTTTCTTTGAGCATAAAGGATACGTTTGAAAAGGCAGTTACGAATCAGGCCGCTATGAACATGGTTGAGCATATGCCCTTGTTGTGTGCTGGAGCATCTTCTGGTTACATTCCGAGGAGTGGAATAGCTGGGTCTTGAGGAAGTCTTATTCTCAATTTTCTGAGACAGTGCCATATAGATATCCAAAGTGGCTGTACTAGTTTGCATTCCAACCAGCAATGAAGGGAGTGTTCTGTTCTCTCCACATCCTCGCCAGCGTGTGGTGTCAGTTGAATTTTTTATCTTAACCATCCTGATGGGTGTAAGATGGAATCTCAGAGTTGTTTTGATTTGCATTTCCCTGATGACTAAGGACGTTGAGCATTTCTTTATTTTATTTTTTAACACATTTATTATTGTACACATACATTATATGTACACGTGTACAAAACAAACTACATACAACAGGGGGAACCATGTGACAATCATGAGAATAATGAGTTCTATATATGTTACATTCATAGTGAATTGGCCATCTGCATTCATCTCATTTGAAGTAAGTGTCTTTCCTGTCTTATTGGGTCTAAATTTCCGAATGAGATTCAGTATCTATCCTATCTCAACTCTAATAGCTTATCTTCTTCATCTTGATCTAAAATGATCTTGTCCCCATTTTTAAATGTTTCTCAGCCACTCGCTATTCCTCTGTTGAGAATACTCTGTTTAGTTCTGAGCCCCATTTCTCAGTTGGGTTATTTGGTTTAGCCAGAACATGGAAACAGCCTAAGTGTCCCTCAGTAGAAGAATGGATAAAGAAACTGGTACATTTACACAATGCAATACTACCCAGCTATTAAAAACAAGGAATTCCTGAAATTTGTGGATAAATGGATTGAACTAGAAATGATCATATGAGTGAATTAACCCAGAAGCAGAAAGACTCACATGGTATATACTCACTTATATCTGGACACTAGCTTAAGGGGCATGCCCCATGAAAGTCTTCACTTACCAGGAAAGTGGGACAGTGGGGAGGACATCCTATTGGGATTCTAAGTGAGAGAAGCATGGGAGAATGGGGAAATAGAAGGATCCAGAGGGTCCTAGAAACCTGCAAGAAAAACATTATGACGGGTGGATCTGGGCCCAGAGGTCTTATATTCAAACTATGGCACAAGCCAAGAACAGTATGTGCAGTAAACCTCAAAGCCCTATCCAAATCTAGCCAATGGACAGGACATTCTCCACAGTTGAATGGAGAGTGGGAACTGACTTTCACATGAACTTCGGTGCCCCATATTTGACCGTGTCCCCTGGATGGGGAGGCCTGGTAGCCCTCAGAGGAAGGATAGCAGGCTACCAAGAAGAGACTTGTTACCCTATGAGCATATACAGGGAAGGAGGTCCCCCTCAGTCACAGTCATAAGGAGAGGAGTAAGGGGAAAGCGGGAGGGAGGGAGGAATGGGAGGATACATGGGTGGGATAACAATTGAGATGTAATATGAATATATTAATATATATATATGTTTAAAAAAAGAAAAAAATGAAAAGGCAGTTACAAATTATACTGGCCTCACAAAGTGGTTGTAGTAGATTCTTTTCTATGGTCCATGACTACACTAGAACTAGTAAGTTAGGTAGGTTTCCAGCTCTAGTCATGATTTTAGGCCTATTGAGTGGCCCTTAAGTCCAATTGGACAGTTGGCTACCACCAATATGTGAGTGACTGTTGCTCCATTATGGCTATCATGTGTGCCATGTTGGTCATTGCTGTGGTTCAAACCCCATACCTGAGCAAGATTATTGATTTCTTCCTCCCCTTGTTTCTTGTATCTGTGTGGATATGCCTTTCTTTAATTTAGGGGATATTTCTTCTCTGATTTTGTCAAAGATCTTGTCTTTGCCATTGACTTGGGATTCTTCTGCCATTATCTATGTCTACAAAGAAAAATTTTGGTCTTTTGATGGTGTCCTACTTTTCTACATGTTTCTTTCCTTGTGCTTTAATTTTGTTTCACATTCATTGCTTATTTCACTTTGTCATTGCATCCTAATATTTTACCTTTGATTCATTCTCGGGCTTTCCCCTGAGATTTCTAATTGCGATATTGATAGATACGTAAATTCTGTCCTCATTGCAGCTCATGTTCTTTTCAATGTTTCTATCTCTTTATTGAATTTAGTTTTCAAGTCCTTATTTTTTTTTCATTTTATTCAATCATATATTTGTATTTTCTCAGCCATGACTCAAGCATTTATATTATATGCTGGAGTTCAATAAGTTATTCATTTTTATCTTTTTTTACATTTCATGAATTCTTGATGAAGTTTATGATTTTCTTTAAAATTCTGCATCCCGGAGTTCATGTAGGTAGTTCTTAGTGGAGACCGTTTCTATAGGGCTAGTTGGCTTCATGGTGCTGTCTTGGCTGTTCATGTTGCTTTCATTTTTGTGATTTGACCTGGGCATGTGGACATTTGTTGTTGTTTGTGTGTCTGATATGATAATCTGGCCCTCTTTGGATCATTCAGAGCAGATGCATGTTGTGAGCTGGGTCGTATTAAACTGGTGGATGAGGTGTTTAATGGGACCAGGGAAAGATGGATTCTACACCGTGAGTCTGGAGTGAGACCTGTAGGTACAGAGGTGGCAGTGGTCAGAGGGAAAGATGAGAGTGGAAAGGAGAGCTTTACCAGTCAGATGTGGAGATCAAATAAGGCAGGTTTGAAGGCCATCCATCTAAAGGGAGACCTGTCCCTGTAGAGATGGCTGGGCATGGGCAGGAGAGAAAATGGTGGGAATAGAAAGAAAAGATGTGATTTACCTAGCAAAGGTATCTTAGGAATAAAGAGTGATCCTTGACCAAAGGCCTCTGAGTTTGCAGATAATGGGAAGGTGGGGGTGAGGAGTGCTGAGGTCACAGGTGGTGGGTTGGTGGGGAGGACTGGGCAGCAAAGGAAAGAAGGACCAAGAAAAGGTGGCTCCAGAACAAAGAGGGACAACAGGGAGGGGAAATGGAGCTAGGCTTGTGGGTTTGTAGATGGTTGGCAGATATGGTGGATGCTACTTACCTAAGAAATGTGGCTGTTTGAAACATGTCGTAACAAGTATGGTGAAAATATTGCCCCTCTCGAGTCCATGTATATATCTGGCTCATTTTGTCCTCATTTAATTGAATAACAGAATAGAGTTAAGGAACAATCCATTAAAAATGAAACAGTTGAAAACTCAAAAAAAAAAAAAAAAGGGAGAGGGTGGGCTGTAGGGTGAGGCAGTGGAAGCAGGCTTGAGACTTTTCATCTCAAAGTTCAGTATATTATTTTCATGATTTAAAAAAGTCTCAGGATCTGCTATTTGACTATTATAATAACTGCATTTTTTATTAAGAGAAAGAAGTATGAAAATATTGTCTATTCAAAGAAAAATTTTATCTTTGACCTTTTGTTTGCTGTAAATGTATATCTTAAAAATTGCTTTTTTAATTTGAAATTTTTTAGCTAGTTTTAAGCCATCTTTTAATTTAAGAAAGTAAAAATTTAAAATATATTTGAGATTTTTATCGTTTCATACACAAAGTTATATTCCTGGAAAAAAATTCAATGATCTAGGTGTTTGTGCTAGAAGAGGGAACTTTCTCATAATGTGTACCAGTTTTGTCACTGTGGGGAAAGTCAAGTCTAATGCCTAGATTCACAAACAAAAGTGACAGCCAAATTAAGAAGATTCCATTTGTACAAAGAATTATTGGAGGTAGAGTTTTGAGGTTTGTCAAAAATATAAAACTTGAGCTAGAAATTTCAGTCACCAGGTTGGACCTGGGATCTTAGTGGGGGAGTAAAAATCATATAACATTTTCATTAAGAAGCTTGCTCGCATCCGGTTCTTAACAGCTATTCTTTAGTGACGCATTTTATGAATTCACACCTTCTGCTACATAATAAAGATCAGGACTGTAGAAAACGGAAATAAAGAGAACCCACCTTATGGCCTCAGGCTTCTTAAATCAGCTCCATATCACTAATAACACTTCCCACTAAGGGATGGTGATACTAAGTAAGCTCATTGGTGAAGGCATAATTGGCGATATTTTTCCTACTGGAAAGCTTTGGAGATGATAGACTATGCTATATAGATGGTTAATTTATCTTTTTTAAAAAAATTACACACAGTGAACAAATACTAAAATTATATCTACATGTGGTTACATATTTATGCATACATACACACTGGGGATAAATTAATTCACTCACCTGGAAACATAATTCTAAAGAGAGAGGAAAATAGCCCCATAAAGTAACTAGAGAAACAGATGTGGGAAGTGTAATTCTCTTTCTATTTTCTGATACTTTTAGAGTCATGAGAATTCTGTGCTTACTCTTAAATTATGATCATAGAAAATATTGACAGTGCCATTTATATACTGAACTAGCAGTATTTCATTTAGGTTTTGTTATAAAACATATTCATAACTTTGGAGAATTTGACCTGGAAACTTAATTGCCCCTGGGGTATTGAATAGCCACTGGTTGTGGACCACCTTTAGGTGCTACTTCCCATGGTCCACTTAAAAGTCCACGCTCGGCATAGAAACATGAACAATATGTGTTCAGATGAGACGTTACATTTCAAGGTGATTTAACTGGCAGTCTTAATAGTCTGCCAGATTTATCTTGGTGTCAAGGGGGTAAGCTGGAGGAGGCTGTGTACCTGATGTTTGAGCAAACTCCCTGACGATAACAAAGGAATAGAAAATCTAAAGTCGTTATGGGATACAGCCTCACAGATGCTCAAGTTTGGGCGTGAGTGAGCCCCAACGGAGACTGCAGTGCACTAGGGAAGCGCTGGTTTATGCTGAATGTGACCACGCATGTGTAACTACCCTCTCATGTATATGTCCTGTAGTAAAGGAGGAGAACTAAAGCGGTGGGAAGGGCTATCTTGCTCCATTGCAAAGTTTTCTGTATTCAAATTAAAAACATATTCTTTGTTTTGGCTCAAGGCTGTGGTTAAAGAGAGCTGCTTTCCTCAGGGAAAACTACAGCATTGGTTGTGGTCAGGAGGCCTATACCATTGACACAAATCCAGGAGTTTCATTTCGCTTCCGTTTGCGATCTGCTCAAAGCTCTCATAAGACCCTTGCAAGGGGCTAAAGTCCTGCTGAAAAACTTTCTGACTCGTGATGCTATGGACAGGCCATTTATCATATCCCATTCCTGCCAAAGCACCTAAGACCTAGGCAGAAAATCAAATAGAGGCACGAATTGCTTCCTTATGTACTGTATTTGAGACTTACTAGAACATTGCTCTAGGTAAATCAAATTTATTTATCCTTTGAAATGATTTGCTTGGACTGCTTTTCTTAATATCGCGTATGATGTAGTATCTTTGTGTTGCAAAGAACAAAGATGTTAATTTGGTTTTTGTGATATGACTATTCTCAGTTGATCTGTATTTACTTTCCAAAAGAAATCCTAAAAAAAAAAAAAAAAAGAAGAAGAAGAAAGAAAAAGAAAAAGAAAAGAAAAAGAAATCCTTATCAGCAAACATAGAATCAGGGAAGTAGCAATAAGTACTTGTTAAGAAAATAGATTTCAACTGTAATAAAATTACTGAAGTACAAATGTTTGAATCGGCCAAATACCATCAAAAGATGAATGCATTTTTTTAAATTAAGGGATTAATGAAATCAGAATATTTGTTATTCCCCTATAATTATATATTGAGGTTTAACAAACAATGTAATACTATTCAGAGATGAATATATACAATGTAATTCTATTTACCTCTAATGAAAAATATCAGAGAAATATTCAGGAAAGTCAGAGAATATTCAGTGAAACAGGTGCACTTAAAATGTATACTATTAAGTGAGGATATGTGATCCCAGAAAGAAAAAAGCTTGCATGGTCACCCTCATGTGCAAAACCTAGTCAATCATATATACAAATATGTAAAAGATGCCAAGTGTCAAAGTCTGTGATACATACTTTATTTTACAGACTTACATACTGTAATTCAGAAAATTACAACTTTGCCTTAGTGTTTTCACAAATTGCTAATATAAAATTATGTTGTACTGTTTGTATATAATTTTTAGCTTCTATGTATTTATAGTAGCTCTAAGGATTAGTTTATCTGTGCCTGGTTAGGTTAAACTTATTATAAATTACAAATTTCATATAAAATTCATTATTTTAGACCATTATATAATGCTGAGGGCTTTCCTAAAGCCGTAGTCATTCATAGACACATTTACATAAACCCAGACATATATTCTTATGACTTTTCAGACAGGGCACCTACAACAGCGTACATAGAAATAATTCTAGCCAAGTCCAGTTGTCTATCTGATAGAACCAGAAGGTTTATTTGGGTTATTTAGAGCAGCATGCATGACATAAGGGCACCTATAAGTCCACTCAAGCATGAGTGACAACACACGAGAGCTGCAACCCTGGGATTCGCTGAAGGACTCGCAGGCAACCTGGTCAGTCAGGGATCTGGTTTACCCAGTGAATGTTTACTGCTTTTCAAACTCGGGGAGGAGCCTTCAGAAACTTGTAATTTAGGCGGGGCATGGTGTTCCATGCCTGTAATCCCAGCACTCGGGGAGGTAGAGACAGGTGGATCTCTGTGAGCTTGAGGCCGACCTGGTCTACAGAGTGAGTTCCAGGACAGCCAAGGCTACACAGAGAAACCTTGTCTTAAGCCCTCCTCCTCCCAATAAAAGAAACTTGTGACTTTCAGATGCTTTCTAGCCCTGTAAGCTTTATTTATTTTCAGAATCTCCCTTCACCTTCTGGAAAAAAATGTCTAAATTTGGAGGAAATGACCAATGTGTATTAAAAAAAAACTATTTTAAAACACTGACCAATACCATTTTGTTCTAAAGAATTTTATAAGAAATTATAGTGTTCTCAAGGAGTGATTATCTTTCCCCCACCTCCTTATATCTTTCAGCAATCCAAGCATCTTGAATGACTTTGGTTCTCCCCATAAAATGTTTTTATGGCAGTGCTGATTACCATAAACTCTATGCATTATGTTTTAAGAGTATAGTTGGTGAACTCTTATTATGTCATTTAGCAGTTTATATTCCCAAAGAAGTGAGGAATGACAAGAGGATGAAGACAGTGTTAAGAATGATAACAATGATGATAATAGTGATGACTGCAGATGGGTCAGGAGACAGATCAAGAAGATAAGAATGATGAGAGAACCGAAAAAGGAAATTGGGCAGAGCTTTCGAAATGATTATTGATTGTTATTTTGAGCTGGGCTCAAAGTTTATTATTTTATATGCTTTATTAAGTAGATATGGTGCTATTTTCCACCCGCAGATCTATCCTTGAATTTGTTTTAATCACAATTAAAAAGAAAGAGGAATAGTAGTTTTCAATCTCAGACCTATAATTCTTAAATATAAGTTTACAAGAATCATTTATGTTTAGAAAAATGAACAAAAGCATCAAGCCCATTTTCCAAATACAAAGCCTGAGTTTCTGTTTGGTCCAGTAGATGCCAGATTTCTTTGACTTTTTTGAATATGAAAAATAAAAATGATCTCATATTGTGTTAAAAGACACTGCAGTTTGAAGGTACGGATTAGTTCTTTGTTAATGTTACAGGCCACATAACAACTGCCTCAACTGAAGTCAGTACTTATCTTCAAGGGTAGAAGATATGGAGATCAATTTATTATTTGTAACTACAAATGGGGATGTATTTTCTTATTAAAATGGAAAATTAATTGTTAGGATCAGTATAACCTCTCTCTCTCTCTCTCTCTCTCTCTCTCTCTCTCTCTCTCTCTCTCTCTCTCTCCCTCTCTCCCTCCCTCCCTCTCTCTCTCTCTTACACACACACACACACACACACACACACACATATCATATATATCTAGGTAAATTTATTTTTATCTCGAGGTAGCTAACCTACCAAGTTAGAAGTTGTAAACATAAGGACCTTAGTGGAAGTGTCAAAATCCACCGATTATCTTCCTATTGAAAGGTATATACTTATTATGTATATATTGGATGCATATTTCAAAAAGTATTTTTATCCATTTAAGCAATTTTTCCCCAGAAAGTACTACTTTAGTTCTAGAGAGATATTTATTTACTCTAAGACTACTAAAAAGTAAATGCACCATAAGCATTTCATATGTTGACTACCACTAAAGAGCTTTATAGCATCTTTTCTGACTTTTGGGTAAGCTGACTCTCGATGTTTTCAAGTTGCCTATTTTTGATATTTCCCCTAATCAGAACGAGAAATAAAGGTATATAATTTGGCAAGTATTCAGGTCAGTGAGAAATCTGTTAGTAATGTACAAATTAAAAAGCTTTGCAAGTTCCAGATGACCCATGCTGCTTTTTTCCATGTAGGAAGAAAGGATATCTTGAAAGAGAAAGTGCCCCTGGTGGACGGGTGGGTCTGAACAGGAGGCAGTTCATTCTAGAAAAGGAAGAAACAGATAGATTTGGCGTACACCTCAGGTTAGAATATGTCTCTACAAAAATCCACCCTTCCTCTATTTTCTATGTTCCTGATTCTTCTTTCCCCTTGCTGAGCTTCATTTTTCCCTTAGCTGTAATTTTGGTGTTTTCCTTACTACTCATTTAAAAAGTTATGTTTTTAGTTATTTCATTATATGGCTTTTTAAAAAGTATAATGTTAAACTAAAATAATATCTTACAAAAGTAGAAGAGTGCTAGCACTTTGAAAGGTCCAGAGGGTAGAACATGGCAGCCTGAACTTGTTGCAGTGCCTTATCTCAGGGTAGTCCTCAAAGACAGTTAGATATATTATAGTCAGACCAACATAAGGGTCTGTCAAAAGCATTGTTACGTCTAATGTGGGATAGGTAGCATTTTTATATAAACTATTTTTCACTTTTAAGTTTCTAACATAACTATGATATATACTGAGTACTAGCTATTATACAGATAGTAGGATCCACTATTTATTTTTAAGATGATGTACAATTTTAACTCATCAAATACTGTCTGGATGATATGACTGACATCTTTGAAAGATACATGCATGCACACTAGATTGCTGGGGTCTCTCTTTTCATAGTTAAACAGCTATTTAAGGTTGTAACTCCTAGCTTCATGGCATATATTGTACCAGTCAGCGATCCATTTATGTGAGAATGTAATAGGAATCTCAACCACTGCATCCGTTAAAGCTTTGATGATGGCATTAATTATTGATTCTTTCAAGAGTTTGAGTGCTTTTAGCTTAGTATTTTGAAACATGGTGTACATTCTTGGAAATGCCAGTTGTTCTTCATAGCAAACTTGCTGACTCCTTGAATGAAAAGGCAACTGATGGATTGCATTAATTTTTATAAGCACCATTTTCAGATATATGTATATATGTCCAAAGGCTATACCAATTGGATGTATTCTGTAACCAAATAAAATAAAATACGTAAACTTAAAAATATGAAACAATGCTTGATCAGATAGCAAACATCAAACAAGAAAAAAAGAGAGTGAGTATTATCATAAGAGAGACAAGGGAGGAAAACCCTATCATTGCTTTAGTTTATAGACTTGGAGGACTTCCAGAATAGAGGGAAGGATCTAAGAATCTGATAATCTAGGAAGGATGCTCTTGTGAGTGCTCAAGACAGTGTAATTGTCGGTAGGAGAGCTGCACAGAGAGCTAGAGATCTTCAGGAGGATTTGTATGTAGCACCTATCAGAGCCCTGATAAATGCAAGTATGTGAGTGGCATGTGAGGCAGGAATGAACCACCTGAAAGAAAAAGAAGGAAGAAGACCTGAAGCTCAGTCAGAATTAGCAACAAACTGTTTTCCATCAGCCACACAAAGTCCTCACAATTGAAAGAACACTCGTAGCGTACATAAGAATTTTGTCTACATTGTGAGGACTAATTTGGCTAGAGATTAAGCACTGCTCTTCATCCTCTAGGAGATCTTAATGCATGACTAAATCTATTGAACTGTATCTCAATTACATAATGTTTGCAGAGCAATGTTTGAGACTATAGAATTACAAAAATAGCCAACATCCAGTAAGGTAAAATTTTCAGTATCTACCGTCCAATAAAAAATTATCAAGCATGCAAACAGGCAGGAAAACACAGCACATAATGAGGAAATTAAATCAGTTGAAACTGATCCAGATGTTAGAATTGGCAAATAAGAACATTAAAACAGTTATTACAAGTGCATTCCATATGTTCTAAAAGCAAAAGGAAAAACTGAGTGTGTTAAAAATAAAAGAAAGATACAAAAAGTAAAGCCAAACCTTAAGAGGGTAAGGTTCTACCATTTCTGAAATGAATGAAATAGTGGACTTTATAAAAAGCAGATTATATACTATGGAAGAAACAATTAGTGAATTTGAAGACACAAAACAGAAGTTATTCTGACATATGAATACGAGAAATGCATATGTGGGTATGTGTGTGTATTTATATGTTTGATATAAAACCAAATAGCATTAGTAAGCCTTGGAGCAGCTTCAAACAAGAATTTAATTATAATTGAATGCATGTAGATCGGTAAGGAGGTCAAGGAATGAAGAATGTCAGAAAAGTATAATTAAAGACATAATAACATAAAATTTAATTTACTAAAAACTGTAAGCTCATAGTTGCAAAACTCCCACATGATTTCAGTCATAAACAAAATATCCTGTGTACAAATAAACACATAAACACATAGAGATATATGATCACCAAATTGGCCCAAGCTCAAGAAAAACATGCTTTGGGTTCTGAAGAACACAAGTATAATAAGACTTCTCTTTTTCTTTTCTCAAATTTTGTTGTTTGTCTAACAATGTCATAAATGTAAATGGTGTACTCTGATTAGTGTCACCCTTATCCTCTCTGAATTCTACCCTGAACTTTCATCTTTCCTCCTCCTTTAAGTTTTTCCTTTTCTTTCTTGTCTTTATGTTTTGGATTTTTTGACTCACTATGTTAGACCAAGGCCATTTGTGCAACCGTGGGTTTGAAATTAATCATAGTAGGACAGCGGGCATGTAACAGAAGATGATGTGTTTTCACTTACCTCAAATCTCTCACTAGCTAACTGCTCAGTAAGAAGCAGTAGAGCTCCATGAGCCCCTCCCAAATCCCTGGTTCACTGTTGATAATCCCAGTCTTGTATAGGTCCATTGTAAACACTTGCGGCTCCTACAAAATCCCGACTGAATTGATTATATCATGCTCAGAAAATAGAATTTCACAACTCCTCTCCTTATTTTCTGGTTCTTATATTCTTTCTTCTCCCTCTTAGATGAAGAGCCCTGTCCTATTTAGAGCTGAGAATACTTATTTTTTGCACCTTGAGCAGGCACGCATTTCCATACTCATCGTCATTCACTGCAAAGAGATACATTTCTGATTAAGACTGAGAATATCATTTCCCCGCGTTTATAAACAGGTGTTTAGAAGGCAGCGTTGTACCATGACAGTTAAGCTAAACGACAGTTGTAAATGTTCCCCCATGGACTAACTCATCAGCTGTGGGCTATTGACTGAATTTACATTACTAGGTATGCATGTCCTTCTTTGCAAAAAGCCTCAGGTAACAACCATAGGGTGGGTGTCTACTCCTAAAATAAGTGTGCCACTATTACACCGGTGCACACATGTCCCTTGGAAGGTTAGTATTGGCGTCTGTAGGACTCACGGCTTTATAAAATTACTGATGCTTTTTCTGTCACAGCAGCTTGCACAACATATTTTAGATTTATGAAGATTAGCCACCAGGAAGGAAGCTTCCAGATAGTTTCAAGAGTGTCTTCCCATTATCTTGCAATCAAGGTAGCTATGTGGTGTCTTCAGCAACATACAATATTCTTATCTACTTTGGTGGACAACCAAGTGGAATGATAAGAATGTACATTGTTTTATAAGTTATTTGGAGTCCCAATAACAGACTTCTTGCAAGAAATAAAGACATAAAATACTTGAGTGATGTATTTTAATAATTAAAAATGTATTGTAATTAAATATTCAGCAAAACTGATTCTCACATTACTGATAAAACCATGAAAAGAATCGATCACCACTGTACTTTGGTAACATGAATTGTTAAAGCTTTTCGTAGAAAGATGTAACATCTTTAAGTTCTTTAAAAGATCATCAGGGGATATAATACCAGTATATAGTGCAGACCACAGCATAGAGAAGTATGACTTAGTGTAATACTATATTCATTTATTTTTATTTATTTTTAATTTTTTATTAATTTATTCTTGTTACACCTCAATGGTTATCCCATGCCTTGTATCCTCCCATTCTTCCCTCCCTCCCATTTAAAAGAAGGATAGTAGTAGGTTTTTCCTAGAGTCTATGACGTGTCTAGCCCTGTGGGCTTGTCTGATAATGGTACTGGAATTAACATTTGGAGTGAGCCTTAAATACAAGCAGAAAGTGATGGGCCACTCCAACAGTATTCTTGCGACTATTGTACCAGTGGGAAATATAATGGCCGACCTGCCATTATTGTGGCTCGCAATGTTCGCCACTGAGTATTCAAGTAGTGTGTAGAAAACCTTATAACACTAGGAAAAAGTAAAGTTAGGAAAAGACAAGGCAGGAAATTGCATTTTTCTGTGAATTCTATCAGAAACTTAGATCTTTCCTAACACTTTTCTGTTATATGTATTTTTTTTTTTTTTTTTTAAGAATGGATAATACCCACTGGGCCATAGTTTGTGTATGTTAGGGTTTGGAATGATAGTATCTCTTATGATTTCAAACCTTCATTCAGGCCACTGATCTAATGTTTCCATTCTCTTTTTAAAAATATTTAGTGCAATTGTGCCTGCAAATAGTATGTCTTCTTTAATACTCTGCTCTTCTTTATGTACCCACAACCATGCCTTCCTTCACCTTGTCTATCCCCTTTATCCATTGCTTTCATTTGGCTCCACTGCCAAACACATCTAAGTAAACCTTGTGCTGAACAAATTCTGCGTCAGCATCATTATTGCTGCTCAGTCTAGTTAGGGAAAATCAGACTCACACTGTGCTCAAACACATCCATATGTCTGCCGTTTATGTTCTTTCCACTTGATCATCTGCTCTCTCCATACAGCTCTCTTCCCTCTTCTACAGAGCGATATTCCATGTCTTCTTTATTCTCAAAATCCCCAATTAAAACCTAAATCAGAAAGACCTTGGACTCAATCAGCTGAAATTACTCTCAAATTCTGCCGACTTAAAACTAACTAACCCATTAACTAACTACTCACAGACTACTAACTAACTAAATGTGTTAGGATTTTTAGCATTAGAAACCAAACAATGCAAGTAATCTTATAGGAGTTATTCTGTCATTATTTCTATACAGTAACTCTATTTCAGATCTAATATTTATCTCTGTCTTTATGGATTCCTTTTTTAAAAAAGATGTACCATTTTTTTACTTTTATATAAAATTTTATTTATTATACTTTATTAAAAAGTAAATACTGGTAACTTAGTATTTATTATTTGTATTTATTAGATATCAGTTATATGTACCTTTGATGAATAATCAATTTCCCTGTTATTATTAAGTAATAATAGGAACTGATTATATAAATTTATTTTTATTTTTTGAAAAAGCATAATTTTATTGGTATGTGTAAAAGGTAGTAGTAACTTCAGTGTATGCATAGATAGGTAAGAGAATAAATTTTGTCTAAATAAATTGTTCATAATGAAGAATATAGTATTAAAGAATGTTTTATAAGTTATATGATCACATATATACACACTGAAAATTAAGCAATATACAAAATATAAACTATAAATACTATACCTTCAAGCATCATGATAAAGATTTTTTTCACAGCTACATTCCTAATCTTACTTCCCTATTTCTTTCTTTGTTTCTTTCTTTCTTTTTTTTTTTTTTTTCTTTCTTGGCTAGATATTGTTGATGTATTTATCTGTGTATATGATTTTTCAAAGCATTTCCATACATTGTTGTATTTAAATACCTTCAACTCTATTAGGGTATTATTTTTCTTGCTATTTAACAGAATACTATGCTAATTCAATGGATGCAGTTAAAGAATTTAACACAGAATTAACTACTAGGACTGTATTTGCTCCATTCTCTCCCTTTTCAAAGAAGCAGAATTTCTTCAGTTTTATGCTTAAATGATTAACTTGTGATTAATTAGAGAGGAGAAACAATCATTTTGTATAATTTCACCCTTGGATGTTGCTAAAAATCTGAGCAGATCTTCAAATTGTTGATTTGAAATATGGCTCTCCTTTAAATTAAGGTGAACAAATGACTAATATCCTTCCTGTTGTATATAATTCCATGCTTAATTTTTGTTGAATGAACAAACAGTAGAAAACTAATAGCTCCATCTATTATACGAACCAAATAAGACAGCGCTGAAAGGTAAAATACTCCCGAGACTATGAAAAATATTTTCCCAACGTTATTTTTACTTAACCTACAAGATAGGCAGTTTATATTCTATGCAAGGGCATATGGTAGCTATAAAATGAGTAAAAATATTTTTCTGGCTTCCATGCCCATAAGCCCACAGGTAAATTATGGGAGAAAACCCAAAATAATTTAGACATAAGGCTGATGTGTGATATTTACATGTGTTGTGCAGTGTGGGGTGGGAGCCAAAGAACCTTCACAGAAAGAAAAGAGTTCTAGGGATTCATTGTAACCCTGAGGATTTGTGGCAGTTGAGAGCAATGGAAATGGAAATGTTAATGAGAGGATTAATACTAGATCACTGTGGAGGTGGAGTGTAAATAAAGGGTAGGCCCTAGAAGAGTGTGCAAAGAAAGGAATGCAAGAGCTAAATCAAATCTCCCACATTTAACTGCTTGTTTTGCTCTCAAATGTTTGCTGACAAAGAGTTATTTCCTACTTTTTCCCTTTGCACCCCCCTCCCTCGTCTGTTCCCCTCCCCCATATGCAAGGAGAGTGTGCTTGTCATTATGTCTTCTACTTATTTTGTCTGACATTCATAAATTGCTCAGTGCATAGCCTCATGTTAGAGCATTGCGTCTGATACTGACAAAACATTCAGTCCTGTTCACCACTGGGCATCCAGATCCATGAAAAAGTGGAGGTTGGTATTCACTCCTAATTTAACATGTTTACTATTTAAAACTTGGCTGAATTCATTATGAAATAGTTAGTGAATAGAAACAGGGAATAGGCAGAGCTATTTTTGTCAGGAAATAAGTTTTCCTCATGAAAGTGAGATATAAAATTTCAAAAAAAATTATCAACAACAATATTAAAATGGACATCAAACTGCAGATACTTTGAACTGTATATTAGTTTAAAACATGTTAAAAAGGATACAGAATTTCCAGGTTACCTCTTTTCGCTATGAGAAATTAGTTATTAAAGCCATTTTGGTTTTACAAGACAGGGTTTCTCTGAGTAGCCTTGACTGTCCTGGAGCTCTCTGTAGAACAGGCTGGCCTAGAACTCCCAAAGATCAGCTTGCCTCTAATTGCTGAGTGCTGGGACTAAAGGCATGTGCCACCACTACCCGACATCATTTTAATAATTTAAGAAAAACCAGGGTGAAAGCAGATGACTAAGCTTTCTGAAAGTTTTGGTACTGTATACAGAAAGAGTTGAAAGTAAAGGAAATAGAAAGACTAGAGGAAAAGAGTTGTGTAACTTATGTAGCCAGGGAAGAGTGACAATCAAGACCCCATCTGTCAGTGTTTGACCTTGAAGGTTGAAGAAAAGAGAAAGGATGAGGAGGGGTTAATGGTCCTTTTCAAAACACAGCTGTGATGGGCCAAGGAAATAACATTTAGGGTCTTAACAACTGTTTAGAAATAAGAAAAGATAGCTTGTTTAGCCAGTTCTTCCAAGGATACTGATCAAAGCCTGAGTAATGGGATGCTGGCTTGAAAGACAGCAAGCATTTTATTTTATTTTTTCAAAGAAATTGCTTTGCAAGTTATGAGACAGAAAGAATTATCTAATGAACTAGGTTGAATTAAAACAACGAGCAATGAAAAGAATTCCTGAGAATGCAATTTAATCAGAAAACAGGGAGAGCATTATTTACTATAATTATTGTTCTTATTAATATCATAGTTACTAAGAAAGGATAAATAAAGGTAAAGATGGCTTATGGCTTGCAACTTTTCAAATAATGATAGCTATTGTTTATATACGTTCAGGATCAGCTACTAAGTAGCGTTTGATGCCCACAAGAAATCATCACCGCCATTTCAGAGATGATGCCATTGAGGGTTTGGAATAAAACAACGTAGTCAAGTTTATACTTTGTCTATCTATATAAAGTGTCTGAGCTATTCTGTGTCCATCCAAGCTTCATGCATTCAACCAGAGCAGAGTGCTATTTCTTTGCAAAAGACATCATCTCCTTAAAACAATGCAAAAGCAAAAGGGAGGGCTGCACTGATATTTTTGAGAGGACGGGTAGGACAATTGTGTAAACATAAGATGGGATGGTTTTAATTTTCTCAGTAGGAGGTGAGGTTATGTGCTAAGAGGGAGGGAAGAGGGCTGGCATTGGGGATTTGAGAGCCTCAGAAACATTTGGAACAGCTGCAGGGTGGAATGCAACTGGAAGTCAACAAGTGATAAATAAAAGAATTGCTGAGATAGAATGAGGGCGCAGTTGGGGTCAGTTTAATTGGTCTCTATTGTTTAGCAGTTTGGTTTATAAATATTGAAAGAGGTATCAGACAATAGATTACTGAAATGTCGGGGTTGAGAAAGTAGAACTCAGAAACAATGGCGAGGAGGGATTTTTTTAGGCGAGTTTTAAGTGCGCCCTTGACCTGATTAGTTTCACCTGATTCGGGCAGACTAAAGAGGAAGGATGTGGCTCAAAAGCCACCAGTAGAGGACGAAGGAGTGAAGGGGGTTTTAGGAAAGGTGGGAAGGAGGGAGAAGGCTGACTAATAACAAAACATTTGGAGGAAACTAAGTGCTAAAATCCAAGACCTTACTCATTTTAATCATTCCAGTAATGGAACAGAAAAGATCCAGGGTCAGGCTATTGGACATCAGGGACCATGCCTGTTCTCAGTGAGTATACTGAGTGCTATGGTGTCTTTTTATAAGAGGTGTTTACAGAATTTATATGAACAAAGAATTTCAATTCCTGAGGATCCATTAGTAAAACCAGATATATCTTGCATTAGGTGTAATTTTTAAAAATCCAAGTGCACTGCTTCACACATCACATGTCATAGGAAAGCTTTTTTTGGGGAAGGTCCACACCTGTTAATTGTTACTAACGCCCTCAGACATATTTTATTGGTTAGGCTGCGGGGCTCTAGTCTCTTAGTTCTTGCAGCTGGATGAAGCTGCACAGTTTGAATGCCTGAAATTTGACCTAAATGGTGTTGACATTAGAGAGACTGTGAGTGATGGAAAAGGAAACAAAAAAAATCTTGGATTTTCCCCCCCTCTACAGAGACTTCTTCTCCTCCAATTAATAACAACAGATTTAAAAATATCTCTACTTGAAGTGCAGAGCACAGCCAGCAGCACAGCTGCCTCCTTAGGAGGGGCTCATGGGGACGCCTGCCTTCCACTCCACATCCTTTTGCTCATAAAAGGCCCCTTGTTTTGTTTGAGTGTCTTTTAGGTTTGTGTTTTGATTTAATTTTTAATTTAATTTAAGTTCTCTTCCTATTTAGAGTTTAAGTGTCAAGGGGAAAGATCTCCAGTGTTTGATATTAATAATTTCCACAGTCAACATTTATTTTGTTTTGCATTAGATAAAACAAAAGAGGGAAATATAATTAAGTTCAACAAATACGTATGTACAAATGCATTTGTAAGTAAAATATTAATTGTTAGGAAGCTTCTAAGCATCTGAAGTGTGATATTTAGTCTCAGAACTAATGCACTTTAGGAAGAGTCCTAACATTTAGAGATGATGTTACTTTGTTTTGAGTTTTTTTTTTTTAGAATATTATTTTTTTTATTAATTTATTCTTGTTACATCTCTATGGTTATCCCATCCCTTGTATCCTCCCATTCTCCCCTCCCTCCCATTTTCCCCTTATTCCCCTCTCCTATGACTGTTCCTGAGAGGGATTACCTCCCCCTGTATATGCTCATAGGGTATCAAGTCTCTTCTCAGTGACCTGCTATCCTTCCTCTGAGTGCCACTAGGTCTCCCCCTCCAGGGGACATAGTCAAATGTGAGGCACCAGAGTACATGAGAAAGTCAAATCCCTCTCTCCATTCAAGTGTGGAGACTGTCCTGTCCATGGGCTAGATCAGGGCAGGGGTTTAAATTTTACTGCCTGTGTTGTCCTTGGCTAGTGCCTTAGTTTGAGCGGGACCCCTTGGCCCAAATCTGCCTATCATAATGTTCTACTTGTTGGTTTCTAGGACCCACTGGATCCTTCTACATTGCTATTCTCACATGGTTCTCTCATCTAGAGTCCCAATAGGATGTCCTCCCCTCTGTCCCAGTTTCCTGGTAAGTGAAGGCTTTCGTGGGACATGCCCATTGGGCTAGTATGCAGATATAAGTGAGTATATACCATTGGAGTCTTTCTGCTTCTGGGTTAACTCACTCATTATGATCATTTCTAGCTCAATCCATTTATCCACAAATTTCGGGAATTCCTTGTTTTTAATAGCTGAGTACTATTCCATAGTGTATATGTACCACAGTTTCTTTATCCATTCTTCTACTGAGGGACATTTAGGCTGTTTCCATGATCTGGCTATTATGAATAAGGCTGCTATGAACATGGTTGAGCAAATTTTCTTGTTGTGTGCTGGTGCATCTTCTGGGTATATTCCAAGGAGTGGAATAGCTGGGTCTTGAGGAAGCCCTATTCCCAGTGTTCTGAGATAGCACCAGATAGATTTCCAAAGTGGCTGTACTAGCTTGCATTCCCACCAGCAAGGAAGGAGTGTTCCTCTCTCTCCACATCTTCGCCAGCATGTGGTGTCGCTTAAGTTTTTGATCTTAGCCATTCTATGTGTGTAAGATGGAATCTCAGAGTTGTTTTGATTTGCATTTCCCTGATGACTAAGCATTTCTTTAAGTGCTTCTCAGCCGTTTGATATTCCTCTGCTGAGAATTCTCTGTTTAGTTCCAAGCCCCATTTCTCAATTGGGTTATTTGGTTTGGTGGTGTTTAATTTCTTGTGTTCTTTATATATTTTGGATATAAGACCTTTGTCAGATGTAGGGTTGGTGAAGATCTTTTCCCAGTCTGTAGGCTGTCGCTTTGTTCTCTTGACTGTGTCTCCAGCCTTACAGAAGCTTCTCAGCCTCATGAGATCCCATTTATTAATTGTTGACATTAAGTCCTGGGCTGTTGGTGTTCTGCTCAGGAAGTTGTCTCCTGTGCCAATATGTTCCAGGCTCTTCCCCACTTTTTCTTCTAAGTGACTAGTGTCTCTGGTTTTATGTTGAGGTCTTTAATCCACTTGGATTTGAGTTTTGTGCAAGGTGACAAATATGGGTCCAGTTGCATTTTTTTACACATAGACCTCCAGTTAGACCAGCACCATTTGTTGAAGATGCTATCCTTTTTCCATTGAATGGATTTGGCTTCTTTGTCAAAAATCAAGTGACCATATGTGTGTGGATTCATATTTGGGTCTTCAATTCGATTCCACTGATCAACCAGCCTGTTGCTGTGCCAGTACCATGCTGTTCTAATTACTATAGCTTTATAGTACAATTTGAGATCAGGTATGGAGATTCCTCCACAGCACCTATTATTGTACAAGATCGTTTTTGCTATTCTGGGTTTTTTGTTTTTCCATATGAAATTCAGAATTGAACTTTCAATGTCTTTAAAAAATTGTGTAGGTATTTTGATGGGATTGCATTGATTCTGTAGATTGCTTTTGGTAGGATGGCCATGTTTACTATGTTAATTCTTCTGATCCATGAGCAAGGAAGATCCTTCCATCTTCTCATGTCATCTTCAATCTCCTTCTTCAGAGTTTTGAAATTTTTTTCAAACAAGTCCTTCACTTGCTTAGTTAGAGTAACTCCTAGATATTTTATATTGCTTGTGGCTAATGTGAAGGGTATGGCTTTCCTAATTTCTTCCTCTGCAAGCTTGTCATTTGTGTATAGGAAGGCTACAGACTCTTTTGAGTTAATTTTGTATCCAGCCAAGTTGCTGAAAGTGTTTATCAGCTGTAGGAGTTCTCTGGTGGAATTTTGAGGGTCACTTATGTACACTATCATATCATCTGCAAATAGGGATAGTTTTACTTCCTCCTTTCCAATTTGGATACCCTTAATCTTCTTTTGTTGTCTTATTGCTCTGGCTAGAACTTCGAGTACTATATTGAAGAGATATGGAGAGAGTGGGCAGCTTGGCCCTGTTCCCGATTTAGAGGAATTTCTTTGAGTATTTCTCCATTTACTTTGATTTTGGCTATTGGCTTTATTATGTCCTTTTATGGCCTATTATGTCCTATTATGGCCTTTATTATGTCGAGGAAAGTGCCTTGTATCCCCGATCTCTCTAAAACTTTACACATGAATGGGTGTTGGATTTTATCAAATGCTTTCTCTGCATCTAAAGAGATGATCATGTGGTTTTTTATTTTCAGTTTGTTTATATGGTGGATTACATTGATGGATTTCCGTATATTAAACCATCTCTGCATGCCTGGAATGAAGCCTACTTGGTTATGATGAATGATATCCTTTATGTGTTCTTGTATTCGTTTTGCCAGAATTTTATTTAGTATTTTTGCATCGATGTTCATAAGAGAAATTGGTCTGAAATTCTCTTTCTTTGTTGAGTCTTTGTGAGGTTTAGGTATCAACGTGCCTATGGCCTCATAGAAGAATTTGGTAATGTTCCATCCAATTCTATGTTTTGGAGTAGCTTGAAGAGTATCGGTATTAGCTCACCTTTGAAGGTCTGGTAGAATTCTGCACTGAAACCATCTGGCCCTGGGCTTTTTTTTGGTTGGGAGACTATCAATGATTGCTTCTATTTCTGTAGGGGAAATGGGACTATTTAGCTTGTTTATCTGTTCTTCACTCAACTTTGGCAAGTGAAATTGATCAAGAAAGTCATCCATTTCCCTTAGATTTTCAAATTTTGTGGCATATATTCCTTCAAAGTAGGATCTTATGATTCTTTGTATTTCTTCAGTGTCTGTTGTTATGTCTCCCTTTTCATTTCTGATTTTGTTGATTTCAATACTGTCTCTCTGCCTTTTAGTTAGGTTGGCTAACGGTCTGTCTATCTTGTTGATTTTCTCAAAGAACCAGCTCTTGGTTTTGTTGATTCTTTGGACTGTTTTCTTAGTTTCTAATTTGTTAATTTCAGCCCTGAGTTTGATTATTTCCAGACGTCTACTCCATTTGGGTGTTTCTGCTTCTTTTTTTTCTAGGGCTTCCAGCTGTTTTGTTAAGTTGCTTATGTGCGATGTTTCCAATTTCTTTTTAAAGGCACTTAGTGCTATGAATTTTCCTCTTAACACTGCTTTCAATGTATCCCACAAATTTGAGTATGTTGCTCCTTCATTTTCATTGAATTTCAGAAACTCCTTGATTTCTTTTTTTATTTCTTCCCTGACCCATGTGTCAATTAGCAGAGAGTTGTTTAGTTTCCACGTGCATGTAGGCTTTTTGTTGTTTCTGTTGTTGTTGAATTGCAGCCTAAAAGCATGGTGATCTGATAGGATACAAGGTATTATTTCATTCCTCTTGTATCTGTTGAGGCCTGCTTTGTGACCCACGATGTGATCAATTTTGGAGAATGTTCCATGGGGTGCAGAGAAGAAGATATATTCTTTCTTGTTTGGGTGTAAGGTTCTATAGATATATCTTAGATCCATTAGACCCATGGCATTGGTTAATGATGTTATTTCTCGGCTTAGTTTCTGTTTCAATGACTTATCCCACAGTGAGAGTGGGGTGTTGAAGTCTCCCACTATTATTGTGTGGGGATCGACGTGACGTTTAAGTTTTTTTAGCAGATATTTTACAAATGTGGGTGCCCTTGTATTGGGAGCATAGATGTTCAGAATTGTGATGTCATCTTGGTTGACCTTACCTTTCATGAGTATGAAGTGTCCTTCTGCATCCCTTTTGATTAATTTTGGTTGAAAGTCTATTTTGTATGATATTAAAATGGCTACTCCTGCTTGCTTCTTGTGACCATTTGCTTGGAATATTTTTTCCAACCTTTTACCCTGAGGTAATGCCTATCGTTATAGGTGAGATGTGTTTCTTGAATGCAGAAGAATGTTGGATCTTGTTTATGCACCCATTCAGTTAGTCTGTGTCTTTTTATTGGAGAATTGAGACCATTGATGTTGAGAGATATTAACAACCAGTGACTGTTAAGAGTCTTAATTTTGATGTCGTTTCCAATCGAGCGTTTGTGTAGCTGTGTTTTTGCCATGGTATAGTTACCTATTTCCTGAGTAGTTTTGGTTGTAGCTTGACCCTTTGTGATGGAGTTTTCCTTCTAGTACCTTCTGTAAAGCTGGATTTGTGGATAGGTACTGTTTGAATTTGTTTTTGTCATGGAATATTTTGTTTTCTCCATCAATGTTTATTGATAGTTTTGCTGGGTAAAGTAGTCTGGCCTGGCATCTGTGGTCTCTTAGGGTTTGCAGGATCTCTGTACAGTCTCTTCTGGCTTTTATGGTCTCTGCTGAGTAGTCGGGTGTAATTCTGATAGGTTTGCCATTGAATGTTATTTGGCCCTTTTCCCTTGCAGCTTTTAATATTTTTTCTTTGTTCTGTATATTTGTGTTTTGATTATTATGTGACGGGCAGTTTTCCTTTTCTGTAGGCCTCTTGTATGTTTATAGCCATCTCTTTCTTTAGATTGGGGAAATTTTCTTTTATGATTTTGTTGAGAATAGTTTCTGGGCCTTGCAGTCCGATATCTTCTTTTTCTTCAATGCCTATTATCCTCAGATTTCTTCTTTTCATGGTGTCCTTGGATGTTTTGTGTCAGGAGTTTTCCAGATTTGGCATTTTCTTTAATGGTTGCTTCAAGATCTGTGATTGTATCTTCTAGACCTGA
>OU015748.1:16529032-16545506 GCA_907169655.1 Acomys percivali | reverse complement strand
ATAGATAGCTATCATATCTGTTTACCATTTGCTGACCTACTTAAACCATTTAATAGACATGTAATAAATATTAAAAAACTGTACACATGCAATTCACAAAACATTATTTTATTGCAAAATAAGAATTGCCCATGATTTCATCACTGTGATCTATGCAATAAATTGTCCATCTTTTCTGAAAGGCTTCTTGTCTCCCTCCCATTCTGTTTTGCTTTCAATTTTATGGGAAAATATTAAACACAATATTTATTTTCTTAGGAAAAGTAAGTTTACAGTACCATATTATGAGCCACAGTATATCCATTGTGCAGTCTCTCTCTGGAACTTAACTAACTTTTGTATCTCACAGTTTGTATCCCCAGGCCAATACCATTTGTACCTCCTCTATTCTCTGGAAGCCAGCCTTATGCTTCTCCAGGATTAGTGATTTATGTCCCACATATGAGTAAGAACACACAGTAAGAACAAATGTGAACAGAAGCTGTTCACGTTTGGCCTAACATTCTCTTTACTGATGGAAACTCTAAAGGGGAGAGAGGGTCTGCATGCACACTATTCTTTCTCTTTATGGCAGTAAAACACACTTGATGCCTTGATCAATCCTCATACTAGACACAGTTAAAGAGCTTTTCTCTCTCCTTCCACCCCCATTTTGTGAGTATGTTGAGGAGACTAAACCTGCTTGTAGCAGCTGTATTGCTGATCTACCCACTTAAGCACCATATGGAAAATAAAAACAAAATGATGAGGATCTATAAAGTGTTAAACCATCCAAGTTCACGTTTACTTTCATAATTACAAAAAAAAATCCTAAGTATCTTTGATTTCTACTCTGAGGGATGGTATGGAATGAGACTAGAGATGAATCTACCTCAGGTTGCCTCAAACATGGCTCATATCAAGCTAATGAAAGGATTTCTTGGACTTCATAATAGGGACACAAAGCTGCTAATCAGAGAGTTATATAAAAACACAACAAAACCATTTGAAGGAAGGGAAAGGAGTTAAGGCTAACTTTGTGTTGAATGAATGTTATCTGTATACCCATAAAATCTCAGTAAATTGAATTTTGGTTGGTAGTAAATTTATGAAATATTTATAGACTCAACAAACTTCAAAGAAATAATTTAATATATAAGAGAAAATAATTAAAATTCTAGTATCCCATTAATTCTTTGAGAACCAAAACAATAAATTTGAGAACAAACATAAGTAAATAAGTAAAATACCATTTAGTTAACCTCTCTTATTTGAAAATAATATTCAGCCAACTAGCTGCAAGGTAAATCTTTACTGTTTTGTTTTCATTATTTTATTTATCTGTTCATTTTATATACCAATCAAAACCCCACTCCATCCTGTCCTTCCCATCCCATCCTCAAGCCCAGTTTCCTCATATTCCACCTCTCTGGGTACCAATCCACCCTGGCACATTAAGTCCCATAAGGACTAAGTGCTTCCTCTTTCACCAATTCAACACAAGGCAGCCTAGCTAGAGAAACAGGATCCAGAATGAGGCAACAGAGTTCAAGTCAGAGACATCCCCTGCTCCAATTGTTAGGGGACCCACTTGAGGATCAAGCAACCCATCAGCTTCATATGTGTAGGGGGCCTAGGACCAGTCTGTGTATGTTCTTTGGTTGGTGATTCAGTCTCTATGACTCCCCATGGGCTTAGGTTAGTTGACTGTGTAAGTTTTCTTGTGGTGTCCTTGATCCCCGCAGCTCCCTTAATCCTCCCCTTAACTCTTCCACAGGATTCCATGAGTTCTGCTTAATGTTTGGATGTGGGTCTCTACATATGTTTCCATTATTTGCTGGATGAAGCCTCTCAAATGACAGTTGTGCTAGGTTCCTGTCTGTAAGTATTTAACGATAGCAGATTATCATTAATAGTGTCAGTGTTTGGGTCTCTCCCATAGGATGGGTCTTAAGTTGGGCCAGTCACTGGTTGGCCATTCCCTCAATTTCTGTTCTGTCTTTTGTTCCTATACATCATGTAGGCAGGAGAAAATTTAGGTCAAGGGTTTTGGGGGTGGGTTGGTTTCAAGGATGAGGGGTGAGAAGGCCAGAGATAGAAGGGAAATTGGTGTTGGGGCATCTCTGGTACGAGCTGGAGACATGGGGTGGGGAAGGCTCCTGGGAAGATATGGGGGTGACCCTAGATGAGACTTGTAGCAGTGGGTAATACTATGAATGACATGACCACATCTTGTGGCGAGGCAGGATTTCCAGTGGAAGGAGGGAATTCTTCTTCGTCATGAAATAAAGGCTGGGAGTGTGCCTTAGCTATAGAGCCTTTGCCTAGCATGTTCACAGTTCTGGCCCCCAACCATAACAACAAAGACAAATGATGATATAACATCTTGTAAGTACATTTATTTCAGAAATACAAACTTGAGATAATGTTAGAACATTGGATGGCATACTTTATTGCATGTCATTACATGTTAGGACTATCCATTTGCTTTTATATTTGTTTATTTGGTGTAGTAGTGGTGGTGGTGGTAGTAGTAGTAAGGTGTGTGTGTATGTGTGTGTGTGTGTGTGTGTGTGTGTGTGTGTGTGTGAGAGAGAGAGAGAGAGAGAGAGAGAGAGAGAGAGAGAGAGAGAGAGAGAGAGAGAGGAATTTGCTTCCAAGGCACTGTAATGCCAAGCAAATTACTATACTGTTTAGCTCTATCTTCAGCCCTAGTCACTTATTTTTATTCAACTCTTATATTAGTTGCTAAGTTTGACTGTGAGACTCAGCATCTGTTTCAACCCCTGCTGGGCAGAGTCTTTCAGCAAACCTCTATCGTAGGCTCCCCTCCCGTTCCTTCTCTTCAGACAAGATCAGGCACGTTCAGGGTGATATGGCCATAGACCATGTTCCTTCTCTTCAACTGCTTCTGGTGTCTATTCTTCTTGCCCTTCTGAATGAGAATTAAGTATTCTTCTTAGTGTCCACCCTGTTATTTAGCTTCTTTAGGTCTGTGTATTGTAGTGTAGTTATCCTGTATTGTGTATCTAGTATCTGTTTATAAGTGAGCATATGCCATACATAATTTTCTGGGTCTGGGTTATCTCATTCACAATGGTCATTTCTAGTTTCATCCATTTGCCTGCACAATTCATGATTTCCTTGTTTTTAATAGCTGAGTCATAGACAGAAATAATTTTAAAGATGCCATGTTTTCAGAGAGCTCGTTATGCAGCAAAGAATTGACAACACACCAACCTCATAAAGCTATAAATTATATAGAGAGTACATTTGGATGTACATCTGCACTGAAAATCTTCAGTTTTTACACATAATTCTAAGTAGGAAAATTTTACATTTGAGATGTTATTTATCCCTTTGCCATCCACCCTCTTCCTTTCTTTCCCATCTTCCTCCCCACTTCAGTCTCCTCTTTTCCTCCTCAAATGCCCATGCTAAAGGTCGCTCTTCCCTCCCCAAGTAATAGTTCCTTTCTACTCATGTCATGTTTGCATTACTCTAGGTTCTGTGCTTGCACTGGAAGATGCAGAGTTAGGATGCATGTATAAGAGAGAACATGTGACCTTTGCCTTCCTGGATGAAGGTTGTCTCAATACAGTGTTTTCAAGTTGCATACATTTACCTGAAATTTTCATTATTGCACTTAAAAAATTACTGAATAGAATTTCATGATATATATTTGCCACATTTTTGTTATTGTAAATGATGGAAATTTATGCTGTTTCCATTTCCTAGCTATTGTGAATAGAACAACAATAAAAATGGGTGAACAAGTGCCCCGGTAGTAGACTACAGAGTCCTCTGAGTATATTCTTAGGAGCAGCACAGCACTGTCATATTGTAGACCTATTTTTAGATTGTTGAGGAATCGGCTCACTGATTTCCATAATTTCAGAGCAATAAATAAGGGTCCTTCTCTCCCTACATCCTCACCAGTGTTTGTTGGTTTGTTTTCTTAGTCATAGCTATCCTGAAGTTGGTAAGGTGATCTTAAAGCAGTTTTAATTTGCATTTCCTTAATTGTTATGGATGATAGATACTTTTTGTTATTGTTAGCAAATATTTCTTTTATTTAGAACTCTGTTCAGGTTTTTTAATTGGATTGTTTACTTTCTATGAAGTTTTATTTTTGTGTTCTTTGTATATTATGGATATTGATCTTCATTTAATTTCCTTTGCTATACGAATGCTTTTTAGTTTGGTGAGATCTGACTTGTCAGTTTTTGGTTTTAACTTTTTGAATAAATAGTCTTATTCTGAAAGTTCTTTTGCATGCTTACATGTTGTTGTTTACAGCTCACAGTTTCTCCTAGTTTATCAATGAAATCTTTGATAAATTTCGGGTTGATTTTTTTTTTAGAGTAAAAGAAAATGGCCCAATTTCATTCTCCTACATCTGGACCCCCTGTTGTCTCATCACCATTAGAAGAAGATGCTGTCTTTTCTCAAGTGTGTATTTTTGACATCTTTGTGAGCTGTGAGTTGTCTGCTGTTATGTGGAGTTAATTTTGCATCCTTTATTCTGTTCCTCTGCCCCACAGATGTACGTGTCTATTTTGTGTCAGTACTGTGCTGATTTTATTACCTGGTTTTGTAGTATAATTTGAAATTCAGTACAGTATCCCCTCAGAATAATTCATTTTGCTTAGAATTGTCTCTGTTTTCGAGGGTCTTTTGTGCTTCCACTTTTGTGAGACGTTCATGAGGGTTTCTTGGGGATTGCACTCCCTCTGTGAGTGGCTTTTTCTCTGGTAGTAATACTCATAACATTTCACCAAATCATAAGCATGGGGACTCTTTCCATCATTCACTTTTCATTTTCATTTAGTTTCACTTAAAAATCCTTCTGATTTCTTCTTTTTTTCATGGTTTTCTTTATTATGTTTCTTTTTAACATATACATTTATGTTATTACATGTGAATAAAATAAACTACATACAGCTGGAAGAACCACAAGGCAATCAGTAATTATATAAATGTTACATTCATAGTGATTTGGCTATTTGTATTTGACAAACTTGAAGTAAACATCTTGCCTATCTTTTTGGGTCTAAAGTTCTGAATGAAAATCAATATCTATCATATCTCATCTCTATTAACTTAAAACATCTATCTTATCTAAAATTATCTTAACCACTAACCAACTAAGCTTAATTATAAGACTAAACTATCTAGTCTTCAACCCCATCAGAGACTTGAGAAGAAATGAAACTTTAATACCTGAGTGAACTGGAAGTTCAGTTTAGCAGGTTCCAAAATGAAAAAAAAAATGACTGAGACAGTTTACTGCCTGAACAGTCACCCAACACTCTCTATAACATTGGAGCATCATCTTCAGCCTTCTGGCACAATATATCTGAGAGACTTATTTGCGAGGCAGGAGCTATTGAGGACTTGCTTACCCAGTCTTGTCAGAGTTCGGCTGTTGACTTTGCCTGCATCTAAGCTTGCCCCTTTTAAGGCAGAATTCTGTATGTGGAAGAAATGAGGACATTTTTCCCAGTGGCTTGTTTGCCACATTCGAAGCCAACTTCATAAGAAGGTTCTTTGATGCTCATCATATTCTTTGAGGCAGGCTGGGTGTTGCCAGGAGTTAACTTGTCTTGTTATCAAGGAATCTTTAGAATAATAAAAACATCTTTAAATGTCATTCTGTAGGTCTCTGAGGATTCTGAAGACCTTATTTAACTACTTTACCTTATATATCTATAGAACATCTATCTGTTAGACCTGGTATATATATTCTTGTGATAAAATTAGAATAGTATTCTCATGACCATGATTTGCATAAATATACAAAATTCAATACCAAAAATAACCTTATTTGTAAGTAACAATTAAGGTTCTGATTTCTTCTTTGATTAATTCCTTATTCAGTAGAGTGTTGTTCGATCTCCTGGAGTTTGCTTAATTTCTAACCATTATGTCTGCTTCTCCTTATGAGCTCTACTGCATTGTGGTCAGATGGAGAACACAGAGTTCATCCAAATTTTCTGTTCTTTTTTATGACTTGCTTTTTGTCCTAATATGTGGTCTATTCAGAGAAACTTCCATGGGCTTTCTGGAGGAATGTGTATTTTGTAAGTTCTATATGAAATATTCAATAGATGCTTGTTAGGTTCATTTGTCTATTTTGTCAGAAAGTACAATGATGATGCCTGTTTTTTCCTGTTCCCATTTTATTTGAAATGCTTCTGACTTATGTTTTTACTCTAAGTTGATATCTATCCAAGGTGTTTTGTTTTGTTTTTTTTTGGTAGATAACAAAAATACAGATGTTTCCTAATCAATTCAGCTACCTCATATTGTTGGACTGAGTATTTGAAGCCATCAATTGTCCATAGCTATGGATTCCTGCACAAGACCACATCAGTAAACATTCCAGCACTAGCTGGGTAAAGGTCCACAAGATCCCAACCTTTTTGAAGAGATGTAGGCAGCTGATGTCTACTGAAGGAGTGGGAAGGCAGCATTCCTCAGACATGGAGTCCTTGATAGATTAGAGGTTGCCCATGCAGGAGTGGCCAGCCCAATACTCATGTCCATATAGGTAATATTAGTTAGGATCAGGACATACATAGAAGAAGAAGAAGACATAAATTTGAGAGGGAGGTGCTGGGGAACATGAGATGAGTTGGAAGGAAGAAAGGGATGGATGCTATTTAGAAAGTTTACAGAGTTCCACCAGAGTCACCAGATGTTGCTAGGGGAATTGGGGCCCTCTCTTTAGGATCATAGTTTTATTAAAAATTTTCTTAAGAACAGATTCAAAAAGAAGCTTGAAGACAATTTTAGTAGGGTTCAAAATGATAGTTCAGAGCTGAGCACGGCAGTGCATGCCTGTAATCCCAGCATTTGGGAGGCAGGGGCAGCCAGATGTCTGTGAGTTTGGGGCCAGCCTGGTCTACAAAGTGAATCCAGGACAGCCAAGGCTGTCCCCCCCAAAAAAACCAAGACAAAAATGTCCCACTTGAAAATAAGAGCCCCAAAGTCTCAGCTACTGCCCAGAATTGGAAGCTAGAGAAGATGTGAAGAAAAATCCATGCTACTTGAGGTAAGCCTCATGGTAGACAAGTGTCCACATTGTGAGGAAAGAAGCTTCAGAGAAGCAGTAAGAAATTCCAAAGTGCCACGAGAAACAAACTTAGGCTCTGGCCATTAAACAAAAGAGATTCAGAAGAGAAGAAAAAGAAAAGGTTAAACGTTTCTGAATCTGTTCAGAACTCCAAGAGAGAACAGAGACAACAGAACTGTAAGCTGGACCTGAAGCACCTGCCAAGAAGGGGGAAACTCAGGAGAGGAAAAGTACATTATCTCTTAGGAAGAATAATTAATTATTCCTCTACCTTTTTGGCATAACTTAAGGTAGACTAACCTACTTGAGAGAACTGGATTAACTCTTAAAGGGAGGAAACACTGGTATGATTTCCTCTAAAGGTAGATTCCATTCCTTGTGTAATAATATGATGAAATGCATTGTACTCATGTATGAAATTTTCAAATACTGTAAAAGCACTAAAAGTTTATAAATATATTAAAGTTACATAAATTTCTTTATAGTAACTCAAAATATAAAATATAACTTATGCCAAAGTTAAAATTCTGCTTAAAATTAATAATCAAAACCTACTTAATAAGTAAATATATTACTAATTGTGAAAATACAATATTTTTGAGGATATTACTTTCCCAAGTAAGGTTAATGAAATCTGCATTAAATAGCTATACTTCCAGGTGAAATCTCTGAGTCAGTCCTATAATATATATGAGTGGATGACAATAAAAATAAAAAGCTAACCCACTGCTACCAAAGAAGCAATAGGTTTTGTTATCTTTTCATTTATTTGATGAAAATAGTGACAGCATGCATCATTAATAAATACTAAGAGTGCATGGGTTTGATGAAGGGAGATCTTGGGGACTGAACAGTTAATGGTCTCATACGTTCAGTTCTGTGGGTCTGTTTTTCCTGCCACATATTTATACTCCATCTTCTCTTAATTTACTAGAGAAACTTGGGTTTATATCAGTAATTTCCAGACACAAGTGCTTATTGACTACCAGTTTCATGTTGTGGGTATCCAAGGACACTAAGGAATAACATAGCTGCTATAAACAAGATGACAGGACAGTATTGTTTATCTTTGACCATTGATCATGTGTTGTCACATTAGCGAACACTTCCAAAGATGAAGTGGAGGTCTTGGTTCGAACTACAATTCCTGGGATATTGCTGCAATTACAGTTACCTGCATGCCAGAAACAGAGAGAAAACATTCTTATTAAAATTATGTTTCCAGTATTTTCTTTAAACAACAACAACAACAATAACAAACAACAAACAACAACAACAACAACAAAACCCCAAGAGTACAGTGTCTTCTTTAAGCACCACTAAATTCAGAGGGGATAGGAAAGTTGAAGGAAAGAGTTTGGTTCCTTTAGCGATTAAACTTTCTTTGCCCTATTAATTTTATGGGTTTAAATTCACAGAAATAAGCCACTAAGGATAATTGATATAAATCAAACTTCAAGAAAAATGTCAAGGAAAAATATAGATATTATATATGTTCAAAGTTTTAGGATTTGTCCCAAACATACAGAATATCTTAGAGGCTGCACCTATAAATACAGCACTTGGAAATAACTTCAAAGATTGCTTTATTTTCATAATAAAAATTTAACAGCATGCCAACAGTCAGAAAATAAATATATGTAGTAGATATTGTGCTGAAATACAATTAAATGCAATACAACTTACATGTTTTTTAAATGCCAACTAAAAGCTTTGTGTTTATCTCCCTATTGGTTTAAATGAGTTGCACTGATTTGTAGGCACAGTCCATAATTCCTTTCCTCCTAAATATTATAAAACTGTTTGCACACTGGGAGAAGCCTGAATTCTTCACTGACATTCATTAGTTGAATGTATATCGAGGGATTTTTGAGCATGTAACAGTACACTGTTTGCATGCTGTATATACTTCTAGGTGTTTTTCCACACTTGGTACTTTCATAATTCTAAAACTTAAAAAAGTACTAGTAACATACTTTTGCATTGCTGAAATTATCTTTGCCCCATGGATCCTTGAGAGTGTAAACACTCCAAGTGTCTTCATAGCAGTCCTCAGGGGTCATTCCAACTGGGAAACAAGACTGCAAATGTTGTTTCCTTTACCTAAGCTAATTGCAAACAAATGTTCCTTTTTTATTTTAGAAAGAAAAGAAAAAAAAGTGTTTGGCTCATTGGAGAAATTTTCTGTGCTTAGTACTACTTGCCCATAGTTTAGATCACGATAGAGCCTACTTTTCCCTTTCGGTTCTCTTCAGTGAAGGTTTGCTAGTCACAATTATTTTATTCCTAATTGAGTGTCTATTGTTAAAATTATCTTAAGTATATCTAGTAATGAGAGTTTATTTAGGATGCCATGATTATAATGCTTTTCTTTATGGAAATGTCCTTCTTGGTTATGCAGCCCCAGAGCTCAAATTCCTATTCTGGCAGCCTTCTAGGACAACAGTGAGATGCAAAAGTCAGAGTGAAGAATCGCCAAGGTCTAATAGAATTCCCCATATAGAAAACCTCTGAACAAACTGATTTGGCTCTCAAGCTGAGCACAGAAAAAGACAGGCCACTTGTCCAAAGAAAGCCAACACATTCCAAGAACAAGCTGTTTTATTCTTCATTTCATACTGGGATTAGTAAGTAGTCAGAGCTTGTTTTCTATTTGAAAAGCCTCCGGGGTTGGAGGACTATTCAACGGCTGCATTAATTGGTAAAGTTAAATCACTTGTCCACTGCATTTGCTCTAACACCCACATTCTCAGTGCAACCATTGGCCACCTGTACTCAGCATGTTCTCACACATGGTCGTTAACTCTGAAAACTAATGCAAGCCAAACAAAGCCTGAGGAATAAACGGGTTGCCGTAAGAAAACAATTAAAAAGTCACCTGTTGTGAAAAGACATATTTAATCAAACCTGCACAAATAGACCACCCAAGATTAAACACAACTTTTTCTTAGTCTGGTATTCACAGTACAGGTGCGTTTTTGTGAATGAGGGATTGTGATGAAAATGTACACACTTGATCTTTTTGAATGTTTAGAACAAAGGTTCTAATAAAATTGTGTAGCTTTTCGTAAATATTCAGGATTTTTTTTTTCTGAAAAAACATGTGTAAGTTGTGTTGTACACATTTGACTATTAATAAGATTACTGAGGAACATATCAGATGGCAAATTAGCTGACTCAACATATCTCAAGATCTAATCCTGTAAATGATGCTAAAAATTTAAGTTTAAACTGTTTTGGTAAAATTGTCTTATAAACCTTCCTGGAATGAATTTAATACACCTGAAAAATAGTATTTTTTTTCATGATGTTGTTTCATTACCTGCAATATAATCAGTTTAGAGCAGCCATAATTCCAATACTATTACATTGTTACATTCACTATAGTAGGTCCAACAAAATTGCATTTTCTTGGATCTCCTCCCCTCTCTTCTCTTCCCTCTTGAAGCCACCTACCTCTTTTTCACCTCCTGGCCAGTTTTCATACACGGGAGGATGGATTCTTTATCTCCTTTAGATGGAACCATGCATTTCTAAAATTTCAAAAATATAGTTTCTTTCCATAAGACAATTTTTCTTTTGTATATACATGGTTATTTTTTAATTAAATTTTAAAAATTTACATATACATTTATGTTATTACACATATATGCAAGAAACTACCTATAGCAGGAAGAACCATGACACAATCAGAAATTATATAAATGTTACATTCTTTGTGTTTTGGATATCCATAAGATAATTTTAAAGTAGTTCTTTAGTTTTATAGAATAGTTTGAAGACATTATAGAACAATTAAAAATTATTTTATGATGTTTAAAATCTGTTATGAAATTTAAACATTTTCAATTGTTCACCATACTATAGGAGGCTCTGTGGGATAAATTATTTACTTTGCTTTCTTGCTCTACCTCTGCCCTGATCACAATTCCCCTTCCTCTCCTTCTCCCCTCATTCTGGGCGTAGGAGACTGCTGGCCATATCAGAAAGTAAGTGAATTTCTACACTATCTGCCTGCCCTCTAGCTAACATATTCTTCTGTATTGCTTTAAAAAAAATCACTGCCTTAGTATGATCATTTTTGACTATTTTCTTTGACACCTTAAATGAGGTCATTCTTCCTCCCCCTCTAACACAATATCCTAAAGGATTTTGTTTTAGTTTTATTTCCATTGAACTAGAGGCTGTGTGAGTTCAGCACATTTCTGTTTGCTTTGTGAATTCATTTTTATTTTAAAAATTAACAAATTTTATTTTTTCATAAAAATTGTAAAGAGAAGTCTATCATATATTATTGCAATTGGCTATATTACAGGGCTATTATACTAAAATTTGGGATAATATGCTATCCAAGAAAAAAATTCAATCATTCATTCACCTTTTAATATATAAAAAATTGAGTAAACTCTCCTGTTTGTTTATTTATACATTTCATTTACATATTTATGTATTCATTTACTTTATGTGAACATATGAAAATCTAATAATAGATATGTATGTTTTCATTGCATGGAGAGCAACCATTATAACAGACTGGTTTAAATTTAATTTAGGTTCAATAATAATTGAATTTTATTAATTAATTAAAGCTGAATTGTATGATCATCTCTGTAAAGGTTGTGCTTAGTAGAATAAAAAGTTGAATACTTTCATAAATATCAATTGAATAAATGAATATTTTACATATAGCCCATAGTTATCTCAAGTAACTTATGAAATAATATAGTTCTCTACAATAAGACACAGTTATGTAAAGAAAAATTGAGTTATGAATAATTATTTCCTACTTTCTGGGTCTTAAATTTGGTTTAAACTATTGTTATTGGAGTTCACTGAAATCTTCTTATACCCTCTTTTATTTAAAGACTTTTTCCCCAGTCATACTTGCCATAAAAATATTCTATGAAAAGAAGAGATATTTTGAAATACCTATGTTCATTTATATCAAATTAGAAGAGATAGATTTAGTTTGTATTTATGAGGAATATTGTTTTATCTCCAGTCATCAAGTTAGTTTTATTCCACCTCAACATACATAGTCAAGTCATTTTTTTTTTTGTTGCTGTTTAATAGTTATAAAAAGGTAGAGGGAAATGGACATTCAGAAGAAGATGAAGCATTTGAAAAACAAATAACAGTTGTGATCCTCGTTATGGCTTAGAGGGTATGGGTTCTGATCTTAGGTATAATACAAAGGAGATAGTTTTTAAAATCTAATCTTATTTAAATGAATGAATTCATAAATAATGGGTTTTCTTTTACTTTTTTCCTCTGGGATAAGTAATACAATCAAAGCATGCAAAATGTTTTGATTTTCTCAGAAGAATCAATGAAAACATTAATAGTGACAACATCAACATTGCAGCATTTGTTGAAGCCTTGTATCAGGATACTAAGTTTGACTGAATCTGCAACATGGTTCAAAGAATTATTTGTTTTACTAGTCTGTTATCTCATCATCTTTTTTGAGTAGTTCAAAACAATCAATCACATAACTGAATAAGGGACCTTCCCCGAATCTATTGTGGACTTTTTTTTTGAATGATTCTTTTTAACAAGAGTTAAAAGCAAGTCATTTAAAAACCAATATAAGGTCAACTGATGGTGGGCAGGCAGTGATGGTGGGCAGGCAGTGATGGTGGGAAGCCCAGTGCGGTGGATGCATCTACACTACAGCTCTTGAACATAAAGCTCAGATGACATCATGGAAGAGGGAACGAATATGTGTGAAAGCCGCATGACAAGGATGTCTGCTATAAAATCATGTCTTCTAGAAAGGACATGGAACCTTCTTCACCCAGGAGACCTCAAAATATTGCTGCCTGTATATGACCTGATTGGTGACAGTATTAATAGACAACACAGAAGGGCAGAAATTGTTATAGGACTCTGCCCCTAAGGGAAGAACTAAAATCAATTAATGACTGTTGAGGGCAGGAGTATTATCTTTTTCAATGTTAATTTCAACCAATTAACCTACTTGGTTAATACAAAGTGGTCAGTCTTGAAATCATATATGCACAAGCCCACTAAATGGACTCATCAAGATTATGCACACACACACACACACACACACACACACGTGTGTGTGTGTATAACAATAATAATCAAAGAAAATGCAGCTATTAATTTGAAAGGAAGTGAGAAGGCCCTTGTGTTGTATAAAATTTTTTTCCCTACATTGAAGTATTCCATCCTGCAGGGAGGCTCCTTAAGCAGGAAGTTAAACAACCCAAAACAGCTTCAGAAAGTCCCGGAAAGTGAACAGATTTTCTAGACCCCTGCCCTGTCCCCCATGGTAGAACCTGCAATGAAACTCTGAGACCAGGCAAACTGCCTTGAATAAGCAGAAGCCACCCCAGATGCCTGGAAGATTTATAAACCAACTGAGTCAATTAGAAGGAACGCTGTCCAATCTGTTGAGCTGCCTGCAGGCTGTAAACTGAGCTCTAGCTTCTCCACTTCTGTGTGCTGTCCCCCACGCTGAGGTGGTCATTTGGGATGCAGCTGTCTTTGAGGCGTTTCTACTTCTCTAAGTAACCTGTCACCCGTATTCTTGTAAGCAGTCCCAATAAAACTTACTGGTTCACCAAGCTGGACCTTAGTGTGCTATGGGCTGCATATCTGGAGTGACTAGACATGTGTGTAGTGTCTGCCTCGGAAATGCTTTGTCACATCAACAACAGCAAGTGTTGAGGGAAGTGATGTAGTAATTATACTTTGGCTTTTAAATAGTGAAAGGAGAAAGCCCATCCTGTATTCTGCTTTGGTCTGAGTGCGAAGGGAATCTTATATGTAAGGACAGACCACTAATGAAGAGCAGTGGCCAGTGTTCAAAGAAGAATCTGAAATTAACAGTGGGGTTGAAAGAAGTGAGGGATGTGAGCTTATGAAAAGAGTGGCTATAATGGCACAATGGAAATGAAAAACATTCCAAATACCGCAGACACCAAGTAAAAATGGCCAAGGGAAATAAATGCAACTCAGGTTAGGGTCTACTGTAACTCAACTTGATCTTAGTCATGAATAATTGTTTAAATGAATGTTAAAAGGGCTAGTCACTTGTGTAGCCTTCAAGTAGCATTTTCATGAACATCAGCAAAACCATTTCAGTTTGTAATTTCCTGTTCCCAGTGATGAAGGCTGCTCAGTGGCATCACCTAGGTAGGATAGAACATCCTCTGCTCATTGCATCCACCCTTTAGCATCTGATATTTTCTATTTTAAAAATTGATCAAGAGCATCTTATTAATAATGCTCCTAAGATTCCATCCATTCTCCTAGTATGGAATCCATCCATAGTTCATAATGGTCTGGCCTGCTTCTTGACTGTATTATTCCCCAAGTAGCCCTGTTGTATATGTTTTTGTCTGTTTTTGGGTCCCTTTTAAAATTAGTTGTGAGTTTTGTAAATGTTTTTATTATTTTTACCATCCCTCTCTTAATTCTTACCAGGTCCACTCTTTTTCCTCTGTACACAACTTTGGATCTATGTTCGTTTTTTGTTTCAACTTCTCACTGGATGTCTTTTTCAATTTTTAAGTTTTATTTCTGTACAGGGATTGAACACAGAGCCTTCAACACCTATGCTAGCACACCATGTGCTAGCTTCCCAGCATTAAATTTCAACTTGAATTTAGTTCAGATGTTTCATTGTGACTTTTTTTTTAAGAGACAGTGCATCTTTTCTTTGTGCAGTGTGTGGTCCTAAGTGTTTCTGAGGCTTCTGCCACTTCTAAAAATACAGTTCCATAATTTGAAGAGCTTGATTTGGCACCTGATGCAACCAACTCTTGCTTAAATATTTCCTTTTTTTTGTTACTTAAAAAGTGCATAATGATACATATGTATGCATTTTAGATTCATTTTCCATTAATTTTGCACCAATCGAATATTTATGAATTATTTTGCTAGTAATTTCCATTTTGCTTCTCATATGTGAACCCCTTGGAATTGAATACTGTGAAAATATTTCTTATCACTACTCCAACCTTAAACTATCGGATGTAGCTTGAAATGATAAGATCTTTTAATTGAGTAATCAAAGAATCCCAGGTCTGAGAGACAAAGGACTTTCCTAGCCATTTGGTCATTAAATTACAGAATGTTTACAAAACTGTTACTATAAAGTAGGTTCTCTGAGATTTAGATATTAAGGGTAGTTTGTTCTTAATTGACTCATGTGAAATGTTATTTTATATTCTCAATTAGACATTTTATTCCCTTAAGGCGCATACTGAATTTTTGCTGTTTTGTGTAACCTTTACAGTTCAGCTAAGTAGACAAATAATTTGCTGATAGTTTGATTGATGATAGATGAGGGAAGGGAAAACGGAAATGTAAACAGCAGTACTAACAAAATGCTACCAAGGCAAAACCTCTGCAAGATGACTGGAAGCAGGAATTGGACAGGATATGAGGATTTCTGGTAAAGTTTTCCAGAAATAATGTTCCAAACGCAAGCAAAAAATTCATTCTTCTTACACTTTCTGTTCTTAATCACAGTTGTATGATGTGAAAAACTTAATCACGAAGACTCAAGGTGTGAAGTTTTGACTCCCTCATAGTATTAGTTATTTATTGACAAGAGCACACAAAATATAATGCCGAAGATTAAACATAGTTGTTTTGGAAGACATAGAGTTCACTAACAGAAAACAATATTAATGGAAACTGCAACACATAGTTACAGCGGAAAAAAAGATCTGCAAAACACATTCCAGGAACATTACAATAAAACTTTTGACAAAGTGGGAACCAGGAAGGGAAATGAGTTTTAACAGAAAGAAAAGAAGTTTACAGCCTCTTATGGCTCAGGGGAGAAAAAGCTCACCCACATAGATCCCTTTAAGAGATTTTCCATGTTTAACTAGCTGCATGGAGATTCCCATATGGCTATTAAAGAATTATATTATCAAATAGAAAAATAATAAGTATATTAAAAACAGTATATAATCATGCTATTAGAAGGGAAGGACAAGGCTATGAGCACATTATTCTTAAGAGCCTGGAAGAGCAGGCACTCAATAAATGCCAGGCATAGTATGAGCTTTGAAAGACTACTTTCTATATCCAATAGGTAACTAAATAAATAATGCAGCCTTGATAGCTCCCAAAATAGAAAGTAAATGGTCCATTAAGAGAATGCATTAAGAAATCTTATTGACTCACTCTTGGACCCTTCAAGTTTCTCCATTATTAGCAAAATGCACACATCAGTAGTTACCCACACAGAAAAAAAGTCTTGTTAAAAAACACCTTCAGGCCATAAATTCTCATCTTTTGTCAGCTGTTGACCAATGCTTCTAATTAGAAATGTTATTATTTCTATAATGTTATAATTTCTGCTTTAAAGCTGCATTTTAAAATGATATGGTTTAATTTTAGAAAGTGATAGCCATCACTATTTATAATTGT
>OU015748.1:16475883-16509032 GCA_907169655.1 Acomys percivali | reverse complement strand
TGTCTGTATGTTTATCATTGAATCCATTTTCGTCTTCAGATCTTGAACTGATTTTTTTATTTCTTTCATCTCATTTTTTGTATATTCCTGAGTTTCTTCCATTGCCTCCTTATAGGTCTTCAGAGTTTGAATCGTTTTATTTATTTCTTTCATCTGATTGTTTGCATTTTCCTGAAAATTTTCCAGTTCCTCTCTATGTGCTTCTTTTATGTCTCTCACCTGTTTGGCTGCGTCTTCCTGTATTTGATTACGAATTTTATTTGTTTCCTCCATTAATATGCTCCTTACTAAGGATTTGAGGTCATTTTCTTGTATTTCCATTGTATTTAAGTTCTCTGGGTTGTTTTCTTTGGGATAGCTGGAAACTGGAGACGCCATGTTGTTTTGGGGTTTTTTGCGTATGCTTTTACACTGTCCTTTAGGCATCTTGCTGGCTTTGTTTTTGTTGGGTAGCTTCCCGAGTTGGATGGAGGGAGTCTGATGATAGACTGACTTGTTTTCTCAGGATTTCTGTAGGCTCGAAACTCTGATGCTTCACTGTTGTGGATGGCAGGATGTTAGCCCTGTTGTTTTGGACTCTCACAGCCAGTGATCCTCAGCTCCCCTGTGCTGTGGGTCCTGCAATCGTTCTGGGTCTCTGAATGAGCATTGGGTCAGCCAAGATATCCACAGCCTTCTTGATTCCCTCCAGGTCTAGCCAGGGACACTGGGCCTGAACCACGCACCGAGCTCAGCTAGATTCTCAGGGCCTGAACTGTCTGCCGAGCTCAGCAATGGATTCTGGGCCCAATATGCACACAGATTACAGCCAGAATTTTTGGGCTGGGACTGCGCAGCAAGTTCAGCTATGGGTTTTTGGCCCAAAGTGCATGCTGTGGTCAGTTATTGACTCAAGGCCTGAACCGTCCGCCAAGCTCAGCCAGAAATTCTGGATTCAAACTGCACACTGTGTCCAACTAGAGTCTTAGAGCCGGGACTGTGCTAAAAGCTCCATTAGAGTCTCTGGGTCCAATCTGTCTGCTAAGCACAGTTAAGGACTCTGGCCCTAAACTGCACGCCGAGCTTCACCCGAGTCTCCGGGGTGGAATTATGTATCGATCTCAGCCAGGGACTATGAACCCACACTGAAATCAGCCCAGTACTCCGGTTGGATACTGTGTGGATAGTCCAGCTAGAGCCTTGGGGCCGCTGAGCCTCTGCACACAGCTCAGGTAGAGACTCTGGGCCTAATCTGTCCGGCAATTCCAGCTAGGGCCTCTGGGATGAATCTGTGTCAGTGCCCCAGAACTGCCCACTGAGCTGAGTTAGTGTCTTGGGCAGAACTGCTTGTTGAGGTGAGCTGGTGCCTAGGGTGGACCTGAGCGCTCCGCCCACCCCGTGCCACAGCAGGAGAACTGCGGCTGCGCCGAGCTGGATCCTAGGGTGGACCTGAGCGCTCTGCCCAGCCCGTGTCACAGCAGGAGAACTGTGGCTGCGCTGAGCTGGGTCCCAGGGTGGACCTGAGTGCTCTGCCCAGCCTGCGCCACAGCAGGAGAACTGAGACTGCGCTGAGCTGGGTCCTAGGGTGGGCCTGAGTACTCAGCCCAGCCTGGTCACAGCAGGGGAGCTGCTGCTGTGCTGATCTGACGCCTCGAGCAGAATTACTTACTGTGCTGAGCCAGCGTCTCCACGGCACTGAGCTGAGCCCGGGACTCTGGGGCTGAACTGTCTGCTGAATCCAGTTTGGGTCACAAGGCACCCCGCGACCCAAATCCTGTCCAGAGTCCCCTCTCCCTCAGCTACTCCCATTGGCCTCCACACCAATCGCCTTCACCGAAAGGCTCTGAGCTGCAAACCTCAGCCGCTGCTGCTGCTGTCGCTGGTGCCGCCACTGGTGCTGCTGCCTCTGCCACTGCTGCTCCAATCCGAGAAAATCCGTGCTCCTCTCGTGTGCAGGGGCATGCAGGTCCTCTGCACCCTGGTCCCTCCGAACCGTGGAGCACTCCTGCTGCCGTGGTGTTGGGACCTTGGTGTTCCTGGCTCAGAAATCTGTGCAATTCCCTGAATTGTTCACTGGAGCTTCCAAACACGGTCCACACTGCTCGCCGCCATCTTGGATCCCCAGGATTATTTTTTTTAATGCAGAACTGTAGGCGATATCTAGGATGCAGAACCAACCTAAGTGTTCATAAATAAAAGAATGATGAGGACAGTGCGATGACTCATTGTGTAAAAACACTTGTCAAGTAAGCCTCATGACTTGATTCCAATCCCTGAAAGAGAAAGATGGAAAGAGAGAGGCAACTCCACAAAGTTGTCCTCTAATTTCTATATGGGCGCAGTGTTACATAAAAGTGATGTTGCATGGGCACCCATACCAACAACAACAACAACAACAACAACAACAACAACAACAATAATAATAATTTAAAAAGAATGAATAAACAGTATACACAAGAGAATGCAAATCAGATAAAAGAGACAAAAGTTGTTTAACAACAACATGAATGAATGTTGAAGACATTGTGCTAAGTGAAACAAGCTAGTTGGAGCAAGCTAAATCTGCATGACTCCACTTGAAGGCGGAATCTAAACTATCCAAAGGCTTCTAAGGAACTGATTAGAGGAGGAAGTGCAAAGGGATCAAGAGAAGTAAACGGTCTGTGGAGCAAGAAGAATATTCTAGAAGTCTGTAAAACATTGTGCTTATAATTAATACTACTAGGAATTTATCAAGGGTAGATTTCAAATTAATAATCTTGGCCCAAAATACTTAAAAGAAGAGGAAACATTTTAATGTTCTTACCTTTTTTCTGGCAGCTGAACTAGACCTCCCCCGCCCCCTCCGCATCTCTGAATTCAGTACCTAGAGATCTGCTTTCTTTCCCGTTGCATAAATGCAATGAACAGGAAGGCACAGATGGATTTTTCATTAAACTTTCTGTCTCATTCTTACGGAAATTCTCATCAACATTCTTTGTACTGTTGGCCTTCCCAATTTGCTTCTTGAATCACACAGGCATAGATTTTCATCTTTTCACACTATACATTCTCTTAAAGGCCCCTCAGTTGTTACTCCCAAAAAGCTGTCTGGTAGGGAAGCCCGCAAGAGATGCTCAGAGGAAGCAAAGGGTGCAGGCGTCCACAGAGACGAGATGCTGTTACCATTTTAACCGAGGGGATAAGGATACAGAGAGAAGGAACTTTATAATAATTCTATGTAGCTGTAATGATGTTGCTATTGAAGACTCACATTTTTCATTTAGTTAGAACTCAGCATGTCTGAAAAGTTAAACATTAAAAAAGGAATGTGATTATCAACTTAAAATATCTATTGAGACCTAAAAACATCTTAACCCCTATACAACTAAGCTTAATTGTAAAACTAAACTATCTGGTCTTCAACCCCATCAGAAACTTGAGAAGGAATAAAATTAACTACCTGAGTTTCAGGGAGTGCAAGTTGGCAGCTTTCCAAATGAGAAGATGACAGAGACAGTTTGCTGCCTGATCAGTCACCCAAAACTCTCTATATGATAGCTATTGATTTACATTCAGAATTTTAGATGCACCAAGCTAGGAAAGATATTTTCTTCAAGGCTGCCAAATATGAATAGCCAAAACACTATGTATGTAACATTTATATAATTCCTGATTGTTTCATGGTTCTTCTTGATGTAGGTAGTTTATTGAATATATGTGTAATAATATAAATGTATATGTAAATATGTTTAATAAAAATTGTAAAAAGAAAAGGAACGTGACAACTCTGAGTAAATACGTGCTGGATGGGGAATAGTTCTGCTTACAAAACATTAGTAGTAACTAGTTAGCCATGAACGACATATTCAAGTTAAAGTAAAATTAAAGTAAAAATTTCCCAATCAAGTATTTTACAGTGAAAATTTCAGTAGGTACTGCAAGCACATATAATATATAGTAAGGTATACTCTAAGTAAATTCTTTTCAGGATTATTAACACCTACCTTCGAGAGATACTTAATCTTAAATTTTTAATTCTATTTATTCAAGTGTGTGTGTGTGTGTGTGTGTGTGTGTGTGTTCACATGTGGGTACAAGCACACCCGCCATGTCATGCATGTGGATGCTAGAGGGCAGCTTCTAGCAGTGATTCTCTCATTCCACAATGCATATCTCAGAGGCACAAACTCGGGTTGTCTGGTTTGGTAGCAAGGCCCTTCAGCTACTGGCCCTTACTTTTAATAATTGTGTGGAAGATATGAATTAGCTGAAGGCAGTGCCTCAGATTTTAAATTTGGGATCTTGATGGTCCCCTCACTGAATCTGGGACAAGTGACATGAGAGAAGCCTGGAGAGGAAGGTGGAGCGTGATTATGTCCATGTTACACCAGACAATTTGAGTAAGCAGAAAAAATAAAATAACAGAATTGATATTCTAGTTCAAAGCACTGGAGACCTTAACATTTGTAAGATGTATAAACTATCACAAAGGAGATCTTTTCAGGCCAATTATCCTTGACAAAGTTTTAAATGTAAAGCAGCATGTTGTTAAATGGAAGCACGTGTACAGACTTTTCTAGAACACCTGTAGATACTACACTGGAAACTCAATACCCACTGATCTCCACTTTGTGCCTACCTAATATAATAGAAAGTTTTCTTTTGGTTTTATTCTCTAACAAGAAATTAGTGAGCATAGTAGAAACAGTTTCAGACACATTTTATAGGAAAAAACTTACAGAGGAATATGGAGTACTTTCATGTTTTCAAAGATTAAAAACACATTTATAAAACTTTATTGGAAAAGAAAAAAAGTGGTGGAAGGCTACTGAGGTGTCAAAGGAATTTTAAATTTTGTATTATTTTTGGCTAATAATTTCTAATCATAGTGACTTTTACTTAATTATATTGTTTATCTATTTATTTTTTCTAAACAAAAATGGGCTAAAAATTTGTTCTAGTTGGTAGTGTGTTTGCCTAGTGTTCAGGAAGCCCTTGGTTACATCACCAGAGCTAGATACATGCACCCAGCATGGTGTACATGCTTACAATTCTAGTACTCAAGACACAGAGGCAGGAGAAACTTAGACAATGTCTTTGATTTTGTTTTTATTAGATTTTTAACTTGGTATATAAAAATGCATTTCATTATAACATTTTTATTCGTACTTTATTTTTGTTGATAATCTTCAACTTCTCCTCCTCCAAGTCTCCCCATCCTTCCCAGAAACACCCTTTTCCTTTCACGTCATTTGAATTCTATTACAGTCTCCCCATCCTTCCCAGAAACACCCTTTTCCTTTCATGTCACTTGAATTCTATTACAGTCTCCTCCTCCCCAGCTTAAGACCATTTGTCTCCTCTCATGGTACCCTTTCTAGTTTGACTTCTAAAGCTTTATACAAAATTTAACAAGGGGTCACAGTTAATCTTTAAAAAAAAATACCAGTCCATTATCCAGATACAGATTAAGGCATCCAAGGACTCAGACCTCCCCAGGGTGACCCAATTCTTATTTTGTAAAAGAGTTTTTCTATGGATTTTACATTCACTAATGTTTACTTGAAAAAATGTTAAGCCCCCATGTTAGACCTTTGTCGAAAGTGCTCTTTAGTAGTCCCCCCCCCCACTCTTGCCTATTTTAAATAGCAGAATCTGTCAAGGACAGCAGTTCAATTGCCTGATTGACATCTGTCAGAGGCTTGGTCATCGCCTGATGGGGAGTGTATCCTAGCAACCCTACCCCAGGTTGACAGGAATGGAAAGAAGATTGGGAATTGTCTCTAGGGTCCTGGAATTTGGTGAGATTTTGAATGACACTGCTGCCACTCTTGAAATTCCATCAGAAAAGGTGGTCTTCACAATGGCAGATCTGACTTTTCTGTGAACTTATGACTGTCAATAAAGCCGTTACCTCCTCCAAGGTCTGCAAAGCTGCCATCATGAAAGTGAGGCCATGGGTGCTTCAATGCCTCCTGACTTTTCAGGAGTGGGGATTGCCACTGAAGCTGCAATTTTGCAACCAGAGAAATGACTTAATAACTGTCAAATCTGCTCTCATTCTGGCTGTGTAGGATAGACTGCTGTACCTTTAGGGGACATCTCTTGCTACCACAGACTCCCACAAAATCCTGCCCATAAACACCAGAGATGCCAAGATTGGGGGAGGAATATGCCTACAATTTGTGACAGTTTAAACAGCCGGAGGAATAGGTCTGTGCACTCATCTGACTAAGACAAAAGACTGTGGCTAGCCAATAGGAAGCTATGGGTACATGGGAATGGCTTTATAATCCAACCTCTCTGGTCACTTTCACTGGTCAGCACAGAAACTTTCTCTCCTATGTACTGCTCACCTGGAAAGTAGACCCCAGCACCCCAATGAAGCTTTATTAAGGTAATTACAAAGGCCTAAAGAAGGTTAGATTTTTGAAAAAGAAAGAAAAAGAAAATATGAAACTGTTGAAAGTTTTTTTAAAAAAAGTATATAGTACTGGAATTTTATAATACCTACAGGTCTTGGTTACTGAGAGACTTCTGGAGATGTCGTGAGACCTGATAGCTTTGGATAGTGAGGATGGCTAGGAGCTGAGCTGTGCCACTGTGATCTGAGAACCATTACATGTGGATGGCACCATACCAAAGCTGAAGGGCTATGTAGACTAAAAGGCCTAAAGGAAGACAGCCAGTAGAGTGCTGATATACAGTCGGTCTTGCCTGCAAGATGTGTTGGGAAAAAGGTGACTCAGAACTTGTAGGAGTGGCCATCCAATGACTGGTCCAACTTGAGATCCTTGCTACAAGAAAGTGTGTGTCTGACTCTGCCTGGAGGGCCAAGAACCAGAGGCTGGATAGCACAAAGACCTAGGATATAACCAAAGAAGGAGGAGGTGGAGGAGGTGGGGGAAGAGGAGAGCCAATGAACACTGAAATGATTTCTAATGATACTCTGCTGTTCTTGTAGCAGAAAGCCTAGTATAATCATCATCCAGCAACTGATGGGAGTAAATGCTGAGACCTACAGCCAAACATTAGGTGGAGCTAGGGGAATGCTCCAGAGGAGAGGGAGGAAGGATTGGAGGAACAGAGGGTCAAGAAACTCAGAACATGGCTCACAGAATCAACAAACCAGGGCTCATAGGGGCTCACAGCAACAAAGGGGGGAGCCAGCAAGGATGTGAACTAGGTCCTCTGCATATAAGTTATAGCTGTGTAGCTTGGTCTTCTTGTGAGACTCCTAACAGTGGAGTGCGAGCCGTCTCTGACTCTTTTGCCTGCTTTTGTCCTCCTGTTCCTCCTACTGGTTGGCCTTGTCCAGACTTGAAATGAGTTATGTGCCTACACTTAGTGTAACTTGTTATGTCATATTTGGTGGGTATCCCTGGGAGGTCTGCTTTTTTCTGAAGAGAAATGGAGGAAGAGTGGATGGGAGGGGCACTAGGAGGAGAGAAGGGAGGGGAAACTGTGGTTGGGATGTAATGTCTGATGTAAGATTAAAGAGGAAGTGGAATTTGAAATAAAAGCATATCATCTTTTACATTGAACTATGTTGGTTAGATCCAACTATATATGAGAGAGTTTTGTGTGAGAGGAAAGCTAGGACAGTGACATTTGCAGTCATTGTAACTTAAACACCAAACTTTATCTACACTAAAACCTGCACAGAGATTTTTGTAGTGCTTTGTTCATAACCGACAAACTGGGAAACAAGACATTTTTCAATAGGCCAATGTCATGAACTTTGCTATATCTATAAATTACAATATTATTTAGGACCACAAAGAAAATAGCTATAGGATTATGAGTAACAGAAGGACAGGAAGAACCTTAAAGGCATATCACTAAGGTTTAAAAAAAAAAAAACCCAATAAGAAAAGGCAAAACACTGTACCATTCCAAGTGTGTGATATTCTGGGAAGAGATGCATGAAAAGAGGAGAAAGGTCCACTAGTTCCCAATGCCTGAGAGTGTGGGATCAAACTGAGAAACAAATAACTGTGATTCTTTTGTGGTAGATACGTGCCATTCACCATTCCTCTGTTTTTGTTGCTGTTTTGTCTGCTGTTTCTGTTTGGTTTACACAGAATAGTTGCGGCACAAGGAGTGGACCTAACATTAACCTATTGACTTTGCACGATTATGTTGTGTCCATGTAGGTTCAAAAGCTGTGGTAAGGACTTCACTGTAGTGTGGCGTGTGATAAGGAGGAGAGATCTGTGGATGTGCTGTGGATATGGGATATATAGAAAATCCCTGTTTCCCTTCCATTTTTCGGTCTTCTTATCCTCTATAAGGCCTTTTTATTTAAAGTAAACATTCTTTAACTTATTTATGTTACTGAAGGGATAGGACTTCCCTGGTCTTATTACTGCATGTCCAACTATCAGAAAAGAACATGACATAATTATGAAGGCAAGAAAATGCTTCAGAATGAATCACAACAGTATAAAAGGAAGACAAAAAAAGGAAAGCAGAACCAAACATAGTTTCCTTCTTAGCCCATCTGTAAGTGAATAGTGAAATAAAATAGCTAATCCCTCTTATTTATTTTATGGGTATTAAAGTTTTGCCTGCATGTGTGTATATGCACCATGTGCTTTTATGATGCTCATGTAGGCCAGAAGACACTGTGCAATTCCTGGGAGCTTGAGTTATCATTTCTGCACCAGTATGTGGGAACTGAGAACTGAACATGGATCCTCTGGAAGAGCCAATCTCCAGCCCCCTGCTCAAGCTGTTTTACACAAGTATCTAAGTTAGAGATGCCCAGGATACTCCACAAGACATTTTAACATAATAATTATATATAATTTCATAACTATTTAGCTGAAATTATTTACTAGCCTAATGAATATGGTACCATCAACCATAACTTGGATATTTAAATATATAAAATCACAGTATTTGAAATGCACAATCTTGCTATTTATTTGAAAAATATGTTGAAAATTTTGCAGAATTTTGACTGTATGTAACTCATACAATTTAAAGTGTTGCCTGGTGTTGAGAATTCATTTATTCCTATATGTGAATGGAAGCCACAGAATCGCACATGTGTATTACATTCAAATTTTTCCAAAAGGAGTAACTCACTGTGTATGTGTCATTCTCTTTGACTTAACATATTAGCCACTGTTAGAACAAATTTTTCTAAAAGAAAACTGCTTTGAATGTAAAGAGCATCACATGGGAAGAATGACTTCTCCTATGCAAGCAGAGGCTCCTCTATAAACCTGTGGTGTTCATCAGTTTTGCTTTCGTTTGTATCTTTTCCAGAAACACATTAACTGAAGTTACAGAGTGGTGACACTATCCATGAATTAACAGTGTTCCCATGGGACTAGGATTAAGTTACCCAATTTTATAGAGTTAAGGAAGATTTAAGCAGAGTATATTGTTATTGTTGTTGTTGTTCTGGGTTTTCTTTTTCAGTTAGGTATAGCACATTACAAGTGATAAAATGCTTCCTAGAAAATTTCCCAAGAGCAAAAATTACTTATGAAGGGAGAAAGAGTATATTAAAGCCCACTTAATGTCTGAGCTTGCGGACACTGTGCCAAATAGAGGTAAAGTCATTTCCAGATACACTGACCATCTGACGATAATTCCACACATTTAATGGAGCTGGAGACAATTTGGGAAGAAGTGGTGAGAGCAGAGGGGTAATTCTTTAGTCAGACATGCTGTTCCATAAACTTGGACTTATGGAAACTACCCACTAGCACATTTAAGGGCTGAGTGTTCTGTTTTACTGTGTATGTGTATGACTGTGCACCTGGGAAATGAGTTATAAAGTGGAAAGTGTTCCCTCGCTTGAGAATACAGAGAGCACTGTTCCTGCATTATTTTGGGTTGGTGCCACATTTAGAAATTCTCCTTAGTGCAATTGGGATGAAGAGTCCCAGTTTCTCTGAAATAATAAGATAAAAATCATATTGGTTTACACACCTTGTTTGGTTTTATAAACCTGGACAACAAAACAAAACAAAAATTTACATATTCAATTAGCAAGTAACTTAAGGTATCCTTTGTGGTCATTTGTTTGCAAAAATTACTTGCTATGTATCTAAGTGAACAAAAGTGTATGGATTATAAAACACTGTTTAAAAGACATACATAAGTAGCAATGAAATAAATGCCAGGTAAGTTACTTGGTTCTAAGTTTGTTGTTTGTGGACAGGAGTTAAATAATATGATTTAAAAATAATATCTTAATTATTTGGAGGTGATATGGCTATTTGAATATTCAACATGTTTAATCTAATTTTCTTTCCTTTCTTTCTTTTTCTTTTTTTTTCTAGACAGGTTTCTTTGTGTAGCCTTGGCTGATCTGGATTCACTTTGTAGACCAGTCTGGCCTTGAACTCACAGCGATCCACCTGCCTCTGCCTCCCAAGTTCTGGGATTAAAGTCATGTGGCACTATGACTGGCTGAATCTAATTTTCTAAAATGGTATAAATTTCATCTGTGAGGAATGCAAAAAGTACATATTATAAAACCAGGATTTAAAAAAAATGCTTTGTAGTTACAAAAGTAAGGCATTTCATGGGGGGAAACCCATACTCTCTCCGTATCAATATTGGAGCACAGGGCGAAGCCTTAAGTGGATAGATGGGATAGATGCTCTCTTCTTGGTGTGGCTTTGGAGCTTGAGACCCAGTGTAAAGTCTTTCTTGTGCCTGACTTATGGCCAACACTGTCACTTTCCCCATTCTTCCCACTCCTTATCTTATTTCTCCTTATTCCTTCTCATTCTTTCTTCTCCATCTTCCTCCTTGTGTCTCTTTACCTTCTCCACAGCCCAAGCTGATCTTGAGCTCCTTGTGCCTCTCCCGCCTCTGCCTCCTGCTGGCTGGGATAACAGGTGTCAGCCAACACCTCCACACTCAATTCCAGTACATAAGGAGCAAGTTCATTGCCCTCCCCAACTGCAGACAAGTTACACTGCTTCCTGAGTTAGAATATTCTAATGTTGGTATTGTGTCAGATTGTAAAATATCTATTTCTCCATCGTAGAAATAGGTGTTTTATCAGTGAAAAGAGGAAGACACTGGTTCTTCACTGGCATCTTCACTTTTATTTAATTTGGAGAAAATAATGTTGTTAGCGAAACTAACATCTAACTTTAAAACCATCTAATGCAACAATTACATAAGTATGGGCAGTTAAAAAATTTACAGGTTGCTGACAGAGAAATAACTTCTAACTTCAAAACTATTAATATATTATATCTTGATATGTGAATGATGTGATTTTAATATATAATAGAGTGATTTAAACTTATATATGCCCACTGTTCCTGTAAAGAGGAAAATTTGTAACAGAAATGGAGGATTATAAAATATAAAAGACTGCTATGAACATGTTTGAGCAAATTCCTGGTGGCACTCAGAAGAAGGACAGCAGGTTACCAAGAAGAGACTTGATACCCTATGAGCATATACAGGGGGAGGTAATCCCTCTGAGGAACAGTCATAGGGGAGGGAAATAAGGGGAAAATGGGAGGGAGGGGAGAATGGGAGGATACAAGGGATGGGATAACCATTGAGATGTAACAAGAATAAAGTAATTAAAGAATAAATTAAAAAAATATTCTGAAAGTATTTTAAAAAATATAAAAGACTATAGAAAATAGTCTAAAGGCTTTATAAAACTTCAGAACATAATTAAAACATAAAAGGAACCAGATAATATAATGCATTTTAAAATTAAATCTACCAATACATTAAAAAAACCCAGAATTTTAAAATGAAGTTCTGATTTGTGTTGAAAATTAAGTCTAGTACGTCATTTAATATTGAAAGTTATAAATGATTTAATGTTTATAGTTTAGTTTGTTTTTGAATTTTACTTTTAAATTCATTTTTAGATGTTAAAATATCTTCAAGTTTTATCTATCTCATTATCTGTTTTATCAAACTACATAGTGATCAATATACTTTTTGTGTAGCATTTGGTGCTAACTGTTCCCTACCTCCCGCAATGTGTTTACAATGAGTGTAGAATTTGTTTACCACAGTAGATAATCAGAATAGCCTTGTTTAATGGGGTTTAGTCTGTGCTTGCTTCCTGTAAACAAGGATGAGAAAAGCAAAGTTTTTATACTGCAATGCTGTCTAGGGTGTAATTTTTTTTTATGAACTTAGCATATTTTCCAAGTTAGTTCCCGTATTGTAATACAAGTGTAAATATTTTTTATGAATGATAGCTCACTGTTACATTAGGTAAAATTTTAATTTTGAGTTTCCCCTCCTTTTACTTTTTCTTTCTTTCTCTCCTAATAACACTCTCTCTCTCTCTCTCTCTCTCTCTCTCTCTCTCTCTCTCTCTCTCTCTCTCTCTGCAGTTTGGGTGAATAGAAAGAGATGAGTTGCTCTACTGTTGATAAACTGAGGGGTTATCAATAACACACATACCATAAACTTTTGTGCATATATTAACAATTAATACAGAAAACCTAATTTGACAATATTACTAAATGTTGTGAAAATACACTAGGGTCCTGAATGAGTTGATACATTTATGGATATATGATTTAGCCTCTTGCGAGGCAGTGGGACATTTAGGAAGAAGAGCCTAGTTGGAGGCATTTTACTGAAGAGTATAAATTATTCTCAGCATCTTTCTTTCTTTTTCTGCTTTCCTTCTGTTGTGACAAGAGAAAATTTTACCTATCTCTGCTTCCATAATGCGTTCTGCTTTACTGCAGGCCCCTGAATGACAGAGTCCAGCAATCTGAAGTGGGGCTTAATATATGAGCCAAGGGTAACGTTTTCTTCTTCAGGTTGATTTAAAATTTTTTTTAACTTATTATAATTTATGAAGATTACATTCTGATTGTTATCCCCTCACTTGTATCTTCCCATTCCCACCCTCCCTCCCTCTTTCACTCTATTCCCCTCCCCTAGATCGCTGACAGAAGGGGATCTCCTCCCCCACAGATTTCAGGTCTCATCTGGATAGCCTGCTTCTCCTTCCTCTGTGTGCCCAGCAGGCCTTCCCACCAAGGGGAAGTGATCAAATGGGGGCACCAGAGTTCATGTCAGAGGCAGTCCCCATTCTCCCAATAGCGTGAATAATGAGCTGCCCATTGGCTAGATCTGAACAGTGGGTCTAGATTTGTTGCACGCATTGGCCTTGGTTGGTGCAACAGTTTGTGCAGACCCCCATGGTCCAGATCCACCAGCCTTGATGGTTTCCTAAAGACCTTTTGCCATAGCAGTGAGAAGCTGGTGCACACACCTGCCAGCTAGACTCTTCTAATAACATTTAACTTTTGATTATCTACAGTGCCTACAAATAAACAAACCCATTATACAACGACTACTGTACTACTGTCCTTTAAATATGATAAATATAAGCATGTTCTTATCAAGTATGTGAAGCCTTGTCACTCTGGGATAGAGCATACAATAGCATAATCTTACACATTAGAAGTAAGATGTCCTCTTTTCCTTTACTAGCTTAAGGCTCTGTTATTTTTGAAAAGTAGGCCATTTGATGTAAAGAAAAAATAACTTGAAATACAATCATTTTTCTCTCGGTGCAGAGATACAAGTTCCTGCAAGATGCTTGACCTTTTACCTTATGATACTCTGTCTCCTTGGAATTCCAGAGCTGCCTCACTTCTGGAGGATGAGAAGGACACACACACACACACACACACACACACACACACACATACATACACACACACACACGTGAATACTGTATATACACACAGGAAGCTGATGCAGTTCACAGGAAGAACAATTGCTTTGATTCCTGTTCTAATAACTAGGGTGTTGCCTTTCTAATGTTAGGTTGAGAAACCCACCTGCAGCTGTTTGAAAAGTACATCTTATAATCACAGGCTACATAATGACAGTATGGAAGTGCACTGTAAATTTTTGTGCTATATTTAGAACTCAAAAATTCACTATATATTTATAGAATAACATATGTTGTTGCCCTTTTATACTAAGTTTTTCACTTCATTTGTTCCATTCTTCTGCCCAACCTATACAAAGCAAAGACATAAAAGATAGTATTTCTTACATTTTTCAGCTGTGAAAAGTAAGTTTTTAAATGTAAACGCCTACAACCCATTGATAACATTAGTTTTAGGGTAGAAATTGGACTAACCCAGATGACAGTTGCTGAATGGTGTAGAGAGAAGAATACAAATTAAAGGATTTAAAAGCTACTGCAATATATAGCGTTATATCTAATTTTGAGTGATTCTACTACTAGACAGATTAAGAAGAACCTTGAATCTTTGAGGGACGATAGGGCATATGATATCTTCTAGTCAGACAAACTAAATCGCACCAACACCCTGGATTTATTAAACATGAACCTGAGGGAGAAGAAGCTATATAGCAAACAAAAAGCATTTCTTCTGTAATTTTACAAGACAGAATGAAACATGAAAGTTCACGTTAAAAATATTTTGATGAAATAAAATGTCTCAGTAGGTGCTCATCACTTACTCTTTGTCTCTGTGGAGCATGTGTTTTCTCCAGCTTGTAGACCTTCTCTTTGTTGCTGCTACTTTGGACATATTCCTAGGCTCTCGGAAGAAGATTGGAGCAGGCATGGGCAGCACTTTGCTGTGCCCCCATAGATCTAAAAGAAATGTGAGCCAGGATTCCCAAAAGAGCTGAGAGGCACGGAAACGCCATTGTGGGACAGAGGAATCAGCAGTCTCTGGGATATTTTGTAAAATATTGAACATAGTGAACAGCACAAAACCTTGAACTTATGAAAGAAAAGGATTTCCTCAACATCCTGCTGTGAATTTGTAAACCAAAGAGAGAAAAAAGAAAATCTCTAGGAGCAAAGACAGCAAAAAAACGGAAACACAAATCAGCTGTTGGGAGTTCCCGGTGTCAGCCATCCCATGTTAATGTCTCTAAAACTGGAGCAGGGGCAGTAAGACCCTGAGAGAAACCATGCCAGCAAGCAACTCTGACTAAACGGAACAGGAAGGGAGAGAGTTGCCAAACTGGCCCTGGTCCCCAAACCTCTGTACTCCTCTCCACCCACTATGAGCATAGGAGCCATGGAATCTCAGAACTGCAAGAAAACCTCCTGTGAAGAGACAGATCAGCAAAACCCTATGAACTGGCCAGAATTGACACTTTGTAAACTTATTCTGACTAACACTCAGCAAATACTGACAAACAGGTAACACAGGCATTGTTTCCAGAGGGCAATCTAGCCAGAAAGAAGAAAAAAAGAAAGAAAGAAAGAAAGAAAGAAAGAAAGAAAGAAAGAAAGAAAGAAAGAAAGAAAGAAAGAAAGAAAGAAAGTGAGGGAGTGAGGGAGCAAGTAAGAAGGAAGGAGGGAGGGAGGGAGGGTGGAAGGAGGGAGGGCGGGAGGGAAAGGGAGGGCTGAGGGAGGGAGCAAGAGCAAGCGCTGGCAGGTACAGGGCCTCCAACATTGAAGCTCAAGACAGGGAAGCATGATCAACCTGCAGGCATAAAAAGTGGTGCATGTGCGTGTGTGAAGGGAGTGGTTCAAAGCAGCTTTTCATAGTGAGGGCCAAGAAACATTAAGAGAGGGCTTGCCCATGCTGACACCTTGTCAGAGACTATACACAAGTTACTTGATTGGTCTCCATGGAGACTCTTCATGTTCACCAATCTAGTCTAACAGGTTGAATCCTGAGACACAGAACAGAGGTCTGTCTTCAGCTGTTTACATTTTAGTGAGGGGAGGAATCCAAAATCTTTGCCAGCAAGAAAGAAATACTGGCTGTATTTTCACTCTTACATTAGTTTGGGTTTTTACTTTTGTAAATCTTTGTTTGTGCATAAATATTCTTATTTGTTTCCTTTTATTTTTTTCTATTGCTCAGTGAGGTTTTATGATTGCTCCTCCTGTTTTTTGCATCAGTTAAATGTAGTCTATATTTCTCTTGACTGCAACCTACAAACTTCCTCTTTTGTTCCTGCCTCATTTTATCTTTGTCACATTTCCCATATTCTCCATGTTTTTCTCCTTTGTTGTTCCTGTAGCTTTAATATTCTTTTTTTTGCTTTAATATTCTTGAAACTCCACCTATCCCAGTGTTTCCATTTTTCATCTCTATTTTCCTTCCTTTCCTTATTTTTGCTTATTTACCCCCATCCCTCCCTAGTGACTCATATTTCCTACACAATATATTGTTTTTATTGCATTCACCCCTTATAGTGTTACTGGATTTTAAATGATGATGTGTGTAGGGTATGAATAATTGGCCCATATAGCCATCAGTTGTGGTTTCTTCTGCAGTTAGCATTGTTCTCTCAGACTGAACGTAGAGGTTAGCCCTGTTGTGCCTAAAAGACATCACCCCACAACACTCCTCCATCACTCCATGTTCACACAGATATACAAAGTGCTATAGATTTTTAACCCTGAAATTTTTATTTCATTCATATTATCTCAGTTCCCTGAATACATAGACTGGGAGTTTAGCTACTGAATTATGTATCTAGTCCAGTGAAGACCAGCAACACAGAAACTCAAACAACCTAGTAAAATTTGACCATTATTACATTCCAATAGAAAAAAATATGATGATAAAAGTCCCAGCAATAGCTTAACCATAGATGCCTAAGTACCAACAGAGGAACAGAAAAAACATAAAAAATCAAGGCAAAATTCTCTAAAAATGATCAATACCATAATAAGTTTCAATGAAAGTGAATTAGATGACATCATAAGTTAAAATATTTAAAAATATTTACTGAATAAAAAAGGACATGAAATGTTGAAATATTAAAAGCCAAAATAAGTAAACAGCTACATGGAATAGCAAGTCAGTACAGGGTATGAAAAAAGAATTTGACAATGAATTATTGAAAATATACAAATTGAAATTATAGAAATAAAAAGCTATTAAGTCACACGAAAATGATAGACACCTTCACCAATAAATGGGTCAAGCAGAAGATAGAATATTGGTCTTGAAGGCAAAATAGATGAATCAGAACACTCAGACAACAATAAATATGAAATAGGGCAGTACAAACAGCACACATGATGTATGGGCCAGCATTAAAGGCAGATTTAAGAATCATGAGAATAAAGGAAGAATGACTCCAATTTCCAAAGTCTAGGAAGAGAGTTGATAGCTTGATATTGGCACAAAATCAGACACATACTCTCCCTGGATGGAGCAGAAGAGCCAGAACTAAACCACAAAAGCTACAGTCACCTTATTTATTTATTTATTTTTACAATTATGCCAAAAACATGCATTGGGTGAAGTTCTGTTTAACAAAAAGTGCTCAAACCTGCTATCTGCCTGCAAAACAAATGACACTAACTTCTTATCTCACTCTCTGTAAATGTAAATTTAAAATGGACTAAAGCCAGGCATGGTGTCACAGGCCTTTAATTCCAGCATTCCGTAGGCAGAGGCAGAGAAATCTCTGTCTGTGAGTTCAAGGCCAATCTGTTCTATATAGTGAGTTCTAGGACTACATAGAGAGGCCTTGTCTCAAACAAACAAACAAACAAACAAGCAAGCAAACAATGACAAAAATGGATGAAAGCTTTTTATATAAGACCTAAAATTCTGAATGTGTTAGGAGAAACCATAGGGAAGACATTTAAAGTCTAAGCATCAACAAGAACTTTCTGAAAATGATTCCAGGAGCTCAGGAAATAAACCATTGCATAAATTAAATGGGATTGCATAAATTAAAAAAAATCTGCATACCAAAGGATATTTAGTAAAGAGAAAACACGCAGAAGGGACAAAAGGAAAATCTTTCCAACTATACATTACACAGAATGTTAATATATAGAATATACAAAGAACTAACCTGAACTAGCCAATCAGTAAATGGGCCTATGAAATTAACAGTTCTCAAAAGATGAAGTTCAAAGTCTCAAGGTGATGAGTGACGGGCTCTGAAAAGAAGTTTAGATTGCTATAGAATTAAAGAACAATGCGCAGGTCACACTGAATGACAAAATGATAATATTACATACATAAAATCATTTTTAAAAAATTCAAACCAAGGTATATTTCTTATATAAAAATCCAGATAAATTCATATACAGAAAAACTTGCAAATATTGCTCTTTTTATCAAATAAAAGCACATATAAAATATTACAGAATAGTGTATAGGGTATAATTTACTTCTATTCTGAATATGAAACTAATCTCTATTACGCATTTGCAAAATAGTGCTGTTTTATCAAATCAAAACAAAGAAGTAAGTCATGCAGGAGTCTGAACAGAGGCTGTTGAAAGTTCAGCAGACAATTTTAGTAGAAAGTTCAGACCACGTGCTTTGAAATATTGCACTGTTAACAGAAACATTTATGTGACAGATTCTGGAGAGGCTATAGAGTCAAATAAATTTTATCCAAGTATAAATGTGGTAAGGAAATAGAACTTTAATAAAAAAATTTAAATCAAAGCCATTTAGAGATGCTGGCCAATGATGTCTTTTCCTAAAAAAATTAAAAAAAAACTACACTACCTTACAGTTCCATGTGTGCAGTCCATTTGATTGCTCTCAAGTTATTGGAAAAGTCTTGAGACAACATTGAATACATTTAAACACATGTGTTGCTGCTAAAGTCTTTTGGGAAAACAACACTAGTAATTTACCTTGTGGTCCTAAGGAACAGTCATCTTAAAAAGCACCCCTAAGCAGATATATGACAAAGGCAAGAAAACTCAAAGTCCCTGACTTCCGGAGTCAGCGAATAACAGGAAATGAATAGTTCAAGACATGTGGGCAGAAGAAATATTCCACTATAATTCTTAGACTAAATCAAGAAATAGTGCACAGGAAACATGGAGTGCTGTTCCTTTAAAACTGCTCTAATCACCAATATTGCAGCATGTTCTTCCTATAAGTAATGCTTTCTTATTAAGTCATTAAAAACAAGTGGCTTCAACATTCCAGGCACTTAGGACTGTCATTCAAATGTCATACTTCCCAAAATCATGTAAGATAAAGCAAATAGACACAATTTGGTTTTTCAAACTTAAATGATAGATAATCTAACTGAAAAAAAAATTACTACTTTCAATGCAAGGGTACTTCATAGATGGATGGTAGATAATTTTAAATTGTTAAACTTAGCAGCATCTATCAACTTTAGAAATTTTGCAGTGTTGCATTTGTCTAAAAATTAGGCAATGGATTTTAGTTAGGCCATGCACACTGGTAATTTTCAGTTTTTTTCAGATGCCATAATTATGGATATGCAGCTAGAAATACACATATATACTTTCTCTCTACCACTGTCTTTATCTAATCTCCTACATGTAAGTACACATGAGGTAATTTTACAGTTAGATAATATTTTGTTTTATATAAACTTGATTTCCAGATGATGGTTGACTAATGAGAGAAGAAAACATTCATAGGGAAATAGGGTAACAAAGCATCATTTTATTTTTTTCCTTAGTGCAAAGACATTTACAAGAAAGATGGGAGTAGTCTCTTTTGAATTAATTTATTTACTTCAGATTGCAATTTTAGCCCCCTCCCTTCTCTCTGGCTCCCCCCTCCCCCCCTCTTCCCCATCTCCCCTCACCTATTCCTCAGCTAAGGAGACCCTGTCCCCGGGTATTCAAGGATTTAGTACATCATCTTCCCCAGTAGTCTGGCAAGGCAGCCCTGGCAAGGTGGAGTAATCAGAAAGCATGCAACAGAGTCTATGTTAGAGATAGCCCCACTCCCCTTACCAGGGGACCAACATGAAGCCTGAGCTGCCCGTTGGCTATGTCTGTGTAGGAGGCCCAGTCTATGCATGGTTCTTGGTTGGAGCTTCAGTCTTCAAAAGCCCCTCTGTGCTCTGGTTAGTTGGCTCTGATGATCTTCTTGTGGAACTCCTGGCACCTCCAGGTCCTTCTGTCCTTCCTCCCACTTTTCCACAGGATTCCTCACTCTCACTGTTAGGCTGTGAGCCTTATCATCTGTTTCAATCCTCTGCTCTGAAGAACCTCTCAGAAAACAGCTATTCTAGGCTTCTGTCTGTGAGCTAGCCGAATAGCATTAGTAGTGTCAAGGATTGGTACTCTCCCATGAGGTGGGTCTCAGGTTGGGCCAAGCATTGGTTGGACATTTCCTCAATCTCTGCTCTATCTTTATCCCTACCTCCTCTTAAGTAGAAGAATGCAGAGTATCAAAGGAAAGCTAAGCTGCTCTTTCCCTGGATGAATTAAGTATTAAGTACAGTTGAATGTTTATGAGTTGACAGTGGTAATGGGGATAATAGTCAGGCTCTGCGCTTCATCTACACGAGATGGTACCTGATGGTCTGTAGATACTGCTTGGGACAGTTTTTCTTGTTCTATATGGACCTAGAATTCTCTCTCTCTCTCTCTCTCTCTCTCTCTCTCTCTCTCTCTCTCTCTGTCTGTCTGTCTCTCTCTCTGTCTGTCTCTGTCTCTCTCTCTGTCTCTCTGTCTGTCTCTGTCTGTCTCTGTCTGTCTCTGTCTCTGTCTCTCTGTCTGTCTCTGTCTCTGTCTGTCTCTGTCTGTCTCTGTCTCTCTCTCTTTGTCTGTCTCTGTCTCTGTCTCTGTCTCTCTCTCTCTGTCTCTCTTGTTTCTCTATGTACTCCTGTCTGACCTGAAACTAGGTCTGTAGAACAAACTGAGCTTGAACTCAGTGACCTGCCTTCCTTTGCACCACCCCAGCCCAGTGCTGGAATTAAGCTGTGTGCCACTGTGCCCAGTTTTGTTCAACAGTTCTTAAGTTCACTCTTCTCTATTTCACTCCAGCTTGGGCTCAACTTTTTAACTTACAGCTTCTAGAATATTTCTAATGACATGACTTCTCTTCTAGATATCATTTATTCCAACTTCGCAGAGAGAAGACCCAAGATTGTGTTTCCATAATTCTCTTTGTGACCTATATTTCCCATGCTCTATTTCTATATTATTTTTCTATGTGTTCTCTATGGACTGTACTTGTGAAACATGAGATGCTTTTTTATTGCTGTACTCAAAAGATTGGTTCCTCTCAAGGCCTTGTGGAGGATTCTCCTTGTCTGTGAGATGGAAATAAAAAATGTGAGGAAAAGTTAATCAATATTTCATATAGAAGTGGAAAGTTATTTAATGAATTAATATTAACTGGTTTATAAATATTTTATGTGTAAGTATAATCTTTTCTCTCGGCAGCGTAAAGCTTCAGGAGATTTTAGAAGCCCTGCTTTGGATCCAGAGGGCATCAACTTTTACTGCATCAAGGAGTGCCTGGACACTGAGGAGTAAAGTTTTCTTCTTGAAGGAGATGGCACCTCTAGCTTTTAGATTTATTAGTCATCTTATAAATGCAGAAGTATCTCAGTAGTCTGTGGCATGACTTTAGAAAAGCAGTTCAGTGAAGTCACTATGATTTTTCTAATTTTGATAAAGAGATTAAAACTTCTACTTGAGCTTGTCAAGAGCCTGTGGTGAGTAATGGACAGTGTAGAAGGGATAAATGCATAGAGAAGACACACATGGGAACTGAGGAATAGACATAAGCATGGCACCAAACAGTTCCCTTGATGTTTCTTAGAAAAGTCAGTCAGAACATCCACACACACAGCATCACAGTTTCATGAAAACAAAATAATAAAAATTATGGAAAATAGATAAATATACAGAGCTAATAGTTACACACAGTAAAAAATTTAAAAGCATAGAAATATGTATAGAGCTGTCTATATAAATTTCAAAATCTGTAAAAATGATTCCGGCTATATTGTCTTAGCTTAAAATCTAGATGATGAAAATCATTGCTAAAATATGAAAGAATATGTTAGAACTCAATAAAGTTTGACATGTAAACAGTTAGATATTTTTGGATTAAATATTTAAGTTCTTTACCTGCCAAGGATGTTTACTACTTAATATATATTTTAATATATATATATGTGTGTATATGTGTATATACACATATATAATATAATTAATATAATATATTTACTAAAAGGAATTTAATTCTATTTTTGTTTAATTGCTGCTGGTAGAAGAATTTAGAAAAGATATGGTTTTCATTTCTTGCTGTCTTTTTTCTGTCCTTCCTTCTATTTCTTACCAAATAATTAAGAAAGAAAACAAACACCCAAACAAGACAATAGCAAGTAAAGAAGGGATTCAGTGGTCTTAGAGCAGCAATGTGCTACTGAGGAGATGCTCTCAAACAGCACTGACATAGCACTTTCTAACTCTTGCATTGTAAACACCTCTGGTATGGTTGGTTTCTGGATACTAAGAACTCAACAACTCCTCTCCTTCTCAACAGATAAACAGGAACGGAAGGGGAGAAGATCTGAGAGAAGCTGGGGTAGAGGAAAGAATATGATCAGCATACGTTGCATGGAAAACATCTTTAAATATAAAAGAAAAGAAATTCAACTATCATCTTCTAAAAAGTCTTAACTTACTGATTCTTTGAGCAGTTTTACTTTTGCATGTTAGTTTTTTTTTTTGTTGTTTAAAATACATTTTCACATTTCCCCAAAGTTGTTAGTATTTCTTTGACTGTTCCTAGATCTCACAGTACGTCTGAGTTACCAGTTGCTGATGAATGTTTTAGTTGCACCTCCATGCTTGTCTGTGTAATTATCAAAGATCCTTTGTCACACTGTGCTTCTCTCATATTCTCTCAAGTTGATTTTTAAAATTTGTTTTTTCCTGTATTCTTCCATTCTGGAGTGAGATAAGTATTGGTAAAAAAAAGTACATGACCCCAAGGTTTTTTTAAACAATAGAATAAGTACACAAGAGGGGCAGTTATATATTTTTTATATAATGACAAAAATGCTGCAGTCATTTGTCATTTCTGATAATCTTAAGAAGTGGCTTGGCTAGCATCTTTTTGGTTCCAATTTTTTACCCTATAGGAGAATGTTCAATACCTGGACCTTTCCCAGGCTCAAGCCTCATTCTTTCAATGTGTGCTGCCAGTCTACTCATCTTTAGCAGCATCTTAGATAACAACTGCTAGTAACTGCAAACATCTGGCCCCTGATGAGGGGTACAAAGGGTCAATTGTTAGGAACATACTTCATATTATTGGTAAGACAATAGCAGTTTAATTCCATGAGTTTATAAAGCTTGAATAGAGAACATAAGTAAGTGTGGGTGTGAAACCAACACTTTCTATAGCCCTATATGATTATCTTAGTTTGCCATCTTCCTATGAAATATTTAGGGGTCTTTTCTCCCCATACAGGTATTTTTCAATATAGCACAGTTTCTGATTTTGTATCTTTATAGAATTTTGGTGTGTGAGAATGTATGTGTCTCTGCATCTATACGTGTTTCTTGTGCTGTTTTTGTTGGCTCTTTTTGTTCCTGTTTGTTTTCTCCTATCAAGATTTGTTTGTGTTTATTTTATCTTATGTTATTTTACCATTTCTTTCCTTCCTTCCCTCTCTTTTTTTCTTTCTCTCTCTTTCTTTCATCTTCCTTTCTCTCTGTCTTTCTCTGTCTCTATGTCTCTGTCTGTCTGTCTGTCTGTCTCTCTCTGTGTATGCATGTGTGTGTGCTCCTGTTTGTTTTCTAACAGAAAGAACAAGAAAGGGTGGTGAATTTGGGTGAGTGAGGAGGTAGGGTTGAACTGGGAGGAGAGGTGGGGAGGGAACACATAATCAGAAAATATTGTATACAAAATTATTTTTCATAAAAAAGATTTTAAAAGTTAAAAAAGATTTAATGGAGATTGTAAGTGGAAAAAATAAAGAAATTTACTGTCATATTTGAATTCCATTTTCACTTTACTTTTATTTTTATTATATTTCTCTTTTACATATATTTATATTATTATACATAAATAAAATAATATACACACAGCAAGAACCATAAAACAATCAGGAATTATATAAATGTTACAATCAAAATGTTTTGGCTATTTGTATTTGGCAGCCTTGAAGAAAACATCTTTCCTATCTCGGTGAGTCTAAAATTCTAAACGAAAATCAATATTTACCATATCTCATCTCTGTCAATGTAAAATATCCATCTAGACCTGAAAACATTTTAACCCTTAAACAACGAAGCTTAAATTTAAGATATTTTTTTAAAACTTGCACTTGTTTTAATTCCTAAATAGCGGTAGAAGATCTTCATTCAAATCATGTGACATGCTGTTCAATACATAACAAAATGGGCATTGCCCGAGGAATGGGATTTGGGATTGCTTTTTTTCTCTTGGTTAGAGGGCAGCTAAACAGGAGCTTCAAGGACAATAGGTGATTTAGTGGACAGAATAGATCATTCTTTGCAACTGTGACTTAAAATGTTCTCTTAGTGGTATTCACTTATCTCTTCTTTTTCTATTTCCTAGTAGACTTCAACCTTCCCTTATCCGGAGTGATTTGGCTGCCTTCATTACTTTCCTTACATTCATAATGTCACCTATTTGGCACAAAGTCCTGCACAGATCAAGCACACAGCAGATGGGCTAGTGTTATGGGGTAGCTAACTAACGAATTACAAACTACAGTTGCAGTTTATAGCCGTGATTCCATAAAAAGTGGAAAAAGTTCCATTATTTTTTCTGTCATTCAAGTAAAAGAATCATCAGAATCAAATGTGCCTACATTTATCTTATATGACATGTACAGCAGGGGTATTGAAATTTGGAAAAGTTGTCTGCATTTAATTATGAAATTAAGTCACATGGAATTAAACTATAATGGTTATGTAATAAGATAGCTACAATTTAATTGTTTTCTTATTACTAATCATGCTTGACAACTACAACTACAATTAAAATAAATGCTTTATATTAAAGAATTATTTATTCAAATGTTTGAACATTTTATCAAAATGTTTGACTTTTTATCCTATGGTTGAACAGAAATAGTTCTGTTTCTAGTGAGCTATAGCATTTGATCACAATTCTAGAAGGTTTAGCAATATCTCTAAAGCTAGAAATCCCTTGGTATATGTAAAGCAAAGTGCAAATGCTTTTAAAAGTTGGTCTTCAAAGTCATATTTCCTGAGTATGTACTAAATTATAGGACAGAAGCTACAGTTCCCTGTAGAGTTGTGCTGTTACTTCAGTCCTCATCCTTAAAGCGTAGTCTGTGCTATTGGCATCAACTATTTTGTTCTTTTGATAAGTGCCTAAACAGGATTGCCTTGCAAATTAAACAAGGAAGAACTGTGGCAGGTCTCCTACTATGGGGATACCACTGAGAATGGCAGATGGCTTAAGCAGGAGTACACAGGAATGCACTTTAGCCAGGACTAGAAAATGTCCCAGTAGACATTGCGGAGGTTAATTCACGAGGGGCCATCCCCTTTTCTTCTGCACTGAAACACTTTAATGGCCTCTGGCTGAAGAGAACTAATTTATTGTATCCACACGTTCCAATAAATCCTCGATGAGATTTTAAATATTTAAATATAATTAGTGTAATAAAAGTCTAATTTTTTATCACAGAAACTTATTTTTAGATTTTGAAAAAGGAAGAGAAAACTCCCTTTTCTGATTTCTAGACTCCTAATCACTGTTATTTTACATGTAATTTATATTCCTTATTCTTTTTTCTTTTATAGTATCTTGTTAAGACATACAAAGTTATAGTAATATAGTAGATGATGTTGTAGATGTTTCATTATATTCCATGATTAAGTGTTTATATCCTTATTAAAAATGTGAGTACTCTGTAGTAGTGTCAAAGCAATAATTTGAAATTAGTTAATGTCCAGCGCTTAAAATTAATATTAAATCAATTGGATAAAAATTCATTGGCAATTAGAAAAATACTTAAATTCATATGTGTTATGAATTTAACATTTAGAATTTGTTTATTCTTATACAACCCAAGTGATATTACGCAGTTTTATTTCGATATTTTCTTTATGGCCACCCTGATAACACACAGAGGCAGGCTCTGCTGCACCTGCACAATTCAAGTGTACATAGAGAGAGACCCTTGCTTGTACTCAGGATGGTGACCATTTAGTGACAATCTATAGAGAACATATAGAGACCGTCCTCACCTACTTGCTCATCTTTTTCTCTGTACATCTCTTATTTCACATCCATTTTCAGTCTTTGAGGACCACTTTCGTTCTGTGTCTTATCTCTGTGTGTCTGTCTGTGCATGTCTGCATGTGTCCATGTGCACTCCCCCCCCCCCGTGTGTGTGTGTGTGTGTGTGTGTGTGTGTGTTTAATTTAGGTAGACTTTCCCCCAAAACACAAGCACTCCAGGGCCTGAGTTTGTTGCTACCTTGGCCTTTCAAGTGTACTGAAATAGTTTTTGGTGTCTCACAGGTTCCCTTTGCATTTTCCTCTTCTCAGTCTCACTTCAGGCGAAGCTGCTGTACCTCTTCCTCTGTCTTTTCTGTTCTCCACTTCTCTTCACATTCCCTCTTCTATTTTCGTCTCTTACTTTAAGCTAACAATTAGTTTTCTCTGCTTAATTTATTCCTAGTTCCACACTTAGTAGCTCATATTTAAGAACACACCACCATGTCCTCAGTCATGACTTTAATTGTCTACTTAACAGGACCACTATAGAAGAGAGTCTCAGTGAGAATAGTGATCAGACTGACCTTTGAGACTGTCCGAGAGATTAAAATCAAGACAAGCTCATTCACCGTATCTTCAAACCAACATGTAGGAGCAAATCTAACCAAGTTAACCAAACACACTAACTACCTCTACAATAAAACACTTAAACATCAAAGAAAAAAAATATAAAGAGGTCCCAGAAAAAGAAGAAACAGACCCCATTTATTACTTGCTTAAAGATTGGCAGATTTAATATTGTGAAAGTGATTATACTATTCAAAGTGATTTATTGAACAAAACAATTCATATCAAGACTACAATAGCATTCTTTAAAAAAAAATTTTAAAAATCACATTAAAGCACAGAAGCTTAGGCTAGTGAAAGCAATCTGATCAGAAACGATGTTGAGGTTTAAGGTTGTATTATGGAGGTATAGCAACAAAACCAGCATAACAGTGACACAAAGCAGACCTAGATCAATAGAATGGAACAGGGAGTCCAGAAAAAAAACTACAGAGATACAGCTCTTGAGTTTTTTTTTTCAACGTGTTCAAAATACATTGGATAAAAATAATGCTTTCAACAAATGTGCTGGAGAATCACTCTCGATACACAGAAGAATGAAGACTCCAATAAACATTCAAAAGTGTGCAATACACAAGACTACAGAGTGCTTTTAACACATAATGTAACACACACACTTCTGGATCTTTTAGAGAGAAAAATATGGCAACAATTCCTTAGGATACAGAGAAAGACTTTCTGAGAAAGACTCCACTACCTCAAGAAATAAAGCCTCAAGTTAACAAATGGAAACACAGGAATCTAAAGAGCTTCTTGACAGCAAGAACAATCGACTCAGAAAATGTGCATCCTACAGACTGCTATGCATCTCACCAAGAAATAGTACATAAAATAGATAAAGAACTGAAAAACATAATAACAGAAAACCATGCAGTAGGTATTTCTCAATGGAATGATCAGAGGCCTCCAAAGAAATTCTATAAATGGCAATGATATTAAGGTGGCAGTTGTAAGTTGTTAGGAATGTTGCTTGGGATACAAATTAGTTCAGCCATTAAGGAAATTGTTATGAAAGTTCCTTTTAAAAACTCAAATTGATCCTTCCATCTCCCAACTCTGCCATACAACTGCCAGCACTTTGCCCAGAGTCTGACGGCCAAGCCTAGTAACTGTCTCCATCCCTTGTTGGGTGGAGTCTCAGAGGACATCTATGTTGGGCTATAATATCCACTTATAGGTTGAGCATGTACCATGCATGTCTTTCTGGGCCTGGGTTTCCTTACTCAGGATGATCTTTTCTAGTTGGGTGTGAGGGTCGTCAGGAGCTCCACAAGGGGACTATCAAGGCTGACAGATCTGCACCCAGGGGAGCCTGCCCAAACCCCCTATAGAGATGTAGTGATGGATATCTCAATCTCCAGGGTTGTGAGGACAGTGGCGACTGCCTCTCACATGAACTCTGGTGTCTGGGATTTGGTCACTGTCCCCTTGGTGGAGAGCCTTTGTGGGAATACAGAGGAAGGGGATGCAGGCTATCCAAATGAGACCTGATAGGCTGTGATCAGATGGTCGGGGAGAAGGACCCCACATGACAGAGGTCTGATGGAGAAGAACAGGGTGAAAGAGGAAGGAAGGGTGAAAATAGGAAGATAAGCACAAGGGGATAGAAATCAGGGTGTACTGTGAATAAATTATAATAAAAAAAACCACCTCATATTGAGCTAGTATATACTATTGTATCAATTTCTTCAGTCACATCTTCAATCTCTGATACCCTTTGTTCCACCTTTTGAATTCTGTTGGTCACGCTTGTGTCTGTAGATCCTGTCCTCTTCTCTCCCGTTTCCATTTCCTGGATTATCTCAGACTGTGTTTTCTTCAGAGCTTGGATCTCCTGTTTTAGGCCACAAAACCTTTTATTCATTTCTTTCTCCTGTTTGGTTACAGGTTCCTCAAGTGATTTGTTTAGTTCTTTCTTTGTGCATTCCAGTTCTGGTTTGAGAGATTTATTTTCCTCCTTTAAGGCCTCTATCATTCTCCTAACCTCAGATTTGAAATCCGTCTCTTGGGCGTCAGCTGGGATAGTATTTCCAGGCCTTGTTGTGGTGGCGGGACTGCTGGTTTCAGTTTCTGGTGGTATCAAAGGGTCCTGGGGATTGTTCTTTGGGTTCTTCGCTGACCTCTTCCCCTTGTGATGTCTCTGGCTGGAGTGTATGCCCAGTGCCTGCTTGGACCTCTGAACTTTCTGTGTTTTTTTCAGGGAGACCTGTGATCAGATCTGCTTGTCACCCCAACTGTGTGGTCTGCTCAACGCTAGAACCCACAGACACTGGTGGTTTTGCAGACTCAAGCTAGTTCTGAGCACTTGGGGGTGCTAGAGCAGCCCACCAGCCAGTTGATTTGGGTCCCTCAGGGGCTCTGCAGCTGTTAGGGTACTCAGGAGCTGTCTCCGTGGTTTTTCTGGGTGACCTGAGATCAGTTCCGCTTGTGATGCCGACTGTGGGGTCAGCTCGGTACTAGGATCCATAAACGCTGGTGGTTTGGGAGACCCCGGCTAGTTATGTGCGCTAGGGAGTGCACCAAGATACTCACAGCCAGGGGTGTGGCGCTATCATTTGGAGGCTGTGTGCCTGCTACTGTGGGAAGCGGGCGCTTTGTGGTTTTGCCCGGTGGCCAGAGGCTGGACACAACCATGCTCCACAAAATTTGGATCCTTCTTACCTGTGGGTCATCAGCGTTGATGATTAGTGGTTCTCAGATCAGCTCTTGGATTGTTGAATAGTCACTGCTGTCCTACTGATCAGACAATGTGTGTGAAGCACTGCCATCTTGGATCTTCCCCCAAATATGAACTTTTTAATGTAAAATTTCATACATGTGCACAGTACATTTTCACCAAGCTCATCTCCTATTCCCTCTTTTTTTTTTTCTGATTTTTTAAAACTCTATTGAAGTTCTTGATAGTGTAGAGCTATGTAGATGACAACATTGTGTCACAATGTCAAAGAATGGCACACCTAGTGGGTGATATGAATCTTTTGCATTTTCCAGTCTCAAATGTTAAGGCCAGCTTCAACATTGCCAGTACTTTAGCATAGTCTTTCTTGGTGTGAAAATAATCTGATTTTAGAAAAATTATACTATTGATTTACGAAACAATTGGTCACTGAAGGTTTTGAGGTGATATAAGTTTGCCAAGGAAAGGTACTTTAGCAAATAATCTTACTTTTCATACATTAACACAATTCCCATAAATATGCACTATGTTGCAAGTTATATAGAACTGCCTTCAAAATAATGAAGTCCATTGATGAAGTTAAAAGAAGTCTGGGCACTTAAAAAAGGGAAATTCAATTACTAGGAGCATTTTTCCTGTGTGTTTTCCACAGGGGGAGAAGGTCAGGAAGACTGGAGAGAACCTGTAAACCACAGCAGCGAAACGCACGTAGCAAAGGACAACACACAATTTGCGTCGATAAAGCTCCCTGAGGAAGGGACAAATTTTGTAATTGTGCCTTACGTTGTGATATAATATAGTTGAACGTCAGTAACATATTAAATGTATTAAATCTGAAAGAGTTAAAATTCCAAGACTAATAGCTCTTGAAAATCTGAAGCAACAAACTGCATTTCACGATTGCCAGTTTTCTCTTAAAACACACAGAGCCGACCTGTGAGTCCACGTCCATGTTTCCTCTTTCCCAGTTGCTGACATCCTCATCCAACTTCTGCGTTTGAAAGTAATGCATAACTGAGTTTGTGTCTATTCATCACCCAGGTGTGAGGGAGATTGGTCCCAAGGAGACAGATGGTGGACTGTAAGGAATCTGTCCCACTGCTCCCTTTCCTGTGGGCTGGACCCTGGGGGCGTGGTTCACATCCAGCTGCAAGAAGCTGTCTGCTCCTTCACAGGGCCCAGGGAATTCCTACTCTTCCTTCCCACAGATGTAATCCGTGCTGATCCCACTTTCATCAAGAGCACCAGATGCTGCAGGCCATGACCTTGGAAAGAACTCCACTGAACAAAAGAGTTTTAAAGCAGAAACCAGAAATATGGCAAAAATAAGAGGGCGGTGGTGCAGAGCACACCAAAGGACAGAGCACAAATGACAAAAATAAAGAAATTAAGATGTACGGGAAGTATAAGATAGGGAACGGAAAAGAACAAAATGACAGGGTGTGTCATATATCATAAATATGTACCGTTTTGTCATGTAAATTAAATCAGAAACTCAACTATTTGGTCTTCAACCCCATCAGATTAATTTTACTCCTTCTCAAGTCTCTGACGCGGTTGAAGACAAATTAAGCTTAGTTGTTTAGGGTTAAGTTTTCTTTAGGTTTAGATAGATGTTTTAAGTTGATAGAAATGAGATATGATAGATATTGATTTATATTGAGAATTTTAGACTGACCAAGATAGGAAAATATTTTCTTCAAGGTTATCAAATACCAACAGACAAAACACTATGAATGTAACATGAATGTAATTCCTGAATGTTCTGTGGTTCTTTTGCTGCATGTAGTTTATTTTATATAGGTGTACTAATATAAAGGTATATGTAAAAAATTAAAAATTAAATAAAAATAATTAAATCTGCATATTTTCTAGTCTTTCATTAAAACTTGCTTGCAGATTTTTACATAGGGAAACTAGACTATAATAGTACATAATTACTATTTTAGAAAAGGATAGTTCTCCTAGTAATTATATAATATGCAATCTCCTTACTTCTCCCCAGCTATATCGCAAAAAGCAGAATATTGATTATTTATAGGCCAGCCTTCTGTTCCCTGAGTGAGAACTCAAGTGTACACCTGCATTGTCTCTAAAACCTCCTTGCTAATAGTGATTCTCCTCCTGTTGTTCTGAGACTGCTGATGGGACACACCATTATTGCTTCAGTTTCATCTTTCTCGTCTTTCCTCCCTGTGGGAGAAAAACATCTGTATGCCTTGGAGAGAACGAGATGTTAGAGCCGAGCTGTGTCCTTTCAGCCTATCAAGAAATGTGTATTTTTCTGCTCCCTTCTTCTTCTTCCACTGATCATTCTGCATAGCAGGATATCAATGTTTTAGGATAGTAAAATAGCAATGTTTTAGGAAGTCCATGCCCTCTTATACCAATTAATTAATTCAACATTTAGTCAACATATATTGTCAAAGCTCTATTTTATATCAACCAATGTGTGTAGCTGGAATTTTAATAATAAAATAAAAATTGCATTTTTAAAAATAAAAATAAATGTACTTTCAAAATACAGGAAAATAATCCAACACTAGTCTTTAAACTCTGCTTTCCCTTGTAATACAAATATCATGAAACAAAATATGCAATTACAAACTGGTTCCAATGTGTAATCCAGAAACTTCCACTTTGAACATGATAATATTATTTTAAGTTTACAAAATAGAACAAAGTATTCATTTTTTCTTTGAACAAGAAGCAAAAACCATAGAACACACGAAAAGGAGAGGTAAGAGTGAATGTGAAGATGGAAAAAATCTTGATAAGGGATTTTTAAAAATCCCTTACAAAGCAAAAGTAAGTGGGTAAAACTAAACTAAACTAAACTAAAATTTAAAAAAATCAATCTTACTGAGGTATCCCAGAACTGGGAAGAGAAATACAATGTGTGTTCACTTTTATGTGGATATTAGCCACTAAGTCAATGATAACCAAGCTTCAATCCTTCAAACAACAGGATAGAGTAACAATAGGCTCAGAGTAAAGGACTGAGGGTGGAGCAGAGAGATATCCCTAGAGAAAGGAAGTGGAATAGATAGTTATGGATGTATAGGACTGGCTAGAATGGGAGAGCCAAGTAGAGAAAGGGAAGAAAAAGAGGACAAGGGAAGGAGTATGGAGAGAGATGCTGAACTTAAGTGCCATTTGAGGGCTAGTATGTAAACCTAATACAAACTTCCTAAAATTTATACATACATACATACATACATACATACATACATACATACATACATTATATATATATATATATGAGATCTAAATGAAATTGCCAAATAATGAGGAAGACAGAGGAGCCCCAATGGGCCATCTCTTATCACTATATGAAGCTTCTAGTCCTGGGATTGGGTTACATCTAATTGAGTTACTGGACAAGGGACTCCATGGGAATCTCCAAACAACCTAGGCTATTGCTACAAATATAGGCCCCATTCTTAAATACAACACCTCCACAATTCACAGATCATGGAGAAGTTGAACTGGTGACTGCCTAAAGCCTTCATCGTATGTTTTAGAGACTTTGGTACAGAAAGGTACTTTTCCCAAACCCAAAGGAAAAATGCAAATACCAACTCAGCTACAAATTCTTTAAGCTACAATGTTGTCTTGCCTGCAAGATATACTAGTACAATAGTGGAACAAAGCTTGTGGGAGTAACCAACCAATACATGATTTAACTTAAGGACCACTCCATGAGATGGAACCCATATCAGCACAGTTGAGTGATTAAGAACCAAAGATTAGATACCCAGGAATCTAGGGTAAGGCCAAATGCTTCTGTTCAAAGAAGAGGAAGAAAGGAAAGAAGAAAGGAAGGAAAGAGAGATGGAGGAAGGGGGAAGAAGGGGGAGGCAGAAGGAGAAGAGGAAGAAGAAGAAAGAGGAGGAAGAGGAAGAAAAAGAAGAAGAAGAAGAAGAAGAAGAAGAAGAAGAAGAAGAAGAAGAAGAAGAA
>OU015748.1:16445710-16461975 GCA_907169655.1 Acomys percivali | reverse complement strand
TTGTATTCGTATGTCTTGACATGGGAAACACCCTGGCACATCACACAGGGCCATGTGAAAAAGACACTAGGGTGGTCAGGGGACAGAGGAATCAGCTGGGATAGGAGATGTTTTGGGGGTGTCTAAGTGAGAGCCCTTATTGGAATTTCTGAAGGAAGATCAAAGCAAGAAAAGAAGAATAGGAATAGTTTAAAACTTCCTAGTCAATAATTTTGACAGGTTCTTAGCCATAGGGGTGACTTTTATTTGTCTGATACTTGGCCTTGGGATGGTTAAAGCACAGAAGTACTGTCTCCTGCTGCGTACAGTTCAGATAGAAAAGGCAAAGGTCTGGATTTTTTGTTTTTATATCACAGGCATGCTCCTTGATGAAATGCTTGCTGTTCTAAAAACTGGCTAGTCCTGGCTTGGAACAATTTCTTCTTAGCCATAAAGGGTTATATAAGATATCAAAATATCATCTTCTACATATACTTTATACTTGTTATATATTCACTGTCTTGTGTTGTTAAAATACAGAGGATAAATACATAATGTACAAATTTGTGTAGTAACTAAGTACAAAAAGGCAAAATGACTGTCACGAAATTGACCTTGATGATGTAGAAACACCTGTCTCTCATTAAAATAATTTTACAATGCAAAATGAAGTTAAATTTCAATACTAAGTAGAGTTATATTGCTTTACCTTAATAATAAAAAAGCACAACATATTTTCACTATTTACCAAAAATTTAAAGATAAAAATTCTAAAGACTGAACTACCAGCCAGGGAGCTGTATGGGGTTGGTTTAGGCCCTCTGCACAGATGCTACAGTTGTGTAGCTTGATCTTCTTGTAGTACTCCTAGTAGTGAAGGGAGGAGCTGGCTCTGACTCCGTTGTCTGCATTTGGAACCCTTTCCTCCCACTTGGTTGCCTTGCCTAGCCTTAGTAGAAGTTTTAGTGCAATTTGATATGTCAGGGATAGTTGATGTCCATGAAAAGCTGCCACTTTTCTGAAGGGAACTGGAGGGATGGAGTGGATAAGTGGAGGGAGAGGGGAGTTTGGGGGAAAGGACTGGGAAGAGAGGAGAGAGGAGAAACTGAAGTTGGGATGTAAAATAAATAAAACTAAAATGAAAACATTCTAAGAAAAGTACAAAGGACCATATAGTTTCAATAACTAACTGGATTTATAAGCTTCCACAAGTAAGTTAGAAATGCAGAATGATTTACAGCAGTATAAGGATGTGACATGATTGGAAGTTGTCTGGGTACCTGTGCCTGACTTGCCATCATTGAAGACAGTTCCCAATCAGTGTTATGATCCTATTACACAAAAGGGATGCTAAAACTTGAACATGACAACAGCACAAAGTAAGGCCATTTCACTTATGATCATAAACACATTATATTAAAGGCAGCGGTGGAAAGAGTAGACTGAAAACCATTAGATTACACTGTCTTCTGATCAAGACAGGTTTGTGACAAATACGTTGGTGTTATGGACTGATAGTTCCTCTCCTCGTCAAATTCAGATGTTGACTATTAGGCACTAGTGTGATGGTATTACGTGGTGGGAGACATGCAAGTTATTATTAGTGAAGCCGAAATCCTCTCAAATAGGCAAGCATCCTTATGAATTAGAACCCAGAAAACTCTTTTCCGCCTTCTACTGTCTGTAAACCAAGAAACTGAAGACATCAAATCCACCAGCATGGCAATCTTCAAATTCCAGAGCTGTGACTTGAAGAGAGAAATTTAGTGATTAATCAGTTCATTTCTTCTTATAGATTCTAAAACTAACTATAACGGGATTTAAAAAAATATTGATGGCATCTTAATAGAAGTTATTGTAAGATAAAGTTCTTTCATTATTATATAGTAAAGAAAGTGTTTTGTGAAACCTCTAAAATTAAAGGTGGTATTTACTTATATCAGATTATATGGACCCTTGTAATGCCCGAACCCCTCCAAAGGAACCATGCTAAGACTCTAATTATATCATCTATTACTTTGTTAACTGAGAGGCACAGGTGCAAGCTGTAATCTTCCCTTCTCAGAGCTACTCTGTCTTTTTTTTTTTTTTTTTTTTTTGAAGCTCCTTTGCCTTGTATTAAATTGTCATTTTCTCTGGGCTGCAAATTTCCAATCAGTCTCTGTTCTATTACTTCAAGAGATCTGTGCTGCTCAGGCTCATATGCCAGAGCCCACCTGTACCACAGCACTTGGGATTCTGCTATTTGCCACTGATAAAAGGTACCTGAACATCACCAGCATGGCCACCCAGACAAGGTCCGCTAGATCTAGCAATCCTCAGAAGAAAACACGAAGATAGTTATCAAGCAAACCCTCAACCTGGGGCTAAAGTCAATGCAGTTACTATCTTTAATTTGTCTGTGCAGAGAATAGAAACATTACTGGAAGTTAGATATCTCTGTGACTTACTAGGATCAAAAAAGAGTAAATTCTCTGTTCACAAATATGCAGTTGGGTGTAGGAAAGCAACAGAAGACAGGGTCATGAGGCTTTAAGCAACCCATCCTTTTCTTCTTACGGGATTCTGAACTATAAATAAAGTCAGGGTACTGAGTGTGGCCTTACTCAGTCTTATCAAAAAGTACAACATCTATGTTACAACATCTGCAAGCTCTTCATATTTAAGAGAAAATGACATTTGAAACAAAATACGTGTTTTAATGAGAAAATGAATCAATTTATAACCCATAGTGCAAAAAAAAAATCTCAAAAATACTTGACAGGAAAATTGTAGTTAAGTAACATATCTAATGATAATAAGGATTTAAAGTACTTTTGTTCAAATATAGGGACCCATTTGCTAATCATGTTGCATTAGTGATGTTTGAACTTTTAAAAAAGAAAATACTTTTATTAAAAAATTTTAGAGTTTTTTGTTTGTTTTTATAGAAAGAAAAGTTCCACTTAATTATAAGGAATCAGTAGAAGCTTATTGATTTGAAGGCAAGGTTGTTGAACAAATGAGCAATTTCATGAGAGAGGAAGGTGCTATAGGATGAAGGTCAACCCTTCATTACAACTCAGTTATCAAAACAGTAAACTTGTTTTTAATCTCAGACTTAGAGTCTGTATTGCTGTAATAAAGACCATAACCAAAGCCACTTGGGGAGAAAAGGGCTTATCTTATCTTATACTTCCAGATAAGAGTCTGCCACTCAAGACTGTCAGAGCAGGAACTTGGGGCAGGAATCTGCAGGCAGGACCTGAAGCAGAAAGCATGAAGGAATCTTCTTTCTCACTTGCTTCTCATGCCTCGATCTACCTGCTTTCTTATACAACTCAAGATTCCTGCCTAGCTATGTCCTCTCCCTCAAGAGACAGATCCACCCACATCAAGCATTAATCAAGAGAATGCCCCACAGGCTTTTCCACAGGCAATCTGTGGGGGGTATTTTCTCAATTGAAGGCTCCTGTTCCCAAATGACTGAAGTGTGGGTCAAGCTAACTGAGAACAAACCAGCACAGAAGAGTTGTGAAGTTTTCTTCAAATTGTTCTAGTGTTAACATTTTCTAAGATATGTTATCTGTTAGATTCAACTACTAAGCAGCAAAGCAAGAAAGACATAAAAATAATATCCATGTTGCATACATTTGTAGTATATCAATGGAGTTCACTCAATGCATCATAAAAACAATTTTTACTAAATGCTTATAATATACACCTGTAAATTTATTTTGATTAATTAAGTAAAGTTTTAAATCAGGAAAATTATTTGAATATAAATATGGGATACCCAAAGTAGTAGAAAAGATATTGACAAATATAATCCATTGTTCATTTATTTTGAAAGTAAAAGTTTATTGAAACTCTATTGTACCAATTTGTTTATGAATTGTCCATGCTTGCTTTTGTACTCTTTTGGTTATATTGAGAGTACATCGAGAGAGGATGATATTTGAAGCCTATAATACATTGCGCTATCTGGCTTTCTGCAGAAAAACATTTCAGTACCCTATTCTATCTTAACACAAAATAAAACATAGAATCATCTCTACTCTATTAAAATGAACGATACTGTTTTATGATACAAATTCAAATATTTCTTGAATATAAAAACTGTATTGAAGAATAGATCACAGTGACAGTTGGTCAGATGAACAATTATGGGTTTGAAGGCTTAACTTGACTATTCTGTTTGCTGCCCTTGACAAGTAAAAACTGTAAGTACAAGCTCAGCCATCCATTTAGACTGTTTCTATGCTGTTTGTTTTGCTTTGATTCCTGAGACAGTCCCACTATAGAGCCCACACTAAGCTAGAATTCAAAACCATCTATTAGCATCCTAAGAACTTGGACCACAACCAAATAGAGTAGTACCCAGTTAAGGATTAAATAAAGCATCTTGCAGACTTCCTCTTGCAGGTGATATGTTACCATGTTATGTACGTAGATGACATGGAGATATGAGATTTAATAAAAGGAAACATACCTTTGATTTGCTTTATTTTGGGGGCATTGTTCCCTACTTTCTCCTTTAAAAGGTCAAGTTATTTTATTAAAAGTAAACCTTAACAGGCAAAGATAGTCTTATAGCAAAAGTTAAAGTAGAGGACAACATACCTTTGAATTAAGTTGCTCATGGTGAAGAAGTAGTGTGCACATGTTTCTGATGCCCAGTGTCTCTGCGACTTCTGGGATATAATTATGGAAAGAATAGCTTGGTAGGATTTGCGAACATGAAGCAGAAACATGGTCCCACTCTATGTCAAAATATGGGAATGAAAGGCATGTTTCCTTCAGAGAAGTTAGGCTGTTCTTCTCCTTAATGCTGTAATATGCTGTTATTGTTTTTATTTTAGTTATTATTTGCATAAGGAAAGCGATGACCTTGTTTGGGTAAGAAATTCATTAAGGATTATGCAAGAAAACTTGAATAAGCAATTATTAAAGAAAGTTTACTTATAATTAATTAAAACATGGAATGTTTATTATGATGTCATTAATGTGCTACTTCAATATTCATTTTCTTGTTTTCTTCAACTTTGTCAATGTTCGTTTCTCTGAGTATGTGTGGTATTTATCCATGGGATGCTATTTTGGTTATTTGTATTATGACAAAAACATGACAAAAGCAATACCAGGAACAAGGGAGGGTTTATTCCAGTTATAGTTTGAGCATACATTCTATCAAGGTGAAGGCATAGTGACAGGATTGGAATCCTCACTGTCACATTGCGTCAGTAGTCAGAAAACAAAGGGTGAACAGGAAGTGGAACTGGGCTAGAAAGCTCAAGGCCCACCTCCTGTGACTTCCCTCAGTTAGGCTCCATCTCCTGAAGATCCTATAACCTTTCAAAACAGGTCCCACAGCTGGGGTCCAAATGTTTAAACACATAGGCCAACAAAGGGCATTTCACAAACTACAGCAGAAGCCATTACACTGAGGCTTACACTTAAATCTAACTTTTGTGTTGATTTATATGCCTTTTATGCTATTATATAAAAAAAAGCTCAATTATTTATGTACATGCAATTTTTAAAAGTAATTTTCTTGATAATTTTTTGGCTAATATTCCATTGCTGTGTCCCATGCCATCTTTAGATCATTCTAAAGACTTCCTTGTATTTATTTAAAGCGGTGTTTCTTTCTGCAATTATAAATTTGTACTGTTACTACCATATTTGAAAGATATTCAGGTTCACAAACTATGTAGCCTTGGAATAGAAAACCATTTATCACAATGCAAAAATGTAGCACTTTTTATAAATTAAGGCAGAAGTTCATTGGACACAGAAACAACATACAGCAGTTTGGCTTCATGTGATACAAACTTACATTCAAAAACCCATTGTGTGTCAATTTCAGTACAGTGCTAAGCAAATTTTGTGTACTAGTCAAAATCTTATTATGCAGCAGGCTTTGCATTAGCTGACTTTACCTGGCTGTAGGTCAATGTAAACTTTTTGAGCACATATAAGTTAGGCTAGTTTGCACTATATTTTCTAGGTTAAATATAGTAAATGTATTTTTTAAATTTATGCTGTTTTCAGATCACTAGAACATAATCTCCATCACATTTGTGTTTCCTCCAAGACATCGTTATAATTTAAGAAAGGAAATATGTCAGGCTACTGCATTTTGTCTTATGATTTATTGAGATCCACCATATTAGATTTTCATATCCTACCTGCTGTCAACAATTATGGCAACCCTTGCTTCATCCAGAGTTTAAAGAGACACACTGTTATAATTCTAAATTGGGAAACCTTTGAATGAAAAAAAAATTCTCTGTGTCATATTTAAAGGTATCATTACTAGAAAAACAATTGAATGCTGTAAGTGGGCATAATGGGGCTTAATGGACCATTAAAGTAGGAACTTGGAAAGCAAACATGTTGAGAGCAATGTGAGCTATGGAGGCCCAGCTCAGGAGCTTCCAGAGGGGAATGGTATTAAGACCTGGTCTAGAATTCACTCCTGTGATATTTTGTCAAAGAATGTGGCTGCTGTTTGTACTCTGTGGTGGTTTGAATGGCTCCCTTAGGCTCATATGTTTGAATACTTGCTCCTTAGGGAGTGATGCTACTTGACAGAGATTAAGAGGTGTGGCTTTGTTGGAGTAGGTGTGGTCTTGGAGGACGTGTGTCACTGGGATGGTCCTTGGGGTTTCAAGTGCTCAAGCAACGTCCAGTGTCTTGCTCTCTTGCTGGTTAGGAAACCAGATGTAGAAATATCAGCTACTTCTCCCTACTATAATTGCGTGTCTTCTGCCGTGCTTCCTGCTATGTCTATAATGAAATAAATTTCTGAAATTGTAAGCAAGCCCCAACCAAATGCTTTTACTTATAAGAGTTGCTGTTATCATGTTGTCTCTTCACAGAAAAAGAACACTAAGACCCTTGTCCTAAGAATTGGGTTGAGGCTAAGTTGAAAAGTTTTGAAATAATTTCTTTGGCCAAGGGCATTGAAAGACAAGCTAATCTTGACTCTGTCACATGGTTGTTGGTTGTTATGCAGATCTAAAATGAAACAAGAACAAGGCTTGAATGGAAAAGAACAAGCATGGTAAAAGGAAATACAAGATGCACAGTTTGGAGAAAAAGAGCACCAGAAAATTTAATGCTGGAGCCACAATTTTTACTTAAAGAGATAAGGAGAGATCTCATAAGGGGAGTGGTGACTTTAGTGAGAGACCCTACTCACCTTTCTTTTTCCATGAGTAGCATCACACATTTGCAACTGAGCAATTTTATCTCTCTGCTTCTTGCCAGTAACTTGAAGAATTGAGAGCCCCCTTTTCTTTTTTTATTCCCGCTATTTTTTTTCAACTGAACAAGTAATAGTTCTGGTAATGTCCTCCTAAGTTTCCTCTTGGATATGAATGAGATACACTCCATTGATAAGTCTACACCCACTATCCTTTTGTCTCATTGTTCTTGGTTGATAACCTCATTCTTAATATACTGCTAACATTCCTATAGCATGGAAGTGAGGGTCTCTGAGTTGTCCTTTGAGTGGACTAGTGCCCTAGTCTTTTGATTTTATGATGTTTGGATGAGATGTTTCATAGTTTAATACCTTACATATTTTCAAGTGCATACTATGCCTATAAAAATCTCCCAGTGTTCTGTCTTTGACCATTTAGAAATAGTGAGGATTAAAAAATTATGTGACCATGGGTCCTTTATAAATCACCTGAGTTACTGTACCCTTACATTTTAATTGAGGCAAAAAGTAAATAAAAACAGAAAGTTTAATACTTTTCTCGGAAATCAACTAGATATATGATTGTGCTCATGGTTTTGAATCACTATGTCATTTGGTATTTTAACTATTTATTGTGGTCTCTTACTGACATATTTATTTAAGAACTAGTCATTTAACATTGTCACAAATTATAAATTTTCTCAACTGTGTCTTCCCTCTCTAAAAATTATGTTGAATATGTCTCCTCATGCTGAAGAAAACATAAATATGATAAAGCTCAAATCTAAATTTAAAAGGAGGCTTCTCTATAAAGAAAATTGTACTAATTGCCCTAGGCTTTTTTTTTTGCTATCTATGGAAAACATATTTTATTCTATTCATCAGCAGTTGAGGTTTTTATTATAAGAAAAGCAATATCTTTTCATGAATTTCCCAGGTATTTTTCATCAACAATGGTGTGTGTGTGTGTCTGTGTGTGTGTGTTTATGTATGTTGTGAATACTCATAGGAAAATATGTGGATAGTTAGTCCACATGCATACTCAGTACTCTCAGATCATTTTCTGTTGATTAGAGTTCAAGGAAGGTCAAGGGCCTTTAGAATTTTCACCATATGATTCTGAGAGATCTCTCATGGTAAGGAAGAGCTGTTCTCTTATAGATATGGCTTTGTACACTGGTGACTGGCAGCATCTCTCCAACTCTTCTGAACTTTGCACAACAGTTCATGGAACTCAAGTCTGGGATACCCCACTTCTCTCAACCTGAAAACCTTGAAAAGTGCTTAGATATGGTGTCATCCTAGGTATAACAGATTTTAACTCTCCTATAGAAATAATGTAATCTTAAGATTTCTAATTGAGATGGATAATAATTAGTGGAATAATGATATGGTGTCCTGTAGAGGGATTTTAATCTAGCAACATAGCTGCTGTGGCAAGAGATCACATCTAAAGACCTAGGTTTGTGTGATCTGATTGGAATACACTCACTTCTGGCAGAATACAGACAAGCTTTAGTCCTTACCTTTAATATCAATGTTGTCTAACTGAGGGGAAAACGAAGTGATGAATCAGAGAATGATTTGATAGAATGAGTCAGAGATAGGATATGCCCAAAGAGATAGAGATAAAGATAGATAGATAGATAGATAGATAGATAGATAGATAGATAGATAGATAGAACAGAGAGGAGAGAAGAGTACGGTACAGGAATAGAGGGGAGTCTGTGGAGACAGTACAGTAGAGTTTGGTGCACCTCAATTGAGTACAGTTGAGTTCATGCAGTTCCGTTCATGGATTTCAAAGCATTTCTTTTTACCCAACAGAATAATTTAGTGAGAAGCAGAATGGAGCCAGTTTGAATCAGTCAGTTTGGAGAGGAGGATTGATCCAGAACAACTGAGTTGAACAAGCCAGCTGGAGTTCAGAAAGGACTGGAACGAGTGAGCTGTACAGCAGTGAGTCTTAGAGGCTGAAAATATTCTAGGCCTGGGTTAACAGAGACTGGAAGCTGAAGCCTTCAAGGCCCAGGCTTGCAGAAGATTAGATTGTATGTGGCTAGAAGCTTCCAGGCCTAGCCATAGGGATAATTAGAACAGAGATAGAAATGCTCTGGTCAATCCAAGCCATGTATTTGTAAAGCCTGGGTATTGCTCTCATCTCATCTCTCCCCTCTTCCGCAGAAGTAAAAACTACATTTGCAATTTCAGTATCTGTAAATGTTCTCAATTTTATCACACATTCAAAATAACGATATCCCACTGCTGCCATCCACTGCTACATTAGCGCAATCACCACTAACAGGGCACAAAGCTGTTCTCATTCTTTCTTACCTGAGGTAAATATCAACAAAGCTCCTTCACAGTTCCTTAAAACCTGCAAATGTTTTTTTTTTTTGTTTTGTTTTTCTTATTGTTGTTGTTTATTTGCTAGGGTATAAACATGTTTGAGAAAATCTCTACTTTAAAACATCCGCTAAGGAGTAGGGCTTTTGCGGGATGACTAAGTCAGGACGGCAGTTTCCCCATCAGTGAGAACAACTTTACCCAAGTGCTGCATAAAGCAGGCTGGACCTTTCTGTCCTTGTCTTTCCTTGTGGTGAAACAGGTCTTGTTTGCCATGTAGGAGCAGAGGCCTGGCCCTAAGACTCTTCATCTATGGGCACATTGGAGTCGAGCTTTCTAGCTCTCAAAACCACGGGATGAAAAAAAAAAAACCAATTGTTTATAAATTATTTGGGCTATGGGATTTTTACACAGCAATGCCAACAGACGAAGCTACTCTTGAGGCAAGGCTATCTTCTTTTCTCATAATGCTATAACCCTTTGCATATTAAAATGAGAATATGGGAGGATACAAGGGATGGGATAACCATTGAGATGTAACAAGAATAAATTAATAAAATTACAAAAAATTGAAATTAAAAAAATGAAAATAAATAAATATTTTAAAACAGAGTCAAATTTGGGCTGACAAATAAAGGCTAACATTTGAAAAAAATGAGAATAAATACAGAAGTTCATGATAGTGTCGCTAAAATAGTTTAATAACATGTACAGTGTTTGAAATCAGCGGTGGTTAACAAAATATTGGCTGTTATTTTCTGGGGCCTCGCTGAAATTTCAGTTCTTATGTTTAAAGTTCTGCTGGTCTCTTAGGCACTCCTGTTAAAAGTCGCACTAATCTAAATAATGTGCTGTTCATTTGAGAACATGAAATTCAGAAAACGTTCAGGGCAGACCGTCGCCCCTCCTAAACACAGAAACTTGGGCTGACTATGTCAGCTTATTATTCGCAGCTCTGCTGATCATCATTTCAGGCTTAAGGATCTCGGCTGTGGTAATGTTTCTGGCCTATCAGTCACGAGTCAGATACATGTTATTTAAAATAATGATCTTTGTAGTAGCAAAGTAGACATGGAAGCAAGCTCATAATTATCAAAAGAAAAACATTGTGATTTTTGCAGAGGAATCCTTTCTGATATTTCCACGATATCATTTCCAAGCAGCGTTTTAACAGAGGAGAAGGGCGCCCTCTAGTGTTTTAATTAAAGCTGAACAATTACATAAGCGATTCCCGTATCGCATTTGAACTTGTTTATCTTATATTCTCAATTGAACGTTACTTCATGTATGTACACTGTAGATTGGTAAATCATAATGCAATGAAATATATTCACATAAAATATGATGAAAACATGCTATATTTTAGTGGACTTATTGTTGAAGTTAAGTATAGGAAAGGATGGATTAGATAGTAGCTCAAACTGTTTCGTGTCTGTGATGTGACGTAAAATATCCATCCCTTTATCTGGAAGGTCAGCCTCCAGCTTGAGAAGGCCAAGGATGCATCAGCAACACATGGCAGATGTTAACAAATATTGGGACATGAACATTTTCCTTCAAACAGTAATCTGCAAGAGGAATCAGAGGAGTTTGAGAGGAGAGATGCTGTGGCGGTCTCCCTTCCACATTCAGGCAGCTTACAAGGCACCATGAGATGACCTTTCAGGTGATTCCTTAGCCTTACAGGATGCCCTGCTGGGAGTGAACCACGTTTCCATTCTCTCCTTCCTACCCCTTAGCTGTGTCACCCGTTTTGTTTTCCAGGCTTTTCTCTGCAGCCCTTGCAGGCCACCGTAAAAAGGCTGGTGTGCTGATTCTCAGCACCTACACAGCGTAACTGTGCTGTGTTTGGAGATGGGTCTTTACAGTTAGGTAAGAAGTGCAGGGTGCCTGCCAGTACTACTGAGACCTTCCGAGGAAAGGATGCAGAGAAAGATGTGTGAAGACACGAGGGCGGGGTGGTGGGGCGGGGAAGTGCGGCGGGGAAGACTGCCATTCACAAGCAAAGAAGAGCTGCCTAGGAAGAGATTAGTCTTGCTAATGCCTTGGTCTTGTGCTTCCAGTTTCCAGATCCACGAGGAAACATATTTATGTGCTTTAAGGCACTACCGTGTGTTAATTTGCTATGACAGGCCTAGCAAATTCATATATTCTTGAATTCTTTTTGTCCTCTGTGTAGAAAATTGAAACTCAGTTTTTTTTCCCAGAATATTATTTCTAAATTACTTTCGAGAAATGATAAAGAAAGCTTAAACATTGAATGGTAATACATTCAATACAAAATACATTATCTTAACTGTGTGGTCATCATTCTTTTTCAATCTCTTAATTTTATTTTATTTTTATTTTTTTATTATTTATTTATTTATTTTTAATTAATTTTTCTTGTTACATCTCGTATCCTCCCATTCTCCCCTCCCTCCCATTTTCCCCTTATTCCCCTCCCCTATGACTGTTCCTGAGAGGGATTACCTCCCTCTGTATATGCTCATAGGGTATCAAGTCTCTTCTCAGTGACCTGCTGTCCTTCCTCTGAGTGCCACTAGGTCTCCCTCTCCAGGGGTCATAGTCAAATGTGAGGCACCAGAGTACGTGAGAAAGTCAAATCCCTCTCTCCACTCAACTGTGGAGAATGTCCTGTCCATTGGCTAGATCTGGGTAGGGGTTTAAATTTTACCGCCTGTATTGTCCTTGGCTAGGGCCTTAGTTTGAGCGGGACCCCTTGGCCCAAATCTGCCTATCATAATATTCTACTTGTAGGTTAATTTTAATTAAACATTTTATTTGCCCCTCCCTCGTTTCCTCCTGGTCACACCTTCCCCAGTCTCCTCTCACCTACTCCCTTCCCCTAGTCTTCCGAGAGGGGGAAACTCCTCTCTCCCACCAATTGACCGAAGCCTATCAAGTCTAATCAGGATGATCTTTTCTAGTTCTACCCATTTGTCTGTAACTTTCATGATGTCCTTGTTCCTGATAGGAGAATAGTGTAAATGCACCATTGTGTAAATGTACCATAGTTTCTTTATCCATTCTTTAGTTGAGGGACATTGGGTTGTTTCCAGTTTCTGATGATTACGAATAGCCCCACTATGAGCATGGTTGAGCATATGTCCTTGTTGTATGGTGGAGCATCTTCTGGGTATATACTCAGGAGTTATATAGCTGGGTGTTGAGGTAAAATTATTCCCGATTTCCTGAGAAAGCACCAGATAGATTTCCAAAGTGGTTGTACAAGTTTGCACTCCCACTAGCAATGGAGGGTTCGCCTTTGTCCACATCCTCTCCAGCATGTGCTGTCACTTGAGTTTCTGATCTTAGGCATTCTGACAGGTGGAAGACGGAATCTCAGAGTCGTTTTGATTTGCATTTCCCTGATGTCTAAGAATGTTGAACATTTCTTTAAGTGTTTCTTGGTCATTTAATATTCTTCCTCTGAGAATGCTCTGTTTAGTTCTGTATTCCATTTTTAACTGGATTATTTGGTTTGTTGGTAATATATATATATAATATTAGTCCTATGTTGGATGTAGGGTTGGTGAAGATAATTTCCCAGTTTATAGGCTCTTGTTTTCCTGTATTCACAGTGCCTTTTGCCTTTCAGAAGCTTTTAAGTTTCACGAGGTCCGATTTATTAATTGCTGGTCTTAGAGCCTGAGCTGTTAGCGTTCTGTTCAAGAAGTTGTCTCCTATGCCAATGAGTTCAAAGTTCTTCCCCACTTTCTCTTCTAATAGATTTTGTGTTTCTTGTTTTATGTTAAGGTCCTTGATCCACTTGGACTTCAGTTTTGTGCAGGGTGATAAACATAGATCTATATGCATTTTATACATGTAGACATCCAGTTAGACAATCACCATTTGTTGAGGATGCTATCTTTTATTCCATTGTATGGTTTTGGCCTCTTTTCTAAAATTCAAGTGTCCATAGGTGTGTGGGTTTATTTCTGGATCTTCAATTCAATTTTATCGATCCACCAGTCTGTTTCTATGCCAGTGCCTTGAAGTTTTTATTATATTTTATAGTACAGCTTGAGCTAAGGGATGGAGATACCTCCGGAAGATCTTTTATTGTATTAAGTTGTCTTAGCTATTCTGTTTTTTTCTTTTTTCTTATGAAGTTGAGAGTTGATCATTCAAGGTCTGTAAAGAACTGTACTGGTATTTTGATGTGAATTTAATTGAATCTGTAGATTGCTCTTTATAAGATGGCCAAACTATCCATAAGCATGGGAGATCTTTCCATCTTCTAACATCTTAAATTTCTTTCTTCAGAGATTTAAGTTTTTTAAAATTTTAATTTATTCACATTTACATCCGGATTGTTATCTCCTCACCTGTATCTTCCTATTCCCACTTTTCCTCCCTCTTCCACCCTATACCCCTGCCGTAGTCCTTTGACAGAAGTGGACTCCTTCCCCACCATATGACCACAGTTTATCAGGTCTCATCTGGACAGCCTGCTTCCCTTTCGTTTGTGTGCCAGCCGGTCCTCCCCACCAAGGGGGAAGTGATCAAATTGGGGGCACCAGTGTTGATGTCAGAGGCGTTCCCTGCTCTCCCCACAACTGTGGAGAATGAGCTGTCCATTAGCTAGGTCTGAACAGAAGATCTAGGTTACTGCATGCATTGTCCTTGGTTGGTGCACCAGTTTGTACAGGCCCCTGGGTCCAGGTCCTCCAACATTGATAGTCTTCTTGTGGGCCTTCTGAACCCTCTGGGTTCTTCCATTCCCCCATACTTTGATATCACTCTCAGGACTCCACACAGTCTCTCCCAATCACATGCTGGGTGGAATTTCTCAGAGGACATCTATGTTGGGCTAATATCCACTTATAAGTGAGTATATATGATGCATGTCTTTCTGGATCTGGGCTACCTCACTCAGGATGATTGTTTTTAGTTCCATCCATTTCCCTGAAAAATTTAAAATTTCCTTTTTAATAGCTGAGTAGTATTCCACTGTGTAAATGTACCATAGCTTCTTTATCCAGTCTTTGGTTGAGGGACATCTAGGTTGTTTTCAGATTCTGGCTATTATGAATAGAATTGCAATGAACATATTTGAGCAAATAGCCTTGTTGTATGGTGGAACATCATTTGGGTGTATGCCCAGGAGTGGTATAGCAGTGTCTTGAGATAGCACTATTCCCAATTTTCTGAGAATGATTGATTTCCAAAGTGGTTGTACAAGTTTGCACTCCCACCAGCAATTCAGGAGTATTGACATTTTTCCGCATCTGTGCTGTCACTTGAGTTTTTGATCTTAGCCATTCTGACAGGTGTAAGACCTCCTAGTCATTTTGATTTGCATTTCCCTGATGATTAGGGATGTTGAGTATTTCTTTAAGTATTTCTCAGCCATAAAATATTCCTTTGTTGAGAATTCTCTGTTAAGCTCTATACCCCATTTTTTACTTGGATTATTTGGCTTGATGCTGTTTAATTTCTTGAGTTCTTTATTTATTTTTGAGCAAAAGCCTGTAAGCCAAAATTTGAAAATCTTATTGAAATGGACAAATTATTTTTGAACTTTTAAAAATGCAAGTCTTTAATTTGCTTGGTTAGAGTTACAGCAAGATACCTTGTGTTTCTTCAGGCTATTGTGAAGAGTGTTGTTTCTCTAATTTTTTCTCATTGCATTTGTCTTTTGTATACAAGAGTGCTACTAATTTTTTGAGTTAATTTTATGTCCAGCCACTTTGCGGAAGGTATTTATCAGCTGTAAGAGTTCCCTGGTAAAAATTTGGTGTCACTATTTATACTATCATATCGTCCTTGAATAGTGATATTTTGACTTCTTTCTTTCCAATTTGTATCCCCTTTATCTCCTTAATTGTCTTATTGCTCTATCTAGGACTTCAAGTACTATATTGAAGAGCTATGGAGTGGACATCTTTGTCTTGTCCCTGGTTTCAGTGGAGTTGATTAAAGTTTTTCTTCATTTAGTTTGATGTTGGCAATAAGCTTGCTGTATATTTCCTTTACTATGTTTATATATGTGCCTTGTATCCCTAATCTCTCCAAGTCTTTTAGCATTAAGGGTTTGGATTTTGTCAAATGCTTTTTTGGCATCTTAGGAGATGATCTTGTGGCTTTTTTCTTTCAGTTTGTTTATGTGGTAGATTACCTTGATGGATTTCCATATATTGACCCACCCCTGTGTGCCTGGGATGAAGCTTATTTGGTCATTGTAGATCATATTTTTGATGTGTTCTTGGATTTGGCTTGTGAGTATTATATTGAGTATTTTTGCATCAATGTTCATAAAGGAATTTGGTGTGAAATTCTCTTTCTTCATTAGGCCTTTGTGTGATTTAGGTATCTAGGTGACAGTGGCCTCATAGAAGTTGTTTGGTAACGGCCCTTCTGTTTCAGTTTTGTGAAGTAGTTTGAAGAGTATTGATAATAGCTCTTCTTTGAAGGTCTGGTAGAATTATGTGCTGAATACCTGTGGCCCTGGGATTGTTTTGTTGTTGAGAGACTTTTGATGACTGCTTCTATTTCCTTGGGGGATTTGGGCTATTTAACTTATTTACGTGATCTTGATATAACTTTGGTAAGTGGAATCTGTCAAGAAAATTGTCCATTTCATTTAGATTGTCAAATTTTATGGCATATAGGTTTTTTTTGAAGTAAGACCTAATGATTTAATGATTGTTTGGATTTCCTCTGTGTCTGTTATTGTGTTTCTCTTTCCCTTTCTTCTTTCTTTCTTTCTTTCTTTCTTTCTTTCTTTCTTTCTTTCTTTCTTTCT
>OU015748.1:16392272-16445700 GCA_907169655.1 Acomys percivali | reverse complement strand
TCTTTCTTTCTTTCTTTCTTTCTTTCTTTCTTTCTTTCTTTCTTTCTAATTTGGATAGTGTCTCCTCCTTTAGTTTAGATAAGAATTTGTTTGTCTTGTTGATTTTCTCAATGAATCAGCTCTTGGTTTTATTGATTATTTGAACTGTGCTCTTTCTTTCTAATTTTATGATTTCAGCATTGAGTTTTCCTGTGTATCAGCTGTGTTCAGATATCTAGAGTTTGTGACCATATTACTTTGGTTTTTTAAAAATTGTATCCTTATGCTAGCCTGTTTCCATCTGGTTGTCCCTGGCATTGTCTGCTTATTCCTGAAACCTGTGGGGTTTTTCAGGCATAAGAGAGGAGCCTTAGGCTGTGGGGTAGTGGATGAATCTTCTGCTGTATCCCACAGCTCTGCTATACTGGTTGTCTTCTAGCTGGATTTATAGGCATGAAATTAGGGTGTCGCTTTCTAACCCATGTGATCCAGTGAGGCCCTGCAGGTGTCCTTAAGACAGCTAGTAGAGCCCTGAACCATAGGCTGGATCTGTACATCTCTGGAATCCACAGTTGTCTTTAGAATAGCAGGGGTACCCAGGAGGTCTGAGGTGCTTTGTGCATTTCTGGCAGCTGGGATCGTCTTCTTTCTTTGGGAGAACATGAACAGATACTGGCTTTTTTGGTCAGCAGCCCAGTAGCTTGCTTGCCCAGCAGACTCTGCTGGATGCCCCCATCTTGGATTTGTATGCTTCTATTGTCCAGGATGACCCATAGAACCATGGACCAGAACCTAGGACCCTGTCCCTGGTATCTTGAGTTGTCCTGTGGGAGGCAGAAGAAGCCTGGGGTCTGGATGTTGAAACAATGTGTGGAACTGGGGAGTCATGTTTGAATACGCAGAAGAGACAGTTGGAGCCAGAGAACATAAAGAGCCAGAAGATTAGAATAGATTGCTAGAGCTAATTTGAGACGAGGCAGAGCAATTCAGTCAGAAGCTGAGAGCAGACACCTTGGAGAGGAGTTTGAGCTAGAACACCTGAATTAAACCAGCCTGCCAGAGTTCAGAGATGCCAATTATTTGCATTTCTTCCCTTGTTCCTTTGTCCTCCCCTCCTCCCTGACTTGAGATATATAAACTGTTCCCATCATGTCAATAAACAAACTGTGTGTTGACACAGTCTCCTGGCTGTTTATCCTATTGTACTCACCACTGCTCAGGACCCTTCTTAGGCCCCAGCTGTGTTTGACCCTGTGTCCCCTTCAAGACCTGTGTGCAATAGTCCAACCATGCCTGGGTGAAATTGGGCCTCAATCTGGTAACTCTGTTGGGAAAAATGTACCCAGTGGATAGCACAGGCTCACAAATAAAATGCCCAGTACAAGGTATGAGTTATTTTGGGGTTGTTGGCCAGGTCCAATAGGCCACCCTCAAACATTACAGACTACTGCAAATATTCTTAGTTAACCTCCAGAATATGATAATAAGACCCAATTACTGAAAAGAACACATGCTTGAGTGAGCAAAATCAAGGTCGACAGAATTAACCTTAGTTTAGATGTGAATATTTTTTCCCTACTGGCCAGCTTTCAAGGTGCTTAAAAGTTCTATGAATGCTACTAGAAGAGAAATATAACCATCAATATACCCAACTTTTAACATTGTGATATGTAATAAAGACTAGCCTGGAAAGATATGCTCACTTGTGCAGTAGTAGCATGAGCATCATTAAAATCATCATGTATTAACTTAGGCTGTGTAAGTCCCATCTCACAAGATGAAACTCTTATCTGTCACCTTTATAAGGCTAAGAATCTATGGCTCAACACATTCTAGGTATCATGGAGAACGTATTATTTATAATGCTGCTAAGTAGACATAGTATTAAACTGATTTCCAATGACTTTGTTTATTAGTATATCCATAGATTAATGCATCTCCTCTCCTTATCTGAGAGGCCTCTAATTGCACTAGATTTTGATTAACCCCCAATCAGCAGAGGTGCAAAATAAGATATTACAGAATTCTACGCCTAACAAGAACATATATACTGAAACAACTTCTATTGTAGAAAAGGAGGTAGAAAGAGTATAAGTGCCAGAGTGTGCGGGTGTCACACACTGAAGATGATATGTGGCATCATCATCTGGCGTAGCAAGACAGTTGCACTCATGAGTTCACACAGAACCCGTGAAGGCCAAGGCAGTGCAAATTATAGTAAAGAGAATGCAGTTGGTCACATTATCCCACACCAGCGCACGGGGCGATTGGCAACAATCTGCTGCTGCGAGCGGACAACACTCTCTAAGAGTGTACCTCCTGGTAAGCTATTCCCTTTTCAGGAGAAGGACATACATCAAAGAATATTTGGAGACCATAAATTTGTTTTTTAAAGATTAAAAAAGGATAAAAATTTGAGTGTGGAAGAAAGGGATAAAATAAGGGAGCATGGGGTAAATGTAATAAAAATACATAAAATGTGTAAAAGAATTCCAACTTAATGAATAAGAATAAATTTTGTGTTAGCATTGAAAAAAGAGAAATTCATCAATTTGAGAGAATACCATTATTAATTGATATTGAGATAATGTCTAGCTGTGTGTTTAACTTGGCCTTAAATTACTGAACGCAGAGACCACCCTCGCCCCATGCTGCAGTCTCAAGAGAACATAAAACTACAGGTTTGTGCCTGGCCAAGATTCACATTATTTTTAAAAATATTCTTTATCTTAAATAAAATATTTTATTATATATTTTGTTGAGATGTATTGGCATTAGAAAGTTTGATGGGAATATAAACAAATTTCATTTTTTAAATTATACAAGTCTTTAAGTTAACTGGGATAATTACAAAGAAGTCATAGATACTTTAGAAGGTTACAAAGGTTTTTAATGATGGTATTGTAGAATAATATCATAAGAGACATGTGATTATATAAGGATTATAGAACTCTTTCATATGGCAGAAAGCAGTGACTTAGGTAAAGATATTCATAAAGAATTCATAAATTTATATGGATGTATTGTTAACTTTTTGTTGTGTGTGTGATAAAACACCATGGCTAAAAGCTGTGGCTTCTGGTGACTTCTGTAAACTCCCAAACAATGACACCAGTCAAGGGCTCAAGTGTTCACATATAGAAATATACATGGGACATGTACATTCAAACTACTGTTATGAATTAAGCAGGTTTCAAATTTTATGAGTAGAGTGGTGATGGAGGTAAAAATGAATATAAAAATCAGAAAACTATTAGTGTTTTGGGTCTAATCTGTGATTAAATATTACAGAAATATTAAAGTGATAAGACTGTTAGAATAGTTTTTAAAAACCCAGAAACTCAAAGTTTTTCTTTGAATACATGCAGTTTAAAATACAGAATTGTTATTTAGAGAGTTCAGTCAGCACAGTCTTAGAAATATCTTCCATTTTATTATGAGTCAGCATGGGCTGCAGAAACTCACGAGTTGTCAGTGGGCAGATGTGATGCAAAGCCAAGTTTTCATACACTGAAGGAATGCAAATGAAAGAGCAATTTCAGGTGAAGCCTGAACTTCATAGTTCTCTTGCTATCTAGAATTCAGAAAGAGGAGGAAAGCAACATCAAAGGGGAACAAGACGTGTCCAGCAGGTTAGAAATAGAATAAGAGAATTTGTTGACAAAAACCAGTGAATAAAAATTTAAAAATATGCCTCAGTATTAAATAATGTATGGAATCTCTGTTAATTTTGTCCAAATCTTCAAGAAAAGCTTTCAAATAAACATTGAAATAAACTCAGACATTGCTATTTCTTGTTAAATTTACTTCCTTTCCCTGTATCTTGCATCATCTATATCATCCTGATATACCTTGCTAGTCTTTGTGATTATGAATTTCACATATCAACTTGCCTAGTGTTTAATACTCAATTTGCACAAGGCCCAGTCCAGGAGTTTCTCTAAAAGTATTTTTGAAGTATTTATAGTCAATATATTTTGAAGAAGAATATTATCTTCCACAATTAGTTTGGACTTTATCCATCAGGGGATGGTCACAGAACAGAGACTGGTTTTATTGAAAAAGAGTTACATATTTCCTTTTAAAAAATTCTGTTCTTTATTTCTCTTATGATATGCTAGTAGATGCCAAAAGAGAAGGTACCCAACACACTCCAACAGTTAAGAATACATATGTAGATTTGTCTAGTCTTTGTTTCTTAATATAGACAGACATACACTTTTGAAGTATACAGGTACATATAACTGAAATTACTATATTCAGAAATATATGCTCGTAATTCTCTTTTTATTAATTTCAGCATTAATCAACTTCACTAAATCAGCTTCACATAATTACATATAAGGTTTTTTTGAAAATAATTATTTTTATCAATTTTCAAAATATTGTGTATATCTGTTTGGGGAGTGCATGCACGTTAGAGTAGGCACCACAGAAGCAAGCATCCTCTGGCTCTGGAGTCACAAGAGGTTGTGAACCTTCCTATGTAGGTGCTGGGGGACCAGACTCTGATCTCCTACAAGAGAGGTAAATGTTCTTAAACCCTTGAACCATGTCTATACCCTAGACTGCTCTTCAAATTTAAAGGTTTTTCTTTTTTTAACTGAGGCACCATGCACAGAAAAACAAAACAAACACAAAAGCAAGTGATGTGAAAGCCTACACAAAGGAAGTAATGTTGAGACTATGAGAAGAGATTAAGTCAGTTGAAAAATGGAGTCAGTCACGAGTGAATGATGGAGGTCATGATGAGGTCAAAGAATGAGCACTGGTTGCAAATATGGACAAGGACAGTGAGTTGATACCACGAGTACATATTATTCCTGGAAATTTGGAGGCCTATGACAAGTTTAAAATTGAGAAAAATTTTGGGAATTCCTTGTTTTTAATAGCTGAGTAGTATTCCATAGTGTATATGTACCACAGTTTCTTTATCCATTCTTCTACTGAGGGACATTTAGGCTGTTTCCATGATCTGGCTATTATGAATAAGGCTGCTATGAACATGGTTGAGCAAATTTTCTTGCTGTGTGCTGGTGCATCTTCTGGGTATATTCCAAGGAGTGGAATAGCTGAGTCTTGAGGAAGCCCTATTCCCAGTTTTCTGAGATAGCACCAGATAGATTTCCAAAGTGGTTGTACTAGTTTGCATTCCCACCAGCAATGAAGGAGTGTTCCTCTCTCCCCACATCCTCTCCAGCATGTGGTGTCGCTTGAGTTTTTTTATCTTAGCCATTCTGATGGGTGTAAGATGGAATCTCAGAGTTGTTTTGATTTGCATTTCCCTGATGACTAAAGAGGTTGAGCATTTCTTTAAGTGTTTCTCAGCCATTTGATATTCTTCTGTTGAGAATTCTCTGTTTAGTTCCAAGTCCCATTTCTCAATTGGGTTATTTGGTTTGGTGGTGTTTAATTTCTTGAGTTCTTTATATATTTTGGATATTAGACCTTTGTCAGATGTAGGGTTGGTGAAGATCTTTTAGAGATGATCATAATGAGTGAGTTAACCCAGAAGCAGAAAGACTCAAATGATATATACTCACTTATATCTGCATACTAGCCCAATGGGCATGTCTCATGAAAGCCTTCCCTTACCAGGAAACTGGGACCGAGGGGAGGACATCCTATTGGGACTCTAGATAAGAGAACAATGGGAGAATAGCAATGTAGAAGGATCCAGTGGGTCCTAGAAACCTACAAGTAGAACATTATGATAGGCAGATTTGGGCCAAGGGGTCCCGCTCAAACTAAGGCCCTAGCCAAGGACAATACAGGCGGTAAAATTTAAACCCCTACCCTGATCTAGCCCATGGACAGAACAGTCTCCACACTTGAGTGGAGAGAGGGATTTGACTTTCTCAAGTACTCTGGTGCCTCACATTTGACTATGTCCCCTGGCGGGGGAGACCTAGTGGCACTCAGAGGAAGGACAGCAGGTCACTGAGAAGAGACTTGATACCCTATGAGCATATACAGAGGGAAGTAATCCCTCTGAGGAACAGTCATAGGGGAGGGGAATAAGGGGAAAATGAGAGGGAGGGGAGAATGGGAGGATACAAGGGATGGGATAACCATAGAGATGTAACAAGAATAAATTAATTAAAAATTAAAAAAAATTAAAAAAAAATTAAAAAAAAAAAAGAAACTGAATGCGCAACCCTAAAAAAATAAAAAATAAAAAATAAAATTGAGAAAAAGTGGTCTGGAACAGGCAGTTTTCTGAGTATTCCTCTTATTCTTCGTCCTTCTTTTTCTTCTTTTTTATTTTATAGTCATTAGGCAGATTTAAATATCATAACTAGAATAGTAAGGTACATAAAAATGCAAGTCCAAAAAGAGTATAGACAGAAGACAATCTGCACAGACACAAGACAGATTGTTAAGGCAATCCTATCAGTATGAAGATATGTACAAGGGAAAGAGGTAAATAATACTCTCATTATTTCTTTCTCAGTGAGAAACTTCACTTAATTCAACACCCTTGAAAGTGTTAAGAAAAACCAGCTTACTATCAACTCATTTGCCACTTAATTTTTTAAAATTTTGTTTTATGTATATGTTTTTTTGCCTGCATGTATATCTGTATATCACATGTAAGCCTAATTCACATGCAGGCCAGAAAGGGGTAAGAGATGTCATGGAACTGGAATTGTAAACCTCTGTGAGCTGCCATATTGGTGCTTGGAATCAAACTCAGGTCTTCATGATGAGGAGCCAGTGCTCTTAACCTGTATCCTCATTTCTTTTATACTGAAGGATTATTTGTGTTAGAGAATTATAGTTATGTGGATTTGAGAACCCTTGACATTTCTGCTGTTTCACTCTAGATATAGTTGGATTTCAGGATAATCATGAGAGAAATGCTGCAGACTATGCCACACCTCTCATGTCCAAAATTAAAAATCAAAAACATGTTAATACTTATCCAATGCCAACTGAACAAGCATTTCAGAGTAAAAGTCTTTGCATATTAGGACTTTCAGATTCCTCAGGAATTGATAAAATCACTTCTTTGGACAAGAAGATATTTTGACCTGAGACAGTGACTTTAGTTAAGACTGTAAAATGTCTCTGCATTTTACAGTTAGTTTTTTTGTTGCCAGAGATAAAGCTGCTGAATTCCATCTATTTGTGGTAAAGGCCATAATTTCCTGATATGTTCCCCGAATGCTCACATTTCACCGATTCTGGTGATTATGAAAATTGTTGATCACAAATTCATAGGCGCTCCAGATGAATGCCAGTGATTGTGAAAATCTGTTGATTGTAGAGCAGATGCCATTATTGTCATCCACCTTTGTGCACTCAGGACTCAAAGTCTGTGATTATTCTTGGTATTTTCTGAAATAATGGAAATCATTTAGTGTACTGGGGAACTGATTTTTCTTCACTTAGACTATTGGAACAATTTGCTAAATTTGCACCAAATTGTAAAGAATAGACTTCTGTAACACCAAGAATGAGTTTAGGAAAAGTTAGAAAGTGATTGAAATTGTGCAAGGTGTTTTTACTTTTTGCTTCTTGGCCTGATGTCATATCATGGGTATTTTTTTATTTGTAAATTATCTTATATAAGAAATTTTCAAGGGACAGTTTCTCTGCTAATCTCAACTGGAGGCAATGAAGTAGCAGTGAACTTTCATTCTGAGATTATGTCAGTAATGACAGGCAGTATATGAGTTCCTGACAATAATAGTTCTTAATACAAATACGAGGAACTCTGAAATGAGAAAATTTCACTAACATAAGAGACATTAGACGCAGAGCTTGGGGAGAACAAGATGTCGACATAGCTCTGCTCTAGAGAACCGTGTATGCAAATGAATCATGTATGCAGTTCATCATAATCTGTTTGTAGTGATGGGGATTTATATCTACTTTAGTGAAAATGTCTGTAAGTTCACTATGATTCCTTTTTATTCTTTCCAAATGACATTTTAAAACTTATATAGGAAAATGAAAATATTTGAGGTGCTAAAGAATAGATTCCCCCAAAAATGTATTAAAATTACTAAACATTCACATAATTTCTGAAAATAATGTTATGAGTACAGATAAACTATGCTTAAATATCTTCTATAGTTTAACCATAAAATGTGAAGAAAATATCTGAGATGAATATTACTGAGGAAGATTCCTAAAGTATATGTACATATGAAAGAAACATAATTGGAGTCACCAAATAGCAGGAGAAAATGCCTTGACTAGATGTATTTAGTACTGAAGTAAACATCCAGTTCTAGGAATAAGTTGTATCTAGTTGAGTTATCGATAAATAAGTCCCATGGAAACCCTGAAACAACTCAAGCTATTGTTAGTGCTATTGGTTACTCTCTACAAACTGATGGCAAGGGTCCATTGCTGAAGACAACACTTACATATCTCATTTAACATAGAGACTTCGAGTTGGTGACTAATTTGACCCTTTTCATTGACTGAATCGAGTTTATGATGCTGTAAGTTACTCTGTGCACTACCAGATGAGAAAGGAAAGCACCAACCCAGCTACAAACCCTGTGACCTACTTGTAAGATATGTTGGGACAACGTTGGCACAAATGTTATGGAAGTAGCTAACTAGTCTCTGATTAGAATTCAGGCCCAACCCATGAGATAGAACCCATGCCTGACACTGCTCAGGTGACTCTGAGGCTTAGACTGGATAAGCCATAGTTTAAGGGAAAACCAAATAATACTGTTCCTCTAAAGAATCATAGCAATAAAATGGCTCTGATGTACTCATAGATCAGTGCTCCACTTTGCCATCATCAGAGATGCTTCCTGTTGCAGTAGATGGGAACTAACAGAGACACCCACAGATGGACAATGTGCAGAGATGGAAAGATTCTAGAATGTGCAGTCCAAACTGGGATATTTTGATCAAACCCCTCCCTGCAGTGCTCAAGGAGTGATGAAGAGGTGATAGAAATGTTGTAAGAGCCAGAGGATACAACAGGACGTCTTCCAGACACAATAGGACTGATGCACATCTGAATTAACAGTTACAGTTGCAGCATGCACAGGATCTGCTCAGGTTTAAACCAGGCTGGGTCTAATGCTAAGCAGGAGCACCTACCTCCAACCAAGATGCTATCTGCAGTTTACATCAGCTTGCAAAGGACAAATTAGTTTTTTTCAAATAGTCTCATTAGATATATTACCCACACTTCAGGGCAGATCGATGCCCAGCAGTAGATGACCAGCACAAAGGAAACTCAATGGTGTTTTTATAGACATTTTGTCTCATATTCCTTTGTTTGTTTGTTTTGTCTTATTGATCTTAGGCATGTGTATCATGGTTTATGATTTTGTGGTTTTAGTGTGTATGTTTCTTGTGCTTTTATTTTCAATTCTGATTTCTTTGTTTGTTTCATGTTTATTTTCTTTCTAAAGAGATAAAGAAAAATTAAGGATGTGGAGTTGGGCGCTTGGGGGGATAGGGATGATCCAGAAGGAGTCAGGAAAGGAAAAAAAAAGTGATAAGAGTATAATGTATGAAAAAGTTCATTATTAAATTTAAAGATTTAAAAACGTGTTTCTTCTGATGCAAAGACCTACAGATAAACATCAAGTGGAACTTTGGGAATCTTGTGGTGGTGAAGGGGGAATGATTGAAGGAGCCAGAGGGGTCAGGGCACCACAAGAAAACCTACAGAATCAACTAACTTGGGCCCATATGGGGTTATAGAGACTGAACCAGCAACCAGAGACCATGCCTGGGACAGTTCTAAGCCCTCTGTATACATGTGACAGTTGTGCAGCTGGGTCTTTGTGAAGGTGCCCCACTCTGGGTACCCCTTTGCAAAATATGTGGTTTTTAAATGTTTTTTTAAAAATGTTTCTTTTATTGCTTCTCTTAATGTTGTCGCCTTTTCTCACAAACTGCCACCTGTTATCTCAACTCCCTGCTGGCCTCCCAGTTTTCAGCTCAGTCTTTTCAAACACTTCTCCCAGTTGCTCCTCCCTCAGTCCCCCAAGAGTCTGCTTACATATAATCCCTTCTCTCAGTTTATGCTATGCTGGCAGCTCCAAGGTATCACAACTGTTCTAGCCTATCCACTCAGCTCAGCTGCTCCTGCCTGAACTGTTGCCAACTGTCTTCTTGTTATACTGGCCCAAGTCATTTCGGCTGTCTGCCATTTTCGCTCTGTTCCATCTCGTTTCTTCCTTTCTCTATCCCTACTCAACCTAGTTGCTTCCAGCATCAACTGTCTTCTCTGATCCTACTCTGCTGTCAGATGGACCCTACTACCACTCTTCTACGGAGCCACCGCTGGCTTTTTTATATCCTTTCCCGTTCCCAGAAGTCCAAGTGGCAACCGATAATGAAGTTATAGCATCAACTGTGGATCCTTTAAAGAGCCAGGCACACAGAATAAATCAACCTCTGGTCTTCTTGTGGGACTCCTAAAGTGGGAACAGGGGCTTTGGATCCCTTCCCCTACCTGGGACTCCTTTGCCAGCCTCAGCAGAAGAAAATGCACGTAGGATTATTGCAACTTGATGTGCCAAGGCTGGGTGTTATCCATGAGAGGCCTCCATTCTGTGAGGAGAAGGAGAGGAGACATGGATGGGAGTGGTGATGAGAAAGAGAGACTTAAAGGAGGGAGAGGAAGCTGTGATAGGGATGTGAAGCAAATAAATTACTTAGTTAATAAAAACCTTAAAAACAAACAAACAAAAAACCAAACATGTTTCTTGACAATGAGTGTCAGGAGGGCTATTTGTAATCCCAGCATTGGAAAGGCTGAGGAAGATAACCAGTTCAAGGAAGCCTAGGCAAAAAAAAAAAAAAAAAAAAAAAAAAAGCCTGTGTAATATTTTAAAGAAGCATCTTGAAGTATCCATGAAGTTAGAGAGGAATAAAGTGAAACCTATCAGCAGAGATTTCCTAGGGAAAGCAGTTCTCCAGCTGCATTCTGTGACAGGAAATATGCAACAGTATTTTAGTCAGAATGATAAACAGCACCAGCAAGGCTGGGAAAGCCTCATCTTCTCTGAGCACAGGCACTGTCCTATGAAAAATGGCTGTGGCCAAATGCAGAAGCAGTGCCTAGCTCAAAACAGTGTACGTTCCATTTCAGATTAGAATTCAAGCCTTTAATACATGGGACAATTATTACAAATATAAATTTCTTTACTTCACTTTAAAAATCCTTTTTTAAATGTTAGGATTTCAAATGTAAAAGACAATGGTTTTACCTACCTAAGAAATAGCATATATCTATGAAAGCAATAAACACTTTTTTAATATCTATGTCAGGTCAGTAAATTTTAAATAGAATATATTCATAAATTTTTTAGAACTTCTAAATTTTTCTTTGATTTATTAACTAGTTGGTTCAATAAAATAATTGAAGAACAGTGAATTTCACTAGCTCTTTTCTGCCATTAACAAGAGTATGTAATTACTATAATTATAATAATAAAACCACAATCTCTAAGGCTTTTTAAAAAAAAGTCGTTATCAAGTAGGAACATGAGGGAGAGATAGAAGCAAACAGTCAGACAGATGGGGAGACAGGAAGACATAGAGAAGGAACAGAAGAGAAAGAGACAGGGAAAAGCAAAGAGAGAGAGGGAGAGGCAGAGAGACACATGGAGAGACAGAGAGAGAGAGACACACACACAGACACAGGGAGACAGAGACAGAGAGACACAGAGGGAGACAGAAACAGAGAGACACACAGAGAGAGACAGAGAGAGGCAGAGCAAGAGAGAGACAGACAGACAGAGATAGAGACACACAGAGAGAGATCAGGAGTGGCTGGGGCCTTTTATATGCAGCACCAAGAACAAACGGAGCTCCTGTTGCATCTGATGGTGAAGTAAGTCATTTCTAGGTCCCTGAGGGCAGGCTGGTGGGGATGTCTGATTGTTAACATTTCTCTCTTTTTGTTTATTATTAAAAAAAAAAAAAACACCAAGGAACCAGGAAGCAGTGATGGTAAGACTGCTTCCTGTTGTCTGGGCCTGACAACATCTTAGGAGACCCAAGAAAACTGGGAAGGCTGACTGGGTCATTAGCTGTCCAAGTGGCATGGGTATGGGGGTGATGTCCTCTGCCCGCCCTCTCACCTCTTACCACCTGTGGCAGTCGGGAGAGCCAGGCCTGGGTCAAGAGAGTGAGAGAACTGTCCATGCCTTTTACCAGCTGCAGCATTTATAAGAGGGAGAGCAAGCCTCACATCTTGACTGGTCCTCCCAGTAGAGCTAGCTCTCATGGCTTGGGTGTGAGTGAGAGCAGCAGGGCTGACCCTGTCCCCTGCAGGCAGGCTGCAGCATTAAGTGAGCTAGGCAAGACAGTGCTGCCCTGGGAGTGCAGGTAGAGAGCTGCTGGGCTGACCTACTTGGCTACCACCCAGGTCCAGATTCAGGGCTCTGAGTTGGCCCATGCCAAACTCTATCTCATATATGAACTGCTGGAGCATGTGAAGGGGCTGGTCCTGCAGATCCAGGGCTGAGGGATCTCCGTGACAGAGGGCAATGTCCCAATGATGATTCAGTATTAATGGTGTGCCAGAAGACAGAAGCCTCAAACCAGAGCAACGACTCCTAGCAACGGACATTTGCAGGTGAAGATATGTGGACTGAAGGATGTACTGTGGGGTGGGTACACCGTGACAGACTACTGCTTCCACAATGAGATATTTTCTATACTTGTTTTTAAAAGTCACTTTGCTTTTTAATTTTCTTTTTTTTGGGGGGGGGGGCAGGGGTGGAAGGGGAAGGGGCCAGATATGAGGGGGGGATGGGGAGATGAGGGGGACTGGGGTGCGTGAAGTGAAACTCACAAAGAATCAATTAAAAACTAAAAACCCACAATTGTTTAAAATAAAACAACCCCAAGAAATAGAAAACATTACATTAACAGGAAGGCCCTAAATTTGGCTTTAATTTAGCTTTTCTCAGTTTTGAACTTGGATTAATATTGAGAAGTTTATGTTTTTAGAGATTAGTAATTCTTTATGATAGAAGAAATGCTTTATCCATATTAAAAGATAAGTGGGAGGAGTCTGAGTGTGTACAGGAGACTGCCTGAAAACAGGAAGTTTGAACCGTGGCACTCTAGCATCCTCGCCCGACATATGAGGGCATTAAGGCCCTCTTCCTGAGTCTAGTTTTACCTAGAGTTCATGTTATTCTTGCTTGGTTATGTTACTACAAAGACCCAGACTTCTCAGAGCTGTGGGAGTTTTAGTTTTTTTCTCCTTCTGTTATTGTGAATATTTAAAGTTCTTCAAACTCTAACCCCTTCTTGGATTTCTAATAGTTCTGTATCAGTCAGTAGGCTGTCAAGGAGTGTGTAGATTTCCAGACTGTGTTGTCTTCCAAATCATACTGTAAGTCCTGCTTTCCTTCAAAGGTGAGACTATATGTATATATAATATATATTAGTATTATATAACATATTATGCATATATGCATAATAAGCAAATTATTTAAAGTCCAAGAACTCCTGACAGAAATGCTTATAATGAAAATCCTAGTGTTGCAATATAATTTGGAAAAATGAAATTGTTATTGTCACAGAAAATAAATGTCTATTTTTCCTTATTCTAAAGAAGTATTGTATACACTGAACTTAATACAATAAAGGTACTAATTTGGCAATGTCTCCATCAACACAGAAGTTGGTACTTCTTTGTTTGATGTTATCTGAGGATTAAAAAACCCCAACTTCTGTATATAGATGTAAAATAAGTTTAATTTTAGATACAGTGATGTAGAATTCAAATGTAAGATTATTCTTCACACACATTATATATTTCTACTCTAATATGTGGTATTGTACCCATATAACTCAATTATAATACAAGGTTTACTTCCAATACTTTGAAAGTGCTATTGCAGGCTGTTTAGCATAAGTTATACAAGTCAATTGTTTTTTGATCAAATCATGGTCATATATATTAGAAGTCTACTTTTAATCACAAGATATAAATCTTAGGTGCAACAGATAGATATGATTCTATAGAAAGATAAGGTAAAATAGTCCAATAAAGTCTTCAAAAACCCCAGAGACGTACATAATATGGTGTTTAAAAATGTTTTTATTATTATAAAGATTCATTGGCAATGAAACAGGTTAACTCCTGGCAACACCCAGCCTACCTCAAAGAGGATGATGAGCATCAAAGAACCTCCTTATGGAGATGGCTTCAAATGTGGCAAACAAGCCACTGGACCAAATGTCCTCATTTCTATAACAGACAGAGTTCTGCCTAAAAATGGGCAAGCTTGGATGCAGGCAGAGTCAACGACCAAACTCTACCAAGAGAAGGTAATCAAATCCTCAAGAGTTCCTACCTCATGAACATGTCTGTCAGATACATTGGGCCAGAAGGCTGAAGATGAGGCTGCAATGTTATAGAGAGTTTTGTGTGACTGTTCAGACAGCAAACTGTCTCTGTCATCTTCTCATTTTGGAAGCTGCTATCCTGCATTCCCTGTATACTTAGGTAAATTAATTTTACTCCTTCTGATGTCTCTGATGGGGTGAAGACCAGATAGTTTAGTTTTACAAGTAAGCTTAGTTGTTTAGGGATTAAGATGTTTTTAGGTCTAGATACATATTTTAAATTGATAATGATGAGATATGATAGATATTGTTTTACATTCAGAATTCTAGATGCACCATGACAGGAAAGATATTTTCCTCAAGGCTGCCAAATACAAGTAGCCAAAACACTAAAAATGTAACATTTATATGGTTTCTGATTGTTTCATGGTTCTTCTTGTTGTAGGCAGTTTATTGTATATATGTGTAATAATATAAATGTATATGTAAAAAATAAAAATATTTAACAAAAAATGATACTTAAAAAAACTCTAAGCATATATACTTTATTTTTAATATTTATTTCAATTATTCACAAACAAGACTTTTGTTTAGATTGTTGAAAATTTACTGACATGAATATAACTAAATATTTCTATATTATAATACATAATTATGTTTTATTTCATATATACATATTTAACCTAAATGCCACATAAAAACTATGTAAGATATGATCTTAACTGTATGAATATGAAATGCTGTTTCTAAATGGGCCCTTTCATATTATTCTTAAGAATAAGGTAGGCAATCACATTCCCTCCCTTTCTTATTGTGTCAGGAAATGCATTCTATGGAATCAATTGTAACTGTTGGGACAAGCTCACTATCTTGACTAGTGGTAGCAGTGAGCACTGGGTCATGACACACACTGCCTCAGGAAAGAAGGTATAGAGCTATGGAAAGAGACAGTATCAACCTATGCCACCCATTTGTATGAGTACACTCATTGTATTGGCGTATATGTGAATCTGTATAGTGCTTCCAGGAAGCACACACACACACACACACACGCACACACACACACACACACACACACTCACTCACACACACACCCAAATGTAATTTATTTTAATACAGTTTGTTATTGTCATCAAGTGCATAGTTATGGAAGGACAAACATAACATAATTCATGACCAATATCATCATTAACAAGATTCAAAATCCTAATATATCTTTACAAAAGAATGAGACGCCAAGGAAACCCATTCATTATTTATAGGAAAGTAAGATGGGGAGAAAGCCAATGTTGAAAGTAGGTTGTGATCTCTTTAAAAACAGTGAAAATGCTTAGATCTAGCAATCATGATCTTTAGTATCTATGTGTGAGTTGGTATTTATATCTAATGCCTTGCACAAGCTTGTACAAGCAGGTTCATAGAAGGTTTACTCTTGGTTAAAGCAACCAAAAGGCTACTTAATAACTGGATGGGTAAAGGGATTATGGTAGTTCTACAGAGGCAAAAAGAAGGCAGATATGAAAACAGAAAAGACGCTGAGGCATTTATATAGATGGGCGTTGCTAAATAAAATGAGAGGTAGTTTTCTTCTCTCTCTCTCTCTCGAACTTGGGCTGATATTTCAGCCTCTGCATCTCAAATTTGCTCTCATTCTGGAAAAGGCAGTGCACACTAAAGAGATGAGTGGCGTCTAAGAGTTATCAGAGCCAAGAGGGCTGATCAGCTGGACTTGATTCTGAAATGGCAGCTGGGTACCATTGTAAATTGCCAAGATCTATTACACTAACTATACAGAGTGAACACTATGGGTTTAGGTGATAATAAGTATCCATATTTTCTGATCAATTACCACAAGTGTTCCTCATCATTTTAAAATGTAACTTGTATAGCCGAGTGACAGGAATACATAGAATATGTCTATTATTTTTTCTCCCCTCTCTCTGAATTTTTGGCTCTGCTCTAAACAATATAGTGAATTGAGTCTTCAAGGGTGCCGTGTACAGGTTAGGCTTCATAGACTGTAGGAAAAAACTGATCTTGTTTCTGAGTAGAGTTAGTTGAGTGAAAGCATCTAAAATGAATTTTACTTAGACCTTAATTGTCAGTTTTAAAAATCTATAGGAATTACAGACTGATGTAGATAGACAATTAATAAAGTTCAGAATACAGAAGGGAAATGGTTTTTTATGATGGTAGTGACAGCTACTAATATTTATAGAGGATACTAAAGCATTATATTTAAAATAGTTATTAATTTGTGTTTAAGAAATTCCTTACCTTAAGTAATGTGAAAAATATTCAGAATAAAGGCATATAATGAACATTATTAAAGTTTTACCTTGCTAAATTCATAGAAATGTAATATCAATCAAATGGAAAGGATCTTTACTACAGGAGAAAGACACAAAAGGGAGATTTTCCAGGAAAAGCTTATATTATCTGCTTACATTGTTATAGAATTGGAAATATCAACTACAGCAAAAAGATATGACAAAATGTTACAAGCAGAGGACCGGAACAGTACTCACGAGAATAGATGTAATAAGCACTTTGAAAATGTCTTTGTCAATAGCTGTTTAAGATGAACAAATGAACACCCCATGTCCAAAAATTTCATTCCTAGGTATATTCTCAGCATAAAGTGTTCAGCTAATGGTATTTATTGATTCATCATTAGTATCTCTATTCATCATAGCAGAAAACTGGGAATAGCATCCATTATCACCACATACAGTTTTAGTGTATTTGTACTTAATGGACTGTAGTGAATACTTTAAGCATCCATCATCAACAAGTTAACACAACTTGTATCATTTCTTTGAGAGTTAAATATACTTTAGTTTTTTATTTGACTGCAATAATAGGGAATAAGAATTAAAGAATAATCCTGATAATCACACTCTATATAATTTTAAAAGTAATTCATTGGCTATCCCTTTTGGGCTAGTGTCCATTTATAAGTGAGTATATACCATTTGAGTCTTTCTGGGTCTGGGTTAACTCACTCAGGATGATCATTTCTAGTTCCATCCATTTGCCTGCAAATTTCAGGATTTCCTTGTTTTTAATAGCTGAGTAATATTCCATAGTGTAAATGTACCATAGTTAGTTTATCCATTCTTTGACTGAGGGACATTGAGGTTGTTTTCAGGTTCTGGCTATTACGAATAAGGCTGCTATGAACATGGTTGACCATATGTCCGTGTTGTGTGGTGGAGCATCTTCTGTGTTTATTCCAAGGAGTGGAATAACTGGATCTTGAGGTATCCCTATTCCCAGTTTTCTGAGAAAGTTCCAGGTTGATTTCCAAAGTGGTTGTACAAGTTTGCACTCTCACCAGCAATGAAGGAGTGTCCCTCTTTCTCCACATCCTCACCAGCATGTAAAGTCTTCACTTACCAGGAGATCGGGATTGATGCAGGGACTTCCTATTGGGACTCTAGATAAGGGAAATATGGGAGAAGGGGGAAATAGAAGGATGCAGAGAGTCCTAAAAACCCACAAGAATATCATCATGATGGGCAGATCTGGACTTGGGGGGGGGCGTTTGCTCAACTTACTGCAGCAACCAAGGACAATACATGCAGTAAACATTGAACCCTTATTCAATTCTAGCCAATGGTCAGGACATTCTCCAAAGATGAGTGAAGAGCGGGGACTGACTCAGACATGAACTCTGGTGCTCCATATTTGACCACTTCCCCTTGGTGTGGAGGCCAAGTGACACTCAGAGAAAGGATAGGCAGGCTACCAGGATGAGGTAGGCTGTGATAGGCTGTGATCATATCATGGGAGAGGAGGTACCCTTAGGTCACAGACCTAGGGGAGGGGAATAGGATGAAAGAAGGAGGGAGGAATGGGAAGATACAAGTGAGATACAATTGAGATGTAACTAAATAAATTAATAAAAATGTAATTCAATAATACATAAAAGTGAAAACAAAATTATTAAAATTTCTGCCATTAAACTAGAAATTACAACTCAAAACATTATGGCACTGGCATAATACAAATGGCTGATAAAAGCCTGCATGTGGCACATGCCTTTAATCTCAGCACTGGGAGGTAGAGGGAGGCAGATCTCTGTTAGTTCAAGGCCAGCCTGGTCTATAAAGAGAGTTCCAGGATAGCTAGGACTATTACACAGAGAAACTCTTGTCTCAAAAACAAACAAACCCAAAGGACTGATAGAAAAAAAAAAACGCTTTTTCACAACTTTTCCATCAAAATGAAACAAATGCATAATTACAAGCAACACTGAAAATTTCAGTAAAGATATCAAAACATTAGAATCTATATCATTCATATAGAAAAATTTCACACAGGGAAAAATCACAGGATTCTATATGCAAATTAGATAAAGACAATATGTAAAATAAAAGGAAAAAAAGGGAAAGAACAGTTCAACATGTCAAAATGTGCCTGAGGGAATTAACAAATACAAAATCACACCAGATCCAAGGATATATTGAATATTTGTGTATTTCTTAAAGGAATCAATGCTATTTAAACTTATTTAGAAGAATATTTGTAAAGGAAATGGGGATCCACATACTGTTCTTTTCGGATTTCTACCCACTTTTTCTTTAAATTTTTTTTTTTGCCAGAAACTTATCTGCAATTTTGTTATTTTGAAAATAACAATAACAATTCTGAAAATAAGTCAAACAAGTAACTTTAAAGCACTCATAGTGCTCTGAAGCTTACTCCAAGTTGTTGGGTATATAAAAAGTTATTTTTTTATTCCAGCTGTTAAATAAATGCCACAATTGTTTAACATTTCATCAAAGAAATATGCCTGCATTTGTGAAGTAGAAAAGTAATATGTTTTCCTAAATGATCCAAGACACACACTCAGACACCTATAATATATGGCAAATTACCAAATGAAAATAATTGAAGTTTTTAATATGAATTTTATTTGAAATGGGAGCTTTCACAAATGGAGACTTAAACAAGGAACACTGTGAGAGTTTTCATATTAGATTTGATGACCAATGGACAGTTTTGAAGAAGTTTGGTTTGACACAGCCGACATAAAATAATGGCAACCAGCATTAAGAACTTGACAATGTAGGCCTTGTGTCCAGATTCGTCTGTGTATCTCTCTTCAAGTTTAAGGAAATTCCTTCCTGTTAGCCTGAGGACTCTATAACCTACCTCAGGAGAGAAGGCCAAGACATCAGTCATAAAAGACCTTGCTTCTGCTGTTTGCTTAAAATTCCAAGGTGTCTGTGCCAGCTTGGTCTCCGTTGTTAGTTTCTGGAGCAGGCTCTCACAACATAGCTCTGCATTGTCTGAAACTAAACATGTAGACCAGGCTGGCATCAAACATATAGATCTGTCTGTCTATGCCCCTGAGTGCCAGGTTTAAAGTCAGGCATCAGCCACCATACATTCAATTATTATTATTATTTTTTAATTTTCAAACTACCAAAATCTGGAAGGTGAACCTCCATTGAGAATAAGTTAGTTCACATTGAGTTGAGAAATTGTAGCTTTTTGGTGAACCCTTCATGTTGATTAAGCTTTGTGCCAACATTTCATTTCTCTATATTCAAATCATGCTTGAGCCTTTCTGGATATAGTAATGCCCCTCATTTTGGATGTGGGGCATAGAGAGATCAACCTGAATGGACCAGGAAACTCTTTCCATGTGGTTAACTTACCCAGGAACAGAAGGTGCTAGTCAGACTTTTGGGGGCAGAAACAGACATCAGCGATGTTACCCAGCACTGAAACTGTATTGCTACAAAAGTGTCCTGCTGGCAAGATGTTTCCACTGGTGAGTGGTGACATGATGATTGAGGGGGACGTATGCACTCTCTGAATGGACGTGAGGACTGTTCCACAGGAGGGATCACAGGAGGGATCCCATGCCTGGTATTATAAACATGATCATAATTCATGACTATTGTGCAAAGACCCTAGTAGAGGGCAGCATGTCACTTTTCTTTGTATAAATAATTAAACTTTCAAACTGAATTTATGTTTATGTTTACTCCTATAGATTTGTGCTACTTTCAGCTTTGGTTAGAGATAGAGTGTCTGTCCACAGGTAGTAGTTATTGGAGACTCAGGTAAAATTTCTGAGTATAACAGCTGAGTCCTCAGCTGTATATGGGTCACCATTATCAAACTCCAAACACCCTAGGCACAAAGAACTTCACAGAAAAGGCATAGGAAGAGTGTGAGAGCCAGTGGACAGCAGGAGATCTATGAAATAGTGAATTCTAGATATGACATGCTCTTGTACCCGTCATCTCACAGTAGCTGCGGTTATCCAGAGGAGATGTGCACAAGATCAATCACCTAAACTTCCAGCCGAGAAGGAAGAGGATCCCCTAAGGGCCCACCATCATAAACTCTATCACCGTAGCTCTCTGCAGTCCATGGCAGCAGAGATAAGGAGACCTATTCCCATTAAAGAGAAGTATGCTGGTAGGTTGTTCATGCCTCAGCAGATGGCCACCCACTGATGTGCCTAAACTGAATTGAAAACGTTATTAATAATAACAACCACAAAAGAATATATAAACTTGGGAGGGAAATGGGGAAAGGAAACCTGACAGAGGTAGTGGTGGACAAATGTGATAGATATACATTGTATAAATATATGTAACTTTTAAAGAATAAGAAAAATTAAGTACACTGAAAGGGTAGTCACATCATATAATATCAAAACAAATTGTAATAGGACAGTGCTAATCTTCAGGGAAACATGGCTTTGATATGGAATCTAAGCCAATGATTGTCCTTGGCGGCTTATGGATTAGTTGTACATTTTGAGTGCTACTTAGCATGTCCTTAAGGACTGGCATTATTTCGGTAAGCTATGGATGTGAAGTTTATAACAGTATGTATTGTGTTCTATTTCATATTTTATAAGTCAGTTTAAAGAGAAAAAATGATAAAAAAAACAGCAATGGGTTTTTAAAGAGATACAAATACAGAGCAGTGCCTTCTCCTTAGGTGAAGAGGATCACAGAATACTCATGTGCTTCTTATTGCTGGTATTTCTGATAATTTAATGTGCAATAACTGGGAAATACTATTAGTACAGTACACATTTTATTTTATACATGGATATTTGTCATTATAAGTGTGTAGATTTCTCTAGAGTTGTTTTAATCTATCTCAGCATTCAAAAAATAGATCAGTGTCGTCAACTACATGGCTCACACTTTCTGTGAGATACAAATGGCCGTCACTGGATTAGTTTCTACCTTTAACATGATCGGTATAAAAAGATGACAGAAATAAACTCTGCATGAGCCACTATCTCCAGCATAATAAGTTAGGAGGGAGATGCACTTGGATCTTATTGGGAGAGCAGGACTGAAGAATCAGTGAGGAGCAGATATGGTCAAGATTCATTGCATACATGCATGAAAGAAAAAGATTTTAATGAAAAATTAGAGACAGTAGAAATTCAGTATATACTGCTGAGTATATTCTTGTCACAGAAATTTACTCAGATAGTGGAAGGTCCTTCAAATACTATCATTTGCTACCTGAGTTACATATTTAATGGCCAGTTAGAATATGGTAAGCTAAAAATAAACAGCTAATAACAGTGACTGAAAAGTCAGCAAAGGTCAATGAGATGACCAAAATTCATGTTAGCATCATGTAGGCAATACATGTATAGTTTAATGATTAAATATGGTTCCAAATATTTTAATAAATATCCCTTTTATTTTCCTTAAGGAAAACAATAATGACTTAGAAATAATCTAAAAGAATAAATATTCCAGAAAAGTATCTCAGGAACACACGGCCCTCTGCCCTCTATGTATGAACAAGAGCATTTGGAGAGTGGCAGTGAACATGAAAGCTAGTCACTTGGCGATTAAGACACCAACACTGATGTGCTGTGTCCTAACTCTTGAGTGAAAGGTAAAGAAATGAAAAAAGAGAGAGATAACCCATTGAATCCTCAGGTACACTTTTGAAGATTAATTATTGCTTTCATGATAAAAGTAAAGATCAATATGTGCAAATTTAATCTGTGTTCTTTGATGCCTGTGTGCCCATCTATTTTTGTATTTTGTTTGTAATTATTACTTACATTATCTACATTAACAGTCTCAGTGGGAAGTCTCACCATGTTGCCTTTAGATTATTTATTTACCATATCCCCATTCTTCTTGGAATAAAAAGTCATTCCAGTTTAATTTCTTTTCCAATTTGGTGTCACACTCTCAGTATTCCTGTAGATGGCAGAGTAGTATTCTAAATATAAAATTTTCCTTTGTGATAATCATTTTCACTACAGAAGTTGTATTCTAGTTGTTGAATATAATTTCCCCTTCCTACATCTAAAACAGAATCAATTCATGTAGCATATCTTGAAATTATTAAGGACAATAAGAAAGAGATTATATAACTATTAAAATATATATTTAAAATATTAGTGAAGGCATTGCATTTAGACAGTCCTTGCAGATCCATACCTGACATGTTGCAGTTGCAATGGCTCAGTAAACCATCCAGCAATATTTGATAGCATTTGTTACACCTGCTAATATATACTGCTTGCCTTTCTTACTTGCAGCAGAGTGGTGACAATAGACATCTAGGAGTCTCCCAGGCCTAGTTTAGTACAACTTTGTGGATGAGCGTTCCCCTTTCCGTTGTCAGCATATGTGCCACTCTAAAGAGGCTGCCTCTACAGCATCCACCATGAAGGCTCCCAAGTGCCCAGCATCCTTTGCTCTCTGCTCTCTTGTGCTCAGATAAACACTCATTCATCTTTTCAGAATGACGCCCTCAATTCCCTGACTAAGAAACTGACTCTAGATAAGAGAAATATAGGAGATGGGGAAATAGAAGGACCCAGAAGTCCTAGAAACCTACAAGAAGAACATTGTGATGGGTGGATCAGGGCCCAGGGCGTTTGCTCAAACTATTGCACTAACCAAGGACAATACAAGTAGTAAACATCAAACCCCTGTTTTGATCTAGTCAATGGACAGGACATTCTCCACAGTTATGTGGGGAGCAGGGACTGACTCTGACATGAACTCTGGTGCCCCATATTTGACCACCTCCCCTTGGTGGGGAGGCCTGGTGACACTCAAAGAAAGAACAAGCAGGCTACCAAGATGAGACTTGATAGCCTATGACCATACCATTGGGGAGGGAGGTCCTCCTGGGTCTTAGACCTAGTGGAGGGAATAGAGTGAAAGCGAGAGGGAGGGAGGAACGGGAGGATACAAGTGATGGGATAACAATTGAGTTGTAATCTGAATAAATAAATTAAATAAAAAAAGAAAGAGACCATTTGTACTAGTATCATCGTAGGATATTGGTATAGTTTTTCTAGCTCCTCTACAAAAGGGCTGCCCCTACATCTTGTTCAGTTTATTTTGTCACTTGTGAATTTTGTTTTATGGAGGATATTTTATATGTTCTTTGTTTTCATATACACAGCTAAAATGCACAAAAAGTATGAAGCATAAGGAATTTAATGTTGAGACAGCACCAGTAAAATTATTACCAGTATTATGGCAGAGCTTCCCCAGTATGATAAATATCTGAGGTTTATAAAGAACAGAGAGACAGCAGAACTTACTAACAGGGGAGCCATTTTCATTTCCTTTGTTGAGTCAAATATATCACTACAATTGCTCCGTCCTGTGGAATGTAAACAAACAGAAAACTTATTGATTCTCAGGGAATTGCAAGAATTTATTTATTACATTAATCACGTTTATTTGGTTAAAACAGGCATCCTGGAGACTATTGCCCCAAATTGAGTAGTTTGGGCCTCGAATATTCGACTCCCACATGCCCTCAAACAGAGGGGAGTTGTTTTCCAGCTCTTCCAAATTGATTTAATGAAACAGCAATTTGATATGAACACTGATGCTAACTATTCATGCCCTAGTTTAGAAATATGAAGGCAGCCTTGTGAGAGCACTTCATCCTAATCTTTATGCACAATGTTCCTTTTTCTCATAGATAACAGAATTGCCCTTGTTAAGTGCAAAGTGAAAACTTTTCTCCTTGCCAACATACCACACAGTATGTTATTATTTAGTCAAATTATAAAATAAAATATTATTAAAATGTAGTATTAACAAGAGTGGTTTTGTTTGAAATATTCAATATTTAGGATCAAATGTTTGATACTAATTAATAAGAAGACATTTTTTCATATGCATTTTATATACATAGGCATATGAGTGTTATATTTACATTGCTTCAATTATTCATTCCAGCCAAATTATTTAACTAAATAATATAAAATAATACATCTCCTGTGTGTTAGGCTATGCTTTTTAGCATTTATAAACACATAACAACTGTGTAACAATAATTTTTATTTATGTCACCATTTTTAGTGTGTTGCTCTGAAATGAATATCTAATTGGTTTATTGAATATAAACATACAAACTAGAGAAATTAAATCACTTGCTTTAGGTATATAAGCAAAAAAAAAAAATGACCACAATATGCCCATTATATCCGTCTACAGTTTTCATTTCCTTTCTCTTGTTCAATAGATCACACAATCCAATGTTATAATTTTCAGTCTGCCCCCTTCAGTCTTTGGTATTTTCACTAGGATATACTATCTTAACTTCCTAGACCTGACATAGTAGACCTCCAAATTAAGCAGTGCTATTTTTTTATTGTTTGCTCTGCTTCTTAGAACTGTCTTTTAAAAAATCATTTGTCTAAGTAATTGGCCATAGACTGTGAAACAAAAAGGAGTGTCTTCTAGTGATTTGAAGTAGAGCCTAAATGTTCCTCTGGAGACTTGAACGTCATGTCTCCAGAGGAAATGTCAGGAAAATTGAAAGTGTCGTGGTTGGTGAGTAGCCTGACCTTTCCATTAGGTTTTCTAACTGGTTCCATTGTTCCTAATCTGTATTCTAACTCTACTTAGGATGACATTTATGGATGCCCCTGAAGTCTTCACAGTTCACTTAACTTTATTGCATCAGATAGGCAGGTAAACTCATGCACTTTACACACATTTCTTTGTTGTGCAATTCTTAAAATACACTTAGAACAGAAGCGGGATTCACACTGACTTGTGACTTTTATGAAGTCTGCATTACTGACAGTATTCATTAAGCTTTCAATCACTGGGTTCTCACAAGTTATGTTGCTTTTAATGCATTTAAATGGTGGGCATTTTCTGTCTTTTAAATTGCTAAAGCTTTTTATTAATCGGTAAACTTTTTTTCAACTCAGCTTTCCAAACTGGTCAAGTGAAGGAAGGGCATTGTTTGATTTATAAGACTTCTTTCAGACTTAACGTTCTTTGCACTCCATTATTCCTATTTTCATGATTCCATAGTTAAACACACAGATATACAGTAATACTTCTTTTGAGCCTTTGCTACCTAATTTTACTGAGAATTTAAGTCTGTTTAACTCACACATACACTGACAGTTATACTTAAATTTAACTACTTAACAAAAGTATAGTTTTGATATTCTTATTGCACTTAATCACACTGCATCTTATAATATAAAAATATGTAAACATAAGAACTATATTTATAGGCAAGAGCATCCTTTATTTTCATATTTTTTCTTGTATATGAAAAGGAAGATTAGCCTCATAAGAAAGAACAATATAGTAACTCTATAAACCTTTCAATTTTTTAAAAAAATTTTTATTAAATTTTTTTACATATGCATTTATATTATTACACACACACACACATAATAAACTACATAGGCAAGAAGAACAATGACACCATCAGGATATATATATATATATATATATATATATATATATATATATATCCTGTCACATTCACAGTGTTTTGGCTATTTGTATTTGGCAGCCTTGAAGAAAACATCTTTCCTATCTTGGTGAGTCTAAAATTCTGAATGTAAATCAATATCTAAAGTTTTATCCACTTATAAATGTTTAAGGTAAATAAAATAGAATCAGTAGCATTAACAGGGCTTCATTTCCTCATTGACTAACACAGTATGAACAGCAGCGAACTGGGACCAGCTGTTTTTATCTTGAGAATATTGTTAACTTCTTGGTTTAGATTCAGTGATCATAAGATATTATCCAAAGCTAAACCCTAAATAATCAGAAAACAATCACTGTCGTTTAATCACCCCTGGCATAGTTTCCAGTCTCTTCCTGTATTCAAGGATGTTCCCACACACTTGCAGAAAGTTGTTATGAACTGAATGAAAAAATGAATGAAGTTTTCACTTATAAAGACTATAAACACTCCTGAAATAAGAGACAAGGTCTTTGATTTTTATAGTTAATAGTTGTGAATGAAAGAATAAAAGGAAAAGATAAAAAAGAAGAGGAATGTTATAAAAAAACTAACGTTAAAAATGTTGTTATTATTTATATGGTCTGGTTATTTATTTTAAGTGTGTGTGTAGTGTGTGGTGTGTGGTGTGGTGTCTGGTGTGTGGTGTGTGGTGTAGTGTGGTGTGCGGTGTGGTGTGTGGTGTGTGTGTGTGTGGTGTGGTGTGTGGTGTGGCTGTGTATATGGATGGTTATGTACATGAACACGCACATTCATTAGAATGTCAAAGGTTAACATTGACTTTCCCTTTCACTTTTCACCTTATTTTTGGAGATAGAGGTTACTTTAATCTTGGTTCCTGTTGCTGTGATAAAATACCCTGACAAAAGCAGCTTAGGGGAAACAGTATTTTAGCTTCAGTTTTAGGCTACAGTACATCCTTGCAGGGAAGTCAAAGAGGCTGGAACTTGAAAGAGCTAATAACATCCACAATCATGATGCATGTGTGATTGCACTCAGCTTCTTTCACCCCTCTTAAGCAATTCAGTGTTCTTGGTTTAGGGAATGGTGTTACCAAGTGTTGCCAGGTATTCTCATATCCCTTAGTCTACTGGAGTTAAACTCATTTCCCCTAGACACATTCACAGATGAAGTGTGTCCAGATCTGATCGAGAAGCCTTCACTGAGACTCCTTAAGATGATTCGAGATTCTATCTAATTGAAAATAAAATTGACAATCACAATCTGAATGTACCTGAAGTTCATCAACTTGACTTTACAGATTAAGAAGTGAGCCTTAAAACTCTGCAAATCTGACCCACACAACCACAGAACTACACATATATATTACACACATACACACACACACACACACACACACACACACACACACACGCATACATGCGCGTGCGCACTAAAATATTGACTTAAATTTTCTGGAAATAATTTTAGGACACAAAATGTTTTATCAAAATATACACAATTTTCTTAATATTTTCTAAGTTTTTATATCCTGGATTAAAAAAAACAGTAGTGGGTTGTTTTTTTATGCCAAATGCATGCACACTGCAACTACCATGAAGTATAAAATTATTTTTAAACTTGGAAAATGTAAATATCAATTTGTAAAATGTCTTTGCTCTGACACTAGGTTGCTTTCAAATTAAGGAGAGGCAAATTTTGCGCTAGTTCTGGCAATTCAGAAGAATAGATAAATCAACAAGGCAAATCCAAAAGGAATCTTCAGAAAACTATGGACACGCCTTGGTAAATGCTCAGGATTAATATATGGTGTTTTCTTGATTAGATGACTGTGTAACAAACTCTCCTCAAATATGTATCACTGTGGTTTAAAGGTTGTATTGGAATAACTTTAACAATCACCACTCAAGTAAAAAATAAACATAAAATATCTTGTTCAAATGTTAAATAAAATTAATAGTAATAAATGTTGTCACTTCCTAGAAGAAAAACAACAACAACAACAACAACAACAAAAATACACGGCACATTACATAAAGGACATTTCTATAGGCTTTTAAATTGTCTGAGCTGGAAACACACACTGCTTTGTCTCTTCTGCTAATATGTAGTGCAGGTTATTTCTGGCAAAGAGCAGGAAGTACTGTTTATATGGGAAGTCTTGTATTGAAAACGTACCACATGTGGAATTCAATTCCACTACTCAATTTTTATGGAGTATACATCCTGCTTAGCATTGTTATAAGGCACATAGAAGAGAAAACACTTTGAAATATAGGCATTGATGTTAGATTTTGTGATAAAGATATTTGTTGTATGGAAATTAGACAGAAGTTATTGGGACCTGGTGGTTGGAGCTTTGGGGCTGGGTGGCAGTGCTAGCTGTATTTACAGTGTTGGAGTCAATGCCTAGAATAATATATCATACATAACCCTGTTACTCCACAGCGAATGCTTTTAAGAAAAAGCAAGTGGAGCTGGAGAGATGGCCCAGTGATTACAGCTTTGGTTGCTCCCTGCGGCACCATGTTTGATGTTTGATTCCCAGACGTGACACAGAGACTCACAACTGTCTGTACCTTTAGGTCCTGAGGATCTGATGCTCTCCTGTGATCTCTGGGGACACCAGTGATGCAAGTGCTGCAGAGGCGTACATGCAGGAAAAACACCCATACGCACAGGAGAGGGGTAGTAGAACTTTTAAGTTTTATTACCTATTTATTTCTAGAGAAAAAAGTTATACTCGTTTTTCACTGTGTTTCCCACAAACTTCAAAACCACTTGTCTCACATTCAATGGTACTGATGAAATATTTCTAATTCTCCTTAAATAACTTTCGACTCACCCACTTTTTAGTACTTCGTTCTCAGAATTATGATGTAAGCCTTGAATTAGCAACTAAAATGTTTACGCCAGTTACTATCTCACTAGAATATAAGATAAATTATGATTTAGCAACATATAAAATATCTCTAAACCGTTGTCATAAAACTACGCAGAAACAAACTAAAAAGGAGGTTAAATTTCTTTTAATTTGATTCCTTCACTTTACAATCGGATTGTAGCCCGCTACGTCGTCACCTCCCAATCCTACCCTCCCTCCCTCATACCCTCTACCTCCTTCTCCCAGTCTTCAGAAAGGGGAGCCCTCCTCCTCTAACATCGGATCTCAGCCTCTCAAGTCTCAGCTGGACTGTCTGTATCCTCTTCCTCTGTGGCCTGGCAAAGCCACACCACCAGGCGGAAGTGATCAACTTGTGGGGTCATACTAAGTGAGATAACCCAGACTAAGAAAGGCATGCATGGAATATACTCACTGCTAAGCAGAAATTAGCCAAATAATACAGGATAACCACACGAAAATACACAGATAGACCTAAAAAGGAGATTTTGGTGCCGCTGTTTTGACATATTCATTCAGTCTCTAGTAGAGATTTGAGAATTTCAAAACATTAAAATAGACTGGAGAACATCTAAAGCTCTGTATATAACTCAAGGAGGAAAAAGAGGAATAAGCTCAACAAAGGCTCAACAAATGCAGTATTGCCAAGAGTTAACCTGTCTCATTGTCAATGAATCTTTAAAATGATTAAAAACATTTTAAAATTCCATATTCTGTAGGTCTCTGAGGTTTTGGAAGACCTTATCTAACTATTTTGCCATGTCTTTCTATAAAATCATATCTGTCTGTTACATCGAGGACGTATATTCTTGTGATAAAAATAGACTAGTAATTGATATGTCCATGATTTGATTGTGAACTAACAATTAACTTGTATAACTTACTTATCTTAAATAGCCTGCAATAGCACTTTCAAAGTATTGGAAGTAAACCATGTATTATAAATGAGTGGTATGGGTACAATACCACATATTAGAATATATATATATATATATATATATATATATAATTAGAATATATATATATAAAATGTGTGTGTGAAAAATAATTTTAAATTTGAATTCTATACCAATGTATCTGAAATTGAACTTATTTCACATCTATATACAAAATTCTATACCAGTGAATTAAAAACAACCTTGTGAGTAACAAATTAAGTCATTAAGTTGAGAAGTAAATTCACTAATCTACATTTTGTCCAGCCTACCTCAAAGAAGATGATGAGCATCAAAGAACTTCCTTATCGAGATGGCTTCAAATGTGGCAAACGAACCACTGGGGAAAATGTTCTGATTTTTACCACAGACAGAATTCTGCCTAAAAATGGGCAAGTTTGGATGCTGGCAGAGTCGATGGCCAAACTGTGCCAACACAGGGTAAGCAAGTCCTCAATAGTTCCTGCCTCACAAATATGTCTGTCAGATATATTGGGCCAGAAGGCTGAAGATGATGCTCCAATGTTATAGAAAGTTTTGGGTGACTGTTCAGGCAGCAAACTGTCTCTGTTATCTTCTCATTTGGGAAGCTTCTAACTTGCACTCTCTGTATACTAATATAATTGATTTTATTCCTTCTCAAGTCTCTGATGGGGTTGAAGATCAGATAGTTTAGTTTTACAATTAAGCTCAGTTCTTTTGGGGTTAAGATGTTTTTAGGTCTAGATAGATGTTTTAAATTGATAAAGATGAGATATGATAGATATTGATTTACATTCAGAATTTTAGACACACTAAGATAGGAAAGATGTTTTTTTCATGGCTGCCCAATACAAAGGCTATAAAACACTAGTATTGTAACATATATATATATAATTCCTGATTGTTTCATGGTTCTTCTCGCTGTAGGTAGTTTATTGTATATATTGTAATAATGTGAATGTATATGTAAAAAATAAAAAATATTTAATAACAAAAAAGGAAAAATGCATCGAAGAAGAAGGTAGAACAGGAAACTCCTCACAGAAGTCAAAGTCAATTGCTGAGTCCTGAAAATTACCACAACTTAAAATTCTAGTTTGCTGAATTATATTGGTCATCATTAAAACACAAATAAATAGCTATATAGATTAATCACTAACTACTTTCCCCCCAAAAGTATTATCTAGCTAACTGTAGAATTAAATTTCAAGTTTTTCTTCAAGCACTGGGTATGATGGCTAAGCCGAAGGCATATTTCTTGTGGGGGCCTGAGGACGTGAGTTTGATTATGGAGGATCCCACAAGGTGGCAGGAGAGAATAACTCTTCCACTCAGAAGGCATGTGTGCAGCTCTCCCTCTCCCTGTCTCTCTCTGTCTCTCTGTCTCTCTGTCTCTGTCTCTGTCTCTGTCTCTCTCTCATGCACAAAAATAAGTTTTAAAAACTTTAAATTTAATTTGGACTTGCACTTTCTCCCTCAATTTGCTAATTAATGTTTAACAGCCATTCTGTGATGCTCATTTCCAATGATTTGACACACGTGTGGTAAAAATATTGTATGAAAAGGCACACTTCAAGAAACAAGGGTGACATTTTCAAGGTGGAATAGAATACAGTAAGAGGCATCGAATTGGGTCACGTGAAGTGTTCAGGGTCTGGTCAGAATTCCAACCTTTTCTTCTGTTACTTGTGAGACATCCTCCGTCTACACAAACATGAAATTGTCACATGCAAATTCCACTTGGGGTTCATTTGCTTTATATTATCTCTCTGATAAGTTTTGAAACTCTATTTTACCAATGGTGTTTTGCATATATTCTTAATATTTTGGCAGAAATTCGTACTGTGGATTAGTGAAATTTCCTAAGGTGACCATCGATCATACGTGCCCCTTTCAAGCTCTAAGTGAGTTATCTTGTGTGAAGGCAGTAGGAGCATCATACATCTGCCTGGAGTTAGCCCTGCCAGTTCTCACATATTGTACATGATTAGGTTGGACTCAGGAGATTTTAGAGGCAACAGAAAATATGATTTGGAGTATGGAAAGAACAATGTAAAAATCACTAATCTGTCATTTTTATTGAAAGTTGACTTTATAATTCCAATTTGATTTAATTCTAAATATCCTTATGCCCTTGAATTGAATTGAGAGGAAAGGAAGCTGGAGCAGAATATCTTCGGATATCACCCCAGGCGACTTACTCTACCCTAATTATCTCATTTCTGCTGAAATTTCTTTTTCCTGTGTCTCAAATGACAGTTGTAAATGAACGTATTAATTTTTTTTTAAAGAGGAGGCATAGAGGCTGACATTTGATTTAGAATCACAGAGAATTTAAAAAAAATACTCACTTGATGATAATACGTCTATACCCTTTGCAAACTGGCAAATTGACTTGTAGTGAATCCCAAATATAATTTGGATGTTAAATTTTATTGGCACCCCAGGAGGACCACTTTCAAACTGTAACCCTTGTAATTGTTAGCTCATTATAATTTATAACTATAATTGAGAGAGAAATATTAGAGAAAGATATGACACTACTTATCAAAACCGGGTGGCCCTCTCTCTATTTTTTTTAACTTCTTGGCATCGTATACTGCCTGAGACTCTGATATTTGTAAAGAATGGAGCCATAGCTATGTTGAGGATAAGTCAATTAAATAAGAATGCTCTTCAGTGTCCAGAGGGGTTCCATGGGAAGACACTGGAATAGTTTTGTGTCTTAAAGTGACACAAACATAATTTTTTGTGTAAAATATGTTTGTGCCAACAAAGTTCAGAGAATGCAGCTTTTTGTGTTTAAAGCATGTAAATGATATGCATACCAATACAGTATTTTGTATCCTATTTCATAGGATGATTTTAGAAAATTTTCATTTACTGTAGAAAAATCTACACAACAATAATAGCTACATTTATCAAGATTTTACTATATTCTGGGTATACCTCAAAAAATCACTTCTGTTTCATAAACATATCAAAGCCCTTGAAGTATATGGTTATTCTATTTTTCTATTTACAGAGATGAAAACAGTGTAAGAGGAGATAAAGTGGTTTGCCACAGGCCATTTAGATAATAACTACATACCCAACTCCAGAACTCTGTTGTGGAGATTTCATGACCACGCCCACAAATGTTCTCCCTTCTTCTGGCTGCAATCCGAGGTAAAAAGTAGACAGTGAAGATATCATTTACCACACTATTTTTATTCTATTTGCTAAATTAAAGTGATAGACTGACTTTCACATTATAATAGGCACACACTTTTTAAATAGAAATTAAAATATAGATCAGTACAAACATATCTGATTTTTAAAAAATTTTGTATTAATTTATTCTTGTTACATCTCAATGGTTATCCCATCCCTTGTATCCTCCCATTCTTCCCTCCCTCCCATTTTCCCCTTATTCCCCTCCCCTATGACTGTTCCGGAGGGGGATTTCCTCCCCTGTATATGCTCATAGGGTATCAAGTCTCTTCTTGGTAACCTGCTATCCTGAGTGGAGAGTGGGATATGACCTTCACACGAACTCTGGTGCCTCATATTTGACATATCTGATTCTTAAATTTTGTATGCCAGCTTTTATTTGAAAGATAGACTGATATGTACTTACGTGTGGAACAAACTAATAATGTATGTCTTTTTAATCCTGTATTATCTACTCAGTAGTTATGATATATAATGTTTATTGCACATTGATTCTCAGTATAGAAACATGTTATATAATATTTACTTAAGTTGAAATGGTTAATTTGTGTACCCAATTTCAAGGAATTCAACAGTAAGTACAAGTAGAGAATTGTGATTTACAATTAGACTCATTAGATATGTGTCTTCTGATGTGTCTATGAGGAGTCTTCATCTGTAAGAAAATGTTGGGATGTTTTGAGTCTAATCTTTAGAGTCTATGAAGTATTTCAAACATATGCATAAAACTGTATTGGAGAAAAGGCTTCCTTCCAACCAATGGTGAACATTGTTGAGACAAAGTTTATATGAAAGTGAAGGAGCTCTTCATCCAAGTAGGAATAGTTTAGTAACATTTTAAATACTATATTAGCAACTATTAGAAGTTAAAGCTATTTCCACAGTAATGAGGAACTTGAGATTTGTTTTTTACATAATCTAGAACATTATGCAATATTGCATCTCCTGTTGTTGAACTTTTGATTTGAAGATGAAATATTGTTTCCCAAATAGACAAAATAAATTACTGGAATCATTCAAATAAATTTGACTTAAACTGGTATACTCAGAGGAAAAGCAAATGCTTCAATCAAGGAGGTAATTCTGTGATATTTCAAAGGGTAGCATTAGGAAAACACACACACACACACACACACACACACACACACACACACACCCACCCACACACACACACACACACACACACACACACACACATTTTAACTTCATCCCTGACAGGTAAATAGTAATAAATGATGAATCACAAACTGCCTGGTTTCTCACTAAAGAGTTTGCTTTTCCCTGAGTCTCTTTTGCAACACCTCTACCCAATATGTGTTAATGATGTATTATAAATAAAATATACCAGGAAAGAAAGGAGAGCGGAGCTCACTAGAGAGCATGCTTGATTCATTTTCTCTCCACCTAGTTAGCATTTCCCACCTAGCCATTCATCTTCTATTATTCTAACGAGAATAATAAAAAGCTGCTCTAATTAGTGAAGGATTTTAACATTTGTTTTGAATCATGTGAACTGCTGACATTTTCCGTTTACATTTAAAAGGCAACTGTGTCAATTATTAAGGCTTTGAGTCAACTCCTTGGTGCACAGATACAGAACAAAGCTAAGTGAGTTTAAAAAGTCATGGGTCTGGTTTCCTGGTAATGGTTCAATTATATTTTCAATGAAAAATATTTTTCTCTAACTCTCTCACTCTGGTTATTTTTTAGTATAATTTTGTAACAGCTTGGGAGAAACTACAGGATTCTTAAGGTGGTTGGTGTGGAAAAAAACGGCATACCTCTTACACAACCTGGGAGAGGTTAGAATTTGTAGTCCAGAGTACTTGAGGCCTGTATGTCATTTCTTCTGAGCACCTGCTATTGGTTCAGTACTGACCATAGAAGAAGATCATTTTGATGATTTTAATTGATCTGAAGGGATAATATCAACAACATGCAGTAAATATAGATAGATCAAACATCAATTTCACAAACATAGTCCTGAAGCCCCCTGTTCTGGAGTGTTACAGTGTGTGTCCCGCCCCCCTGGCGCCCCCCCATCCCTGCTACTTAGAGGGAGCACCATTTTGAAGTTAGAATGGCAGGAAGACAGACAGCTCTACAACTGACAACCTAGGGAAATAAACGCCCTTGGAATCTGTTAGTTTCTGGAATAAAAGCACTGGTTGTAAGGCAGAGATATGCCCAAGAGACACAGAAAAGAATTTCCCTGCAACTGGAGAGTTAACGAATACACTTTCATTTGGGACTGAATGAGGATCCGGGAACACGAACTTAGCTCAGAGATTTCTGGGTAGTTGATACTAAGCATGACGGAGTGAACTTAATTTGTCCATGGGTTTTATAGTTAAAGGTGGATATAGAAATGTTTGTTTGTTTGTTTGTTTGTTTGTTTGTTTGTTTGTTTTGAGACATGGTTTACTTTGTGGAGCCTTGGCTGTCCTGGACTCACTTTGTAGACCAGACTGGCCTGTAGCTCATGGAGATCAGCCTGTGTTGGCTTCTCTGAGTGCTGGAATTACAAGCATGCCTTAGAAATGTGTAATAAATTGACGACTAGGGAGCAGACGTGAGCCTGTGTCTTGAGGAATGCTAGTCTTGCGTGTAGTGTGCATACAACCGAATCTTAAAGTCTAGAGCTGTCTGTCACTTGTGCTAGGAGGAATCAGGTGTTCTGACCTTCGTATCTTTTCTTACAGCAAAAGAAAATTATTTGCCTCTGGGTACAGTGGAAACATGGAAGGTTAGAAAATGTGACGGAGCCTGAAGTCAGATACTGAGGCTTTGAACTATAACCCGACTCTGGTGCCAGGTCCGTAGGCCAGAGACGTGAAAACGTGATAATGCAGCACAAGAATTCTTAGCATGACATTATTGAGGCCACAAAAGAACAATTTCTGTATGACTTGGATTCTTAAAAGCTTAGAGAAAATACAGATCTTGAGATATATCTTGGTTTACAGAATAACACATTATATGCAGAAATCTTAGCCCTAATATCAAATATCCTTAAACTTAAATATTTAAGGAAATTTTAGTTCATAAAAAGTTAAAGAGGCATATGTGAAGTTACATTAGCACAGTGGTTCTCACCGATTTTAATGGGGAGACCCTGTAATAATACCATTCTTAATGTTATAGGGATGCACAACGAAAAAATACTTTGTTGCTACTTTATAACTGTAATTTTGCTATTGTTTTGAATTATATAATGTAAAAATCTGTATTTTCAAATGGTCTTAGGTAACTCCTATGGAAGGGTCTTTGATTACAAGGGTCAAGACCCACAGGTTGAGAACATTGCATTAGAGTGTCTATTTAATTGAAGATTGTTTTTATTTTTTATATGAGTAAAATCACTACCTTTCAGATTTCATAAACTATTTTTTTCTGTATAGAAATTTACTCCAGCATATATACATTCACACAAGTCTTATATTATGTAAAATATTCACATTATGCTTAAGTAAAAAAAATCAGTGAGAAAAGCATTATATCACTCTATCAGAGATTTATACTCTACCAGCAAAAAAAAATTGCACACGGTTAAAAATCAAAATACCTTTCTTTGTGGGACAATTAAAGAAAAAATGAAATAGACTATACAATTGAAAAATTTCTTAACAAGAAGGTTTAAATTGAGACTTGCAGAATAAGTATGGTTGTGTAAAAAGAATGAGGGACTGGAAATCAAACATTGAGCAGACATGCTATTTTAACTAATTTAATGACATAAAATGGGTGGCTTGTTCCACAACCACAAAGTGGAGTGAACTTTTAAGCAGCAGAAATGCAAATTAAGACATGGATCTGACAGGTGAAATACCAGCTTGATCTATTAATATTTAACAATTTAATATTTACCATGTAGTAAATATGTGTTTTAACTTTTAAATATGCTGGTAGAGTTAGCAAGAGAAGAACATTTTTAAGTTATATTAGAAGAAATGTAATTCTAATTTATCCTCATTTGGTCATTATGTAATGTACACTCATATGAATGTACAATAGTGTATTCTACATGCATTTATAACTATTACATGCAATAGCATAGAAAAGGAGTGCAGGAATGAATTGAGAGAGGGAGGGAGGAAGGAAGGAAGGAGATTCAGAAAACCAGAGCTGAAGCACTTGTGTCACAAAAGGATGAAAACTGCAAACATTAATGTCCTGTTTTCTTAAGCTTTAAAGTGGGAAAATTAAATTTTTTTTTATTTTTCATAGTTAATTTTGAATGTTACAACTGGAGTGTTTTATTATTAATGGATTTTTGTCTGTGCTACATTGTTTATATCTTGCTAAGGAAAGGATGTCTGCTGTTCAAAGGCTGTATAGTTTTATGATATTGTCTACTTTATAACTTGTATTTTATTTGAACAACTTTTACAGAATATAATCCATTTTATTTCACTCTTATGCCTATATTGTACATCTGAATAAGAATCTTTTCAGAACTGACCAAGGCGCTTTGAGCAATGACTTGGAGATCCTGTCCTTACAGTTTGAAATTATTCTTATTGGAACGTGATGTACATGTTGTAGATGTGAACAGGATTCTAGCAGAAGCCAGAAATCTGATTCTCTACGAATTCCAAACTAATAACCTCATCTATCAGCTGTCAGAAACCATATGAAAGGGAACCTTAAGCCAAACCTTGGTTCTGAAATGAATTTCCTAGTTCACTACCCCTGATCTCCCATGGTTCTTTATTTTCTTCTTTTTGTATTGGTTGCTCTTATTTTGGTTTTCTGCCCTGTCCTTAATGTTGATCGCTGCCTGTAGTTTTATAGCAGTGAAGATAACTCACCGGATCACTGATCTTCCTTTCTGTCTTTTTGTTTAACAAACTGCTTTGGGTCACTGGTACCCTAAGATAAATTATTCCAGCCCTGTACCTTATACAAGCCAGGAGACTTACCCAAGACCCTAGTAACCAAAATTGCATCCTTTAATTTGCTTCATCTATTGCAGCTGTGATGATGTTCTATTGATTTTCATTTGTCAATGTAGTATGTTTTTGTGAACTCATTCTTTATAAATGTTCCCCTACCTTAAAGGTAAATACTGTTATTCTTCTAATCCAGTAGTGTGGAATCTTTCTGATACAAGTACTTGAGTCTCACGAGATGTAAAATATGTCTGTATCAAGGTCGAATTACATTTTTCTAAGCAGTAAATGTATTTTGCTTGCTGCTTATTTCTTCAACATAATGTGAGTTTGTTATCTTCACAAGGAAATTCACTAATACTTGGAAATAGGTATAACAGGAGATGTACTTTCAGATTTACCATCATGTCTGCCATTTATCACTCATTTCATGATAGCAATATTTTAGATATTTCAAAAGCACTGAATAATTTAGCTATGATTACATAATAATCATACTCTACATTATATTACATTATGGTTCATAAAGCATTTTGTGTGTATTTATATGCATAGATTACTGTTGCTGTCATCCTTCTGAGAGTAAGCTTCCTTATTTCAGTGATAGATGGCTAATGGATCTTATATTTTTAAATCCCATTAGCTAACATGCCTTTCCTTGGAGAGCAAGGATTAATTATGTTTAGAATTACTGTTGAGATGGCTGTACTGATTTTTGTCCTTGTTCGTTATTGCACTTTCTCATGTAAATCCAAGCACTGTTGGCTCCTTTGCATCTCTGGTTTTCATTCTAGAAAATTTCCAGTGTGCTAAGGAGAGTGTGCTTTATTCTTCTCTAATTTTACCGTTTGTTCACCTGCTTCTCTCACATTTTACTGCTTTCTTGTGGTTGTGACAATACTTCTTTGCAACCATTGTATAGAAAAATTTCAAGCATCTTCGATGCTTGCTTACTGGTTACAGGACACTCTTTTCTTGTGCTTATCTAGGCAGGTTTTTACTTTCCAGCTGACAGTAAGGAATAAGTTTGTTGAATGTGGTAGTCTTGGATAGATGTTTTTTACTACCCAGAATTAAAAATATATCATTCCCCAATGTTATAGAGAGTTTTGGGAGATTGTTCAGGCAGAAAACTTTCTGTCATCTTTTCATTTGAGAAGCAGCTAACCTGCACTCCCTATATACTCAGGTAATTAACTTTATTCCTTTTCAAGTCTCTGATGGGGTTCAAGACCAGATAGTTTAGTTTTACAATTAACCTTGATTGTTTAGGGTTTAAGATGTTTTTAGGTCTAGAGAGATGTTTTAAGATGATAACAACTAGATATGATGGATATTGATTTACATTCAGAATTTTAGACTCACCAAGAGAGGAAAGATGTTTTCTTCATGGCTGGCAACTACAAATATCCAAAACACTAAGAATGTAACATTTATTTTGATAATGACATTTATATAATTCCGGATTGTTTAATGGTTCTTCTTGTTGTAGGTAGTTTATTGTATATATGTATAATAATATAAATGTATATGTAAAAATAAATTTAAAAAGAAAAATATTATTTCATGATCTCAAGCTTTAAGACTTTTCCCTGAGCATTCTGATGATCCTTCTACTGCAGGATCATGCAGTATTTTGCTTACTGTAGTTTGCAGCATTCATTCTTTGATCAGAAGTGACACTGTTAATCTGGAGTTCTGCCTATTTGTAGCTCCAAATATCTTAAGTACTTGTGGGTCCAACTTTTTCTTTTGATTTCATAATTTTTATGCTGCAATTTTCATTAAGCAGGTTTTTTATATTGTTAGTATTTAGAACTTAGGTTCTGTCTCTTGATTATGATGAAGAATTCTTAAAAATTGTAGTTATGCTTTTTGGCATCCATGATTTAATGATTCCTGGGTCTGTCTTGAAAAGCAAACAAACAAACAAACAAACAAAATCATTCCTTGATCTTCTGTTAGTAGATAATATTTCTCTCTTTTGCTTAGAATCTTGTTTATGCTCCTCATTGTTTGTTTGTTTACTTTTTGGCTTTTGAGACAGGGTTTCTTTGCACTTTGAGGTGCTGGGATTTAAGGCCTATTCACCACAGTTTTGTATCTACTGTTTTTTTTTTAAATACTTCTATTTTCCTTTTCAATGTTTCACATTTTTTAATGAAAAATTTCACTAATGTCACTGAGTTCTCAGATACGTTGTAAGTTGACTTCACATTTTATTCACATTTTTGTTTGAATCACCTCTGTTGGTATCATATTCCAAGCTCATTCTTAGAATTTTTCCAGCCTCTTAATCACTTTGGCTTGTCTGAAGCATTGGATGAGTCACATTGTCTTGCTTTTATTACTTGAGAGTTTGCATTGTGATTTGCTTACTTGTTGCCATGGAGATCCCTTTCAGAGATCTTTCTTTTTTAAACGATGTGACTGACTTCTTAGCAGGTAGCTTTCTTTTGCTACCAGGATCAAACCAGTCAGGAAGGAAAACAGCAACAAAAATAACATTCAAAACAAGCAAAGTATTTCAGTGCACTAACAGGCAGTAGGAAACGTCAAGGAAACCCCAGCAAGGATAGGAAGAAAAGAGACATGTATATGATAAACCAGGGATTTAACCAAAAGTATTAATAATTATGTTCCTCAACAGAGTAAATAGAAAAAAAAGATACGTAATATAAGCAACAAAGGAAAGAAGGAACATAAAAGGGATGAAGACATAAGAAAATTGCTTATAAATAAGAAGAAAATGGCAGGATGAAAACAATTACAGTAACAACAATATTTTAATAATACTAAATTACTCCATGTGCCATTGGTTTGTTATTCTTCAATTCTTTGGTGTGTGTGTGGGGGGGGGGGGGGGAAGGGGAGGGAGAACACTGAGCTCTTTTTCCTTCCAAAATACAAACACATTAACAGGTTAGATCAGAAGAGTGACAAAATCTAAACTGATATGACAATTCAGTTATTCATTCATTCCAGCTCTCCTTTATAGACTATTTACCTGTTTCTTAATTTTTATGAATAGCAAGCTATGTACACAAACAGAATAATGCTCAACCAATAATCCTACAAATTAAAACTTCTCAGAAGTCAAAACAGTAATATCATGCTGTTTAATTAATATATCTGAAAATTCAGTATTTAAGGAAACAGCACACTGTAAGTATCTGCTATTCAGAAGAAATGGCTACATGCCATTTTTACAAAATTGAATTAACTATATTGCTAGTATGACTATTGAAGTAGAAAAATATTCACCTTAACTGCTGACCTTTATGGCAGTTTTATAGCCTAGACCCCAATTTAGCTAATTTTGCTATATTTCTGTTCCCATGACAATCTTCACTTCCCGGACAAATCTGATAGCAGCTGTAGCTTATATGTCAAACCATTTGGTATCTGTTCTTATTTCAGGTATGTTAAAATAAGTATGGTGGGATAGACTTATACATTTTTATAAAAGAAATTGAAAATGCTAAAGCACTAGCCAAGGACAATATAGGCGGTAAAATTTAAAACCCTACCCAGATCTAGCCCATGGACAGGACAGTCTCCATACTTGAGTGGAGAGAGGGATATGACTTTCTCATGTACTCTGGTGCCTCACATTTGACTATGTCCCTGGAGGGGGAGACCTAGTGGCACTCAGAGGAAGGACAGCAGGTCACCAAGAAGAGACTTGATACCCTATGAGCATATACAGGGGGAGGTAATCCCTCTCAGGAACAGTCATAGAGGAGGGGAATAAGGGGAAAATGGGAGGGAGGGGAGAATGGGAGGATACAAGGGATGGGATAACCATAGAGATGTAACAAGAATAAATTAATTAAAAAAAAAATGCTAAAGTGTGTTTTTATCACAAAAGCAACTTTTGTATTTGTGTTTTATATGTTTGGATGTTCCTGAATTTCCCTGTTTAGCAATATCCCTTATGATTTCCCTTTATATCCGCATGGAATTGACAGAAACATTTCATTCCATTCAGCTAATATTTCTGGAGAAATTTGTCTGTTCTTTTCCTAGTATATATTCCTTAGTTAACCTACCAGGGAATCTTCAGTACATATCTTTCCATGTTATCTTTATTCTTTCTTTTTTCTTTTCAGTACTGGAGTTCAAATTCAGTGAGTTATGTTTGTTATACACACACTGTACCATTGAGATAAACCCCTATTCAAATTTACCCTCATTTTGTACATAAAAAACAAATATATACAGATGATAGTAAGAAGTCCTTAACCAGTGTATCAGTGAAAGAGATTCAGAAAACTCATAGACTAATATTTGTCCTTCATACTAAGTAAAATAAGAATCAATGGAAAATAGTAACTTTTCAACCTTATCAATACTAATAAAAGTTTAAGATAATTTACTATTAAAAGAATCGAATACAGTGCCTTGGCAATATAGAACTTTAACTTTTCCTTGTTTTTATTTTTATCTTTGTATTTATTTATGTATATAAAATCATATATATATATATACACACACACACACACACACACACACACACACACACACAGATGTGGTGGTTGTGTTATTTTTCTTTAGAGATGAGAAGAAACATTTGTTTATCCCCAAATAGAACACAGACAGATCAAAGCAATGATTCCAGTCCAATCCAACTTTGTACTCCACTGATTTTTATGGGAATTGCTTAAAGAATATGAGTAAGAAGTTAGAGGAACATTGCTGATTCAAAAGCAGTTAAGTCCCTGAAAAGTTCTGTCTCAGCATAGGTGACAACATCATGAAAGGCTCATCAATGGAGTGTCACTTTTAATTAACTTTTCATCTCGTTAGATCATGTGAAGCATTGGGACCAGAAGGAATAGAAGGAAGAATCTCAGTAGAAGGTCTTATGATGTTCAACTTTCAGTGAATATAAACAATCTCATTTCCATTATCACAGGCTTTCTATCATATTGTTTATCTTAGTTTATTGCCTTTGTAGTACAACCAAAGTCAAAGAGCTCATCCAAGACTCCCCAGTGACACTGCGAGACATGAGCACAGGTGGAAACTCCTAAAACCCCTTCACATTGAAGGTTTGCGAGTAAATTAATGGATTTTTATGGCTTTAAGCAGTGAATCCTGGAGTGTTATATTACATTATAGGAATGAATATTATCCAAACTGTTATGTATTAGATGCTGTTCTAGATGCTTAAATTTAGGACTCATATTGAGTTATCTGAAACAGATTCAAGTAAAACACCATTTTACAAATGAGGAAATTGAGGGGCAGACAGCCTATGTCAATTACGCTGAGTCAGATCTCCTGAGAGGTGGTGCAGAGAGAAACTGCATCACGCCCCTAAGCTTCAACAGCTATAGTTCACAATTAAAGGGGCTTCAACGACACAGAGTAGAAAATAGATTTCCCACAATTTCACTAAAACTAGTCTCAGGTCCAGACTTAAGATTTCCAGCTAGGGTTCAGTCTTCATTCTTAGATATATCAAAGTGATTGTGGAAAATGATTTAACACCTTGGTGGCTTTTTTTCTTCCTCTGGAAAATCAAACTCCCACAACATAAGTACTCATGCATCCTTCTTTAATGTCGCATGAAGCCACTCAGAAACATGTGGGACTTTTAAGTCATACATTTAGAAGTAAACCTCATCAGACTCATAAGAACATTGCTCCCAAAGTAGTGAACAAATTATACAAATTTTAACAGATCACGACTTTAATATGTCGCAGTCAAATCAGTCCAAGAAATTACACATCTCAAAAATCACCCCATTGCTACAATTGCTTTAATAATTTATAGAGATAGCCTGTAAGGTGACAGAAAATTGATACTCAGACAAATATGTTTCCCCAAACCACTGTCAATTGAGATGCCCTCTGGATGTGTCCTGAATGGCATGGCAGCTGAAGCTGTCCCCGAAGAAATCACTCAGCTTCAGCAATTTGACAAAATGACTCTGCAGAGCACGCAACCTTTACAAATTACTCTTTGTTTGAATACTAAAGTGAATAATATGATTTCCAAAGAGCATATGGGGACAATGTTGTATATCTTCTATTCCCGCTGGATCAAAGAGTATCTATTTTATCCGTTATTGTGAAGTAAATTCTAATTTACTCAATTTGTACAGAAATGCTCCAATAAAAACGAAAAGTGCTGCTCAGCAACTCTTTAGTTTATAAAATGTTACTCCTGCTGAAACTTTTAAAAACTTGTTATAAACAAACACATGGGAAAACTGTTTCAAGAAACACCTATAGGGACATTTCCAACTGTCTTTAATATCTCTCTCTCTCTCTCTCCTTTTCTTCCTTCCTCCCTTCCTTCCCTCCTTTTTTTTTTTTCCTTCTGAAATGTATCTAGCTTTGTTTCTCTATCTACCTTGTACCTGCATATGTAGACATGACTTCTTGGTACTCTGACTGTTACAATCCTTCTGCCCCTGTCTTCTGTGATATTCCCTGAGACTGGTAGGAGCTGTTATATAAATGTGTCCATGGGGACTGAGCCCTGCCACCCCACCATGGTCTATTGAATTCTGCTGAGATTCTTGGCTCCAAATCTTCACCTGTGACTTTGCAACATGGAATAGCCACAGAACTAGTACACCAAGGTTGTTTGAGAAAGCCTCCAAAAACCCATATTATTTACTTAAAATTATACACAACACATTAGTGTATGTGTATAAATATTGTGCTGACAATTTGCCCCCAAAGAACCTTAGACTAACAAAACCCAAAATACCATGCATGAAAAACCTTTTTTAAAATGACCAGTCAGATAGTCTAGTGACTCCCAAAACATTATGGATTATTGTTTCTGTTGTTTTTGTTGTTTGCATTTAAGGGTTGGAGGGTGGTCCTGTATTGCTAAGGGCTCTGTACACTTAGTACACAGGACTCCTGTGATGATCTCACTTAAAAATTTCCTTCTTGTGGTCTCCTTCCATGGTTCCAGATTTACTATGCAAGCTAACGAGGGAGGGAAACAATGCTAAAAAGCTGCAACAGCAATGAATTACAACAATTACAAGCATGGTAAGATATGCATGAAGGTGTAACAAGTGTCACTAACACGTTAGTAGCAACCAACAGCTGTCTATGTGGGCATAAGTCCTGCTCCACAGGAGGTCTCCGCTACTGGAGACTTAGCCAGCTTTTCCAGAGCTAGTGAGGTCGTGGACCTTAGAAAAGAATCTAAGAACACCATTTTGCAAGAAAACATGGTTCTCTAAAACGTTCTAAGCCTTATTCATATATCTGAATGGACCTTCATCAAGAAGTCTTTATAGCAAATGGAGGCCATCGTAGAAAACAGTACAACATTTCTTTATTTTATTTCTTGTATTTTTTAAAATTAAATTTATTCCTCTCTCATATATAACAACCTGGCAGCAGTTTGCCCTCCCTCACCTCCTCCCAGGTTCTCCCCATAACAGCACTGCATATGCTCTTCCTCCATTTCTCTTTAGAGAAGAACAATCCTCCCTTGGATATTAACCAAACATGGCATACCAAGTTGCAGTAAGACTAGGCACCTCTTCTGGTATTAAGGCTGGACAAGGTAACCCAGCAGGAAGAAAAGGGTCCTAAAAGCAGACAAGAGTCAGGGACAGGCCCTGCTCTCAAAGTTAGGAGTGACATAGGAAGACCAAGCTACATAACTGTGACATATATGCAGAGTGCCTAGGTCAGCCCCATGCTGGCTCCCTGGTTTTGGTTTAGTTTCTGTGAGCCCTTATCAGCCCAGGTTAGTTGGTTCTGTGGGTTTTCTTGCAGTTCCCTTGAACTCTTTGCCTCCTACAATCTCTCCTTCCCCTCCTCTGCAGGATTCCTCAAGCTCCACTTCATCTTTGGCTGTGGCACTCTGCATTTGTTTTCATCTGTTGCTGGATGAAGCCTTTCTAATGACAATTGGGCTAAGTACCAATTTATGAGTATAGCCTAATATCATTAGGAATCATTTCACTGATTTTTTTTTTTTTTTTTTTGCCATTTGTGTTTGGTTTTATCCTAGGAGTCTGGACTATCAAATCTCTGGTTTCTGGTTCTACAGGCAGTGTCATGGATGGGCTCCCTCCTGTGGCAGGGTCTTGAGCTGGACCAGTCAGTGGTTGGCTACTTTCATAAGTTCTGAGTTACCTTAGTACATTTTGCAGGAAGGACAAATTGTAGGTCAAAGCTTTTGTAGCTGGGCTGATATCCCAAACCCTCCCAAACACTAGAAGTCTTGTCTGGTTGCAGAAGATGGCTGGTTCAACCTTCATATCTGCTATTGCTATGGGAGTCTTTGCTAGGCTCACCCGCATTGATTTCTGAGAGTTTTCACTGCGTTAGGCTTCTAGCTCATCTCCAATATGCTACCCGAGTCTGGTTATTTTTTCCCAGTACGCTCTCTTTCTCCACCCCCCTCCTCCTTGCACATCCTCCTGTTTCAACATCCCCCCTCCATCTTCCTACTATATATATTCTATTTCCCCTCCCAGGGGAATAAGAGGATGCATGTATCTCCCCTTGAGCCTTCCTTGTTACTTAGACTCTCTGGGTCTGTAGATTGCATCATGGTTATTCTTTACAGCTAATATCTACTTATAAGTGAGTACATACCCTGTTTGTCTTTCTCAGGATGAGTTACATCATTCAAGATAGTTTATTCTAGCTTCATCCATTTGCCAACAAATTTCATAATGTCATGGTTTTTATCAGCCGAATAACACTCTATTGCACAAAAATACATTTTCTTTATCCATTATTCAGTTGAGAGCAAATAGGTTGTTTTCAGTTTCTGGCTACTGTGAATAAAGCTGTCATGAACACAGTTGAGAAAGTGTCCTTGTGGAATGGTGGAACATCCTTTGGTTTATGTATAGCTGAGTTTTAAGATATATCTATTCTCAATTTTCTTAGAAATCATCATGCTGATTTCCAAATTGGATGTACAGGTTTACACCCCCACTAATAATGGAGGAGTGTCCCCCCTTTCCCACATTCTTACTAGCATGAATTGGCACTTGTATTTTTGATCTGAGTCATTCCAACATGTTTAAGGTGGAATCTCAGAGCCATTTTGATTTGCATTTCCCTGATGGCTAAGGATGTTGGACATTTCTTTACATGCTTCTTGGCCATTTGATATTCTTGTGTGGAGTATTCTCTGTCTAGATATGTACCCCATTTTTAATTGGTTTTCTTTTTATGATGTCTAGTTTCTTGAGTTCTTTATATATTTTCAAAATTCACCCTCTATCATATGTGGGGTTGGTGAAGATCTTTTCCCATTCCTTAGGCTGCTGTTTTTTCTTTTTGATGGTGTCTTTCGCCTTATAGAAACTTTCCAGTTTCATGGAGTCCCATTTATTGATTTATTGATTCTTGCTCTTACTGCTTGAGCTGTTGGTATTGTGTTCAAGAAGTTGTCTCCTGTGCCAGTTCATTCAATCTATTTGTTTCCTATCATGTTTCATGTTTCTGGTTTTATCTTGAGGTCTTTGATCCACTTGAACTTGAGTTCTGTGCAAAGTGATAGATATAGATATATTTGCATTATTTATATGCAGACATCCAGTTTAGACTAGCACCATTTGTTGAAGATGCTTTTTCCACCTATTTGTATAATTTTGGCTTGTTTGTAAAATATCAGGTTTCCATAAGTGTGTGGATTTACAACTGGATTCTCTGATTAGATTCCATTCAGTAATCTATCATTTTTATGCCAATACTATGTGGTTTTTATTAATGTAGCTTTGTAGTTGAGCTTGTTATCAGAGATGGTGATGCCTCTGGAAGTTCTTTCAATGGACAGGATTGTTTTAGATATCCTTTTTTTTCCCTTCAAGTGGACTGTTGATACTTAAAGGTCTGTAAAGAATATTGTTGGAATTTTGATTTCATTGAATCTGTAGAGTGCTTTTGGTAGCATGGCCATTTCTTACTATATTGAATAGATATGGAGAGAGTGTACAGCCTTGACTTGTTTATGATATTAATGACATGCTTTGAGTTTCTCTCCATTTAATTTGATGTTGGCTACCTATTTTCTCTATATCACCTTCAATATGATTAGGTATGTCCTTTATATCCCTGTTCTCTCCAAGGATTTTTATCATGAAGTGGTGTTAGATTTTGTCAAGGGTTTTTTTCAGCATCTAGTGAGATGATCATATGTGTGTGTATTTTCTTTGTTAGTTTATATAGTGGATCTCAACTACAGATATTTGTATAATGAACTCTTCCTGCATCTCTAGGATGAAGTCTATTGGCTTGGGTATCAGTGTGACTATGGACTTAAACTTGGCAATGTTACTTCTGTGTCTGTTTTGTGGGAAATTTGAGGGATATTGGTATTAGCTCTTCTTTGACAGTCTGGTAGAATTTTGTGCTAAAATCCTGGACTTTTATTGATTGGGAGACTTTTAATGACTGTTTCTATTTTCTTAGGGGTTATATGTCTATTTAAATTTTTATTTGATCTTGATTTAACTTTGATAAGTGGTATCTATCAAGAAATTTGTCCATTTCTTTTAGTCCAATATAGTAGAATATAGGTTTTTGAATTATGACCTAATGATTCTTTGAATTTCCTTGGTGTCTTTTCATTTCTGATTTTGTTAGTTTGGGTATTTTCTTTCTGCCTTTTAGTTAGTTTGCTTAAGAGTTTGTCTATTTTGTTGATTTTTCTCTAAGAACCAACTCTTTGCTTCACTTTGTCTTTGTATTATTTCTTTGTTTCTATTTTATTGATTTCAGTCCTGAGTTGATTATTTTTCCTTCAGATTACTGCTCTTGGGTGTGTTTGCTTCTTTTGTTCAGATGTGTTGTGGATTAGCTAGTATGAAAGATCTCTGTAATTTCTTTCTATAATTAAATTTTTAAAATTAATTTATTTCATTTTTTGCTTTACATTCTAATTGTAGCTCCTTCCCCTTCAAGGGGACATGGCAGAATATGGGGCACCAGAGTTTGGGTGAAGGTCAATCCCCAGTCTCCACTTAACTGTGGAGAATGTCCTGTCCCTTGGTTAGATCTGGGTAGGGGTTTGATCATGACTGCAAGTATTGCCATTGATTGGTGCCTTAGATCGGGCAGAACCTCTGGGCTCAGATCCACCTGTCATAGTGTTCTTCTTGTAGGTTTCTAGGACCCTCTGAATCCTTCTATTTCCCTATATCCTATATTTCTCTCACCTAGAGTCCCAATAGGATGTCCCCATCTCTATCCAACTTTCCTAGTAAGTGAAGACTTTCATGGGACATCGTTCTTGGGCTAGTGTCCAGTTATAAGTGAATATATACCATTTGAGTCTTTCTGCTTCTGAGTTAGCTCACTCATTATGATCATTTCTAGTTCAATCCATTTGTCCACAAATTTTTGAAATTCTTTGTTTTTAATAGCTGAGTAGTATTCCATAGTGTATATGTACCACAGTTTCTTTATCCATTCTTCTACTGAAGGACACTTAGGCTGTTTCCATGTTCTGGATATTAGGAATAAGGCTGCTATGAACATGGTTGAACAAATTTTCTTGTTGTATGCTGGAACATCTTCTGGGTATATTCCAAGGAGTGGAATAGCTGGGTCTTGAGGAAGCCCTATTCCCAGTTTTCTGAGATAGCACCAGATAGATTTCCAAAAGTGGCTGTACTAGTTTGCATTCGCAACAGCAATGAAGAAGTGTTCCTCTTTCCCCATATCCTCGCCAGCATGTGGTGTCGCTTGAATTTTTGATCTTAGCCATTCTGATGGGTGTAAGATGGAATCTCAGAGTTGTTTTAATTTGCATTTCTCTGATGACTAAAGACATTGAGCATTTCCTTAAGTGTTTCTCAGCCATTTGTTATTCTTCTGTTGAGAATTCTCTGTTTAATTCTGAACCCCATTCCTCAAATGGGTTTTTTTGGTTTGGTGGTGTTTAATTTCTTGAGTTCTTTATATATTTTGGATATTAGACCTTTGTCAGATGTAGAGTTGGTGAAGATCTTTTCCCAGTCTGTAGGCTGTTGCTTTGTTCTGCTGACAGTGTCTCCTGCCTTACAGAAGCTTCTCAGTCTCATGAGGTCCCATTTATTAATTGTTGACCTTAAGGCCTGGGCTGTTGGTGTTCTGTTCAGGAAGTTGTCTCCTCTGCCACTGTGTTCCAGGCTCCTCCCCACTTTTTCTTCTAATCGATTTAGTGTCTCTGGTTTTATGTTGAGGTCTTTGATCCACTAGGATTTGAGTTTTGTGCATGGTGACAAATATGGGTCCAATTGCATTTTTCTATATGTAGACATCCAATTAGACCAGCACCATTTGTTGAATATGCTATCCTTTTTCCATTGAATAGATTTGCCTTCTTTGTCAAATATCAAGTGACCATATGTGTGTGGATTTATTTCTTGGTCTTTGATTCGATTCCATTGATCCACTGGCCTATTGCTGTGCCAGTACCATGCTGTTTTAATTACTCTTGCTCTATATACAGCTTGAGATCAGGAATGGAGATTTTTCCAGATGATCTTTTATTGTATAGGATCATTTCTTAGCATGTGTGTTTTTATTGGTGAACTGAGTTCATGTATATTGAGAGATATTAATGACCAATGATTGCTAATCTCTGTTATTTTGTTGCTTTGTTTCTGTTGCTGAGTATGTTTGTGTGTGTGTGTGTGTGTGTGTGTGTGTGTGTGAGTGTGTGTATGTTTCCTCTCTTTTGGTTTTAAATACAATTCCTGTGGTCTCATGGGTGTCGTTAACCTCCTTGTGTTGGAAATTTCTTTCTAGTACTTTTTATAGGAGTGGATTTGTGAATAGATATTGTTTAAATTATACTTTGTCATGGAATATCTTTTTTCCATATATGGTGATTGACAATTTTGCTACATATAGTTATCTGGGTTAAGCATCTGTGGTCCCTTAGAGTCTGCAAGACATCTTTCCAGGCCTTTATGGCTTTTGAAAGTTGAAAAGTCATTGTGTAATTCTAATACACCCACCTTCATATTTTACTTGTCCATTTCCCCTTGCAGCTTTTAATATTCTTTCTTTGATCTATATGTTTAATGTTTTGAATATTATGTCACAGAGATCCTCCTGCTGGCCAATGTATTTGGTGTTCTGTATGCTTCTTGTGCCTTTATAGGTATCTCTTTCTTTAGGTTAGAAAGAGTTTCTCCTATAATTTTGTTGAAAATATTTTCTGGGCCTTCTAGCTGAAAATCTTCTCCATCTCCTATGCCTTTTATTCTTAGATTTGGTCTTTTCATAATGTCCCAGATTTCTTGCATGTTTTGTGTCAGAAAAATTTTAGATTTAACAATTTATTTATCAACTTCTTCTATTATGCCTTCTTTGCCTGGCATTTTCTCTTTCATTTCTTATACTCTGTTGTTGAAGCTCACATCTCTATATAATTTCTACTTGCTTACGTAGATGTTTCATCTTCAGGATTTTCTCAGGTTTTTTTCTTTATTGCTTTTATTTCCATTTTCTAGACTTGAACTGTTTTATTCATTTTCTTCATTTGTTTATTTGTGTTTTCCTGGATGTTTTTATGGAATTTATTCATTTCCTCTTTAAAGGTCCCTGTCATATTCAGAAGATTGGTTTTAAGATCATTTTCTTGTGCTTCGGATGTGTTGGAATATAAAGGGCTTGGTGTAGTAGGATTTCTGAGCTCTGCTGGTGACATATTGTCCTAAATACTATTGACTGTGTTTTCATGATGGCCTCTAGGCATCTGGGTTTGGGATAATTATAGGTTTAAGTGGCAATTTTTGAGTTTATCTTTGTTTGATGGAATGTTTGGATGTTGTTTCCCTTGGTTTTTGTTTCTCCTCTCATGTCCTGGTCTGAGTGGCCTGTGGTTCTGCTGACCAGCAAGTCTTTAGGTCCTGTAAAGTGTCTCCCCTGGGGTTTTGGTAGCTGTGTAACCTCTGGAGTTTTAGAGGCTGTGTTGCTTCTGGGGTTCTAGATACTGGTATGGCTACTAGGATTCCAGGTACCTGTGTGGGCTTTTAGATTTATAGCACAGGCTTGGGCTTCTGGATAGCAGGGCTCTTTTGCTGAAGTTATGGGCTAGGATATGGAGGCCAGGAAAGGGGCTGATGTTGGGGACAGCTTGAGTGCTTTAAGGAGTGTTAGTGTGTAGTAAGCATTGTCTTTTTCTGGGTTGCCTAGTACTGGGGTGGCAGTGGTAGAGCATAGATTGTCTGCTGCAGTTGTGGCCTGGCATACATTTCCAAGAAAGAGCAGTAAAGCATTTCTAATGACTACTTCAATTTAGACATAGAAATAATAATACAGAAAAAAAATTGGTTTTGTTTCTTTTCCTCATTTTCAGATGATTGCTTTCTGTTCCTTTTTGCCACTCTGACTACTGTATCTAAACATCACACAACAATTCATAGTGCAATTATACAAATATATCCTTATGTTCTCAGTTTAGATGGGAGAAAGAGTACTTTATATTTTAAAAAGCCATATAAATTCACTTCAATTCTCAGAGTGATGATTTTGAGAATATGGTTTCTGGATATTTTGGTGCTTTGAGATCTTCATCTGCAGTTATATCATAAATGTTTTAATTTCTTAGAATAGACAATTATCAAGTGAATTGTTAAACATATAAGCTTATAGCAATTTCTATAATTCTATGTAAATATAATATCTAAAGTTTTACAGCATTAAGATTAGAGAAAAGAAAAATGAATGCATATTGCTCCTAGTATAAAACACATAATCTTTATTAAATTGGGAGCAAAGGCCTAATACATATTTGTGTGGTGTGTGTGTGTGTGTGTGTGTGTGTGTGTGTGTGTGTGTGTGTCTAGGTGGAGAGTCATAGAGAAACAATAATGTATTAAGCAGCCATCATTAGATTAATGATATCATATGTAATCCATAGAGATCAAGAGGTTCTTTTCAAAGGATTGTTTATTTCAATAATTGCTAATTACAAAGAGTCAATTGTTATTGCACAAAGAAACCATACTTCTGTGGGAAAAACCAAATCACTTTTAACTTGTGATGTGTGATCCTCATAGACTAAACTAATTATCTATAATCAAATATTTATGAGTTTTCAAATAATTAGGATGGCAATGTTTTACCTAACACCTGTGAACAACTCTAATGATCATTTTAAACTTTTAGTTTCATTAACTCTAACTTAAATGGGTTATTAGAAGTAACACTAAAGGTTTTATGTCTTTTATAAATTGATGGTACTTTCTTTAAGAAGTAAAGTTTGTCTGATATTAAAAGGTCAATAGAAACAAAAAATAAACAAAGAAAGAGTGTGATTGTTTCTGTGACAGCAAAGTTGGCCAAACATGAGAAAGCAAAGACTCAGCTAAGCTTGTTTTATCTGGGATCTGTTCTTGACTCACTGCACAGGCCAAAATATTCCTTCTGACCATCAATGGTGGAGCTCCTAATTTTAACACCTGTTTGGGTTCTCAGCACTCTCTCCTCCTGTATGTGTGTGCATGTGTGTGTGTGTGTGTGTGTGTGTGTGTGTGTGTGTGTGTGTGTGT
>OU015748.1:16377817-16392262 GCA_907169655.1 Acomys percivali | reverse complement strand
TGTGTGTGTGTGTGTGTGTGTGTGTGTGTGTGTGTGTGTGTGTGTGTATGTATATATTTATTTGGGGGGGAATCCAATAGTATTCAGGACACTCCAATAATATAACAATCTGGTTGATAAGCTCCAATGCAGTATATTTCCTATAAAAAATGTAAGTATAAGTTGTTCTTTATATATTATAATACGATAGGTAATGAGGCTGGAGGTAAAGTGGATAAAGTGCCTATTACGTAATTAAGAACCTGACTTCAGTCTCCAGAACACATATAAGAGTTTGAGCCTGGTGGTCCATCATTGTAATCTTTTACCTTGGGAGGCAGAGACTTGCAGGTCCCTGGGGGTCACTCAACAGCCAATGTAGCCTCTTCAATGAATTTTCAGATCAAAGAGGGACTGTTTTTCAAAAGAATAAGATGTGAGAGATCATGTTGTGTTTGTTCACTAGAAGAGGAACCGCCTTTTGCGGGGACATGGTCTTTGTCAATTGTTAAACATCCTAGTATGGACTCTAAGAGACCAAAACAAGAAGCTTGACTTTTTGGTCCTGGCATTGTTTCCTATCTTTGGTTGTTCATCGCTCCACTTCAAGACACTCCCAAAGAGAAATGCTCCAGAGAACACTTCAAGGCTCTGGGTTCCAGCTGCTGCTCTTGATTCTGGTGGCTATGGTTGCAGTCACCTTTGCTGACTTGCTGCTTTGCTGTTTAATAGACCTGCTGAAATCCTGACTACAAAGAGTAAAATCATTCCAAGGAACTGAGTCTAAAAGGGTCTACTTCTCCTGCTCCCATTAACCTATTTTCTCTCTTATCTAGGGTATGTGTGTTGTTGGAAGGGAGGTATAAGCATTCAAAGAATCCAAAATAAAGTAGGTTTGAAAAAGTTTAAAGCCTACACAATATCATTACCACTGTGATTGTCAACACATGCATAAAACCTACAGAGTACTGTTATCATCAGCATTAGACTTAACAGAAATATTCAAACTGTATCTTTGTGCTTCTCAGCTGTCAGTACACTATTCTTCTAGTTTTCTTTAAGCTATGCACCATGGATATATCAGAAGCTGTAGTGCATTTCCTTGTTTTGCTCACACGTTATTATTATAATAATTTATTTTTTAAATGTTATTATATTGAGAACACATACATGGTTTTATATCAGTCCAACTTTATTTTGATTATTATTGTTTTCAGGCCAAGTTAAACAGTGGTGTTGATGTTTTGGGACTGCCTTTCGTGTCTTAAAGATAATATGTTACATTTATGATTTATTTTAATGCATATAAATGGTCACACTAGCCTTTCAAGTATAGCATTTATTCTCTTTACCACACAGGAAATTCATGATACTTTGGGGGTACTATTTTTGGCCCTTTCTCTTTATTTCCCCTCTTAACAAGTGGTTTGCTTCCTGATTGGGTGGCAGTACCAAGAATAGAATATGTTACTTAAATGCCTAAATTATTTCTCTGAAAGTATTATTAAAAGATTAATGAATTTTCATCTGATTATTTGTGGTTTACAAATTGGCATTTAGGTGAGCTATGTTGTCTATTGAGGTATAGTAGTATGTGTTGATGAACCCAGTCTTTACAATCAGGCCTGGAAACAGATGGAAAAAATCATGGAGATACATTTCAAGTTTAAAAATTGTGATGAATGGCTGGTATTCATGTTCTTGTTTTGTTCATTAATCCAGTAATACTAGTAATCTGGTATATTTACTATGACATTAGAGGACACAAATATTTAAAGAGTTATGTTCCTTTTAGGAACTCACTTTTTTCCATCTTTCCTTTAAAGAAAGTGCTTTCCCATTGCCTTTCTTCCTCTTCTTTTCCTTTCTTTTTAAACAGCCCTTGGACTTTTAATTCTTCATTCTCAGGCTCCCAAGTACTGGGTTAATGGGTGTGTGGTTTAGTTACAATTTTTAAAAGTCATCATTAATTTACATTTAGTATTTTGATCCTATGATAGCAGGTATCTAAAAGGTATTACTCTTTCTCTATTCTTTGAGCCTTGAATACTATTTCTCACATCTGGATAAACTTTACCTACTCACTATCTTCCCAATGTGTGTTTCCCACAGAGCAGCATTCTGTGATAGCCACTCACTCTTTACCGCCACTCCAGAATTACATGCAGTTTCTTCAATAGTCCCTGGATGGTTCAGTGTCTTCCACTTTACAGTACCTTCTTATGAAAGATTTTGCTCTTTACACTCCTAACTACACTATTAAGATTGTTAAAAGTTTGTTTGTTTGTTTTTCGGTCTTTCAAGAGTTTACCTGTGATTTAGTAGATAAAAAATACACACCTAATGAATAATTAAACAATAAATACCCTTTACATATTAAATTGATCTCAATTAGGTTGCTTAGTCTTCAGGTTTTTCTATAAACCATATGTGTACATACATAAATATATAGTGAATTCTGAAAGAAGAAATAAAATCTCAACATTGTCATCTTATTCAAGAAACTTGGTGTAAATTGGTGCTAGATAATTCATTAGTTTGGCATTGAATGTTATTTCTTTCATCATAATACTTCCAAATTGCAAGTAATCTGGAATGAAATAGCAGAAAACAAAAATTTTCATTAAGGGTTTATATCACTGGGGAAAAGACCATCAGAGACTGAGCAAGAGTTTTATGAGCTTGTCAATTGACTGATTGGCAGGTCTCTGTAAAATGAGCCTTTTGGGATTTGATACTTGAATTTTAATTAAACCAAAATTATTCATTGTTCAGTTCTAAATCCCAAAAGAGAAATTGAGAACCTTGCAGAGGGACTCCCACCAGTAATTACATGTTCTGCTGAAATTTAATTGACTTGCATTACCCTGATAGACCCAAAGAACAGAGAGCTACAGAATGGTCCAGGGTTTCAAGGAATTAAACAAAAGATAAATTCTACTTAAAAATAAAGCAAGGGTCATGATTATGCAATGGATACATTAATATAATAGAAAAAATTAAGTGTGTTCTTTCAATGTAGCTTGCCAAAATACTATAATAGTAATTGAAATATATTGTCTGCATTCCTTATTTTCTTCTTCTGAGCAGTATGATGTTTTATTCAAAAATACCTTTGAAAAACATCAATGTTTAGAGTGCTCTTTAAATTCACATCTCATTATTCTCTTGAAGAAAAACTGTGGTTTCCGGATAACTTTCTCAACTTTATTTCTTTTCATTTATGAACTTTTTCAACATTGTATTCTTCTAGATGAAAAAGGATGATTTTGATGAGTCATCTGTTGAGTTGTTACTTCTCCTATGCTCTGATGGTAATTAATGGAATGTATTAATTTATTTTCTTATCATAGACCTCTTACCATTTAAGCCAGGAATGAATCAAAGCTTACTATTCCTTCGGGCATATAATGTATTAAAAGATTAAAAAGTGTAAGATTATAGAATTATGGAGAGTTTTATTTTAAACTACCCCATCCAATTCTTTAAATAATGCATCACAAGTTCTTTTCACTATTCTACTTCCTTTGATCTTTCTATCCGGTGTCTTTTGTGAAATCACTCACTTCATAGTTTCACATTTATCTATATTCCTGAAAAGGCTATTAAATAAGACCCAAAAGATAAAAATGCAAACAACTTTGAGGGCAGACATGTGCCAGGACAATAGATAGACTCACACGCACACACACACACACAAACACACACTTTTTCCTTATCCCTGGACAAACCTTGCTATAAAATGTAATAGACCCTGGCAACATGCTATCTGGCTGGCCATAGATGGAAAGATACCTTCCTCTGACAAGGCTGGGACTCAGCCCATACTGGGTAGTCTTAGATTTGATGGGTGATTGAACACTTCTATAGTCTACATGCATCCTTGGATAGATGAGAGTCAGTTAAGTTTCTGTATAGTAATTCTTATTAAATAAAATGGAGGAATTGTAATAACTTTTGTAGTTTGCTACAGGCCTCAGTATATTTTCTGTACTTTGCTCTTCCAACCCAGGCCAATGCATCAGGGTCTTCAAGACTGTAGACACTCTTTTAAGTTGAAAAAATGTCCTTATTTTTATCATAGACTGAATTCTGCTTAAAAATAGGCAAGCTTCTGAGTGCCACCAGGTCTCCCCACCCAGGGGACGTGGTCAAATATGAGGCACCAGAATACGTGTGAAAGTCAGACCCCACTCTCCACTCAACTGTGAGAATGTCCTGTCCATTGGCTAGATCTGGGTAGGGGTTTGCAGTTTACTGCCTGTACTGTCCTTGGCTGGTGCCTTAGTTTGAGCAGGGCCCCTGGGCCCAAATCTGCCTATCATAATGTTCTTCTTGTAGGTTTCTAGGACCCTCTGGATCCTTCTACTTTGCTATTCTCCCATGCTTCTCTCATCTAGAGTCCCAATAGGATGTCCTCCCCTCTGTCCCACTTTCCTGGTAATGTTTACTGTAATTTTTAAGAAGTAAAAAAGGATGGGTTTTTAGAGTTCTAATGAGGGGAAGAGGAAAACATGGGCTTTTTAGAAATGGTGTTTGGGATATTAAAGATTTTATCAAAATAATAAAACTTTTTTTTAGGTTTTCTTTTTGTTTTGTTATGATTCACTGTCCTATTCTAAAAGTGCTTCAAAATAGCTGACCCAAAAAAAGCCATTAAATATTTTTCTAAAACTAAAAAAAAAAAAAAAAAAAAAAAAAAGGCAACCTTGGATGCAGGCAGATTTGACGGCCAAACTCTGTTAAGACAGGATAAGCAAGTCTGTCAGATATATTGAACCAAAAAGCTGAAGACGATGCTCCAACGTTATAGAGAGTTTGGGTATTGAAATGTCCCTGTCATTTTCTCATTGTGGAAGCTGCTTACCTGTACTTCTTGTCTACTCAAATTATTAATTTTATTCCTTCTCAAGTCTCAGACGGGGTTGAAGACCATTTGAGTTCTACAATTAAGCTCAGTTATTTTGGAGTTAAGATATTTTTAGGTCTAAATAGACATTTTAAGTAGATAAAGATGAGGTATGGTAGATATTGATTTACATTCAAAATTTTAGACTCACAAAGATAGGAAAGATGTTTTCTTCAAGGCTGCCCAATACAAATAACCAAAACACTATGAAGTGACATTTATATAATTCTTGATTGTTTCATAGTTCCCTTTGCTGTAGGTAGCTTATTATATATATATATATATATATATATATATATATATATATTATTAACTGATTGCTATCCTGTTTCTTGTGCTTCTTAGCAAAGAGCATGTTTCTCAGGAACTTGAGGTTGGCACCCTCAATGCAGTCATATGTTTGGGATGGGTTTTTAAATGCCATTTCTGTGTCATTTTGAGGACTGGTTTTGTGTTGTGTGTGCATGTCTGCAAGGTAACCCACCGCTCCAGAACTGCCTGAGACTGGGAGAAAAAGAGTTGCTATTTTTGTGCTTTCTCCATTTCCTCCTTAGTGTCTTTCCACTCATATGTTTTTCTTGCTATATGTTTTATTTATATGTTATTATGTATACAGAATGATTATTTCTTTGTTAAATTATATGACACATTCTAAGCAGTTTTATCAAATGAATATTATTTTATTACCCTTCATTTTATTAAGATATTATACAGTCTTTAACATGCTGAAGAGAGTCATTGGGCAATTTATTCAGTCTGTTCCTGTCTCTGTCAACTGTGAATGAAGGTGAGAGTGCTTATATAGTATTGCTCCCTGGAAGATAAACTCTACTACTATCATAGAGCAGATGAGAGAATGGTGTTTGTGTACTTGAGAGTCCTCCAGAAATGTTAGCTGTGATTGTTATTAATTAATGACTAATTGCATAATACATTTACAAGTAAATATAAAACTTCAAAAAGACTGGTTTACATTTTTAAATGTATTTTTGTTGCTGTGGTGTTGTTTAAATTCAAATGGTGTGCTATTTCCTCTCTTTGGTACAAATTCAAGGCTGATTTCACAATTTAAATTGTTTCAGTTAACAAATCAAGGGGTTGGTATTCTTACTACCAAATGTCATGAACCATAAAACATTACTGGATACATAGGCTGATATGTATCTATAACAGATTGAAATGTATACCTTTATTTTATGCATCATTTTCTATAATAGATGACACAATGCCACATTAATTCCTCTGTTATTTGAAAGATTGAGATTACACACTCTTTTTTGCATTTGCTTCAACTGTCTTATGTAACAAAAGAGAAAAAATAGAATATGAGCATGTTAAATAAAATTGTATTAAATACATAATTAATTTTTTTGCCAATGGATTGCAATGAGTCACAGTTCCAGGATGTAAGGAAGTGAAAACAAACAATACCTATGCCTTAGTCTGCATGAAAAAAAAACTTACAAAAATATGCATGACTCCAAATTACAATAGAGATATGACACAGTCTCAAACTGATCAAGGAATGGAAGAGAAAAGTTAGCTTTATCCCAGATCCTAAGGAATGTTTTCTACATGTTTGTAGAGACTGTAGATTACCTTCAATGTTATTAGTTCTTATACTTAAATTTATAAAAATATATTCCTGTCTTATGCTTGAGAAAAGTATGGCACAAGAGCATTTGGACATTAAGTGTTAACTATATAGTCATGGCCATGTACTGCACTAAAGTTTCCATCAGCCTTTATCATTAGTCCTGTTTCTGGTCAAAATGAATGGATATGGCTGACATTTTAGTCTGGATCTCTTTCTTTTTAATCCTTCCTATTTTCCTTTTCTCTGTTTTGAAACATGATCTTTATTATGCAGCCCAGGCAGGGCTTAAACTTCTAAATCCTCCTGTCTAGCCTCCCAAGTACTGCGATGACAGTTATGTTTCACCCAACTGGTCCACACTCCTTTCTATATATATCTCAGTGGCCACAGATTAAAATTGGAGCTTCAAAATTAAACTCTATGTTGACAAGAGCTACTTTGGAACATTTTTCGCCTTTCTCACAGTACACCGTCTTTTACTCTGACAAATGCAGCTTTGGCAGGGTCCTTCTTGCTTTTCTTTTATTGCAGTTCTGTAAGCTTAACTTCTTTGATCACATTAGTGAATGATTACAAATCCTTACTCTTTATTGTACCATAGTGAAATGATTTGTGACACTCAAGGAAAAGCAGATGTAACTGTCAAAGGGGAATAGCCATGGCCTTTTCATGGAGACAGAAGAGGAGACTCTCTACCTAGACAAGACTCCTAGTGGAGGGAGGAGAAAACCAATTCACCCACAAAAACTTTGATCCTAAACTTACCCTGCCTACAAGACCTGCAGGAATAAAGATAGAGCACATAGAACAAAGATGGGGGCAATGCCTAATCAGTGCCTTGCCCAACCCAAGACCCACCCCATGGAACAGAGCTAACCCTTGACACTATTAACGATAATCTACTGTTTGCAGACAGGAGCCTAGCAAAGTTGTCCTCTGAGGCTCCACCAGTATCAGTTTGAAACAGATGCTGAGAATCACAGCCAAACATTGAGAAAAACATATGGAGTTTAGTGAAAAAGTTATGTGGAGGAGATAAAAGGAGGATAAAAGGTGGTGACAAGAGGTCCACAAGAAGACCAACAGAGCCAACTAACCAGGGGCCTAGAGGTCCTGTGGTATCTGAAGCACCAACCAATGACTACGTATGGACTGGACCTAGGTCCTCTGCATAGACATAACTTATGGTCAGCCCAGGCTTCATGAGTGTTCACTAGTAATGGTAGCAGGGCCTATCTCTGACATGGACTCTGTTGCCTGGTTTTTTGATCACTCCCTCCTGGCAGGGCTGCCTGGCTAGTCCACAGGGAAAGAAGACAAACCCAATCCTGATGTGACTTGATGAGCAGGGGTAGGTGGTTAGGAGGACTCCCCTTTTCTGAGGAATAGAGGAGAGGGATGCAGGAAGGGAGGTGGGACTGAAAGGAGAGAGGGAGGGGGCTATGACTGGGATGTAAAGTTAATAAATAAATAAATAATCAAATATAAAAAATAGAAAGTTGACTATGATAAAGAGTATGAAATACTGATCTTTGCTCCTGACATGCTGTCCCATATACTTCATATATTTCTTTTAGAAGTTCCAAATTATCATGGAAGAAAACTCTGAACAAATCAAACGGCTTTTGCTGTTTGCATAAACTTATAGATTTCTGACCCATCAATCCTAGATGACCTCTCTTCACATTTTAAGACCTATAAAAATTAAATGCATGGTACAATTAGCATGCCTTATAGCTGTATTATGATACTTAGAATTACTATCATTTCTTAAAATTAATGTTATTTTATACCAAAATTTAGTCTTATAGTAGGTATTTATGTTACATTATTAGTTGTACATAAATTGTGAACTATACATTTTATGGTTTCAAAATCACATGATTAGTCTAAAGTGATTGGCTTAAAATACATCATTGAAAATCATGGTAGACATTAAAGACATCCATATGACTATTATAAGACAACGCCAAACAAAGTCATAAGATAATAATATGTATCTCAGTGTAGATGTTAACACACTATCCTGGTCTACATAGTAAGTTACAACCAGCCAGTGCTACATAGTGAGATTCTGTTAAGAACACAAACAAACAACAACAACAACAACAACAAAAACAATGCTAGATTTCTCACTCTACTTTGGGCTTATATTCATTTCACTGTATTTATACAAAATACCATACAATATCTGAATCCTGGGCCCTGATGAATATGAAGGACTAGGTATGGTTTTACTATATTGCTTTACAACTAGGTAAAAGACTTTCTAAATTTTCTGTAAATAAACTAATCTCTATAAAAATTGCCTTCATTTTTAATTGTACAGTGTGGCCAAGTTAGTTCAAATGTCACTATTTCAGGATGGGTTCAAATTTGCCCCAGTCTTCCTCCTTTTGTCTTAAAAGTCACTTCTTGATTTAGTGAAGGGGGTTTCACAACCTGACTGATATAGTCCTCCCAGACTCAGGATACTGAATTCCAACTTTTGATACTTCTCACATATGATATTTTAAATATCCACATGGCATGTAGACATTGGCCTTTTTATGACTGAAGATAATTTGTAAACGCAGTATATCTCTAAACATTCTTTTCTAACAAAATGCAAACCAGTTCAATTTGCACATATATTAGGTACAGAGAGATAAGGTCAGAGCAAGACTCAGACAACCTGAAGTGCAGCGCTGTCTTCCTTATAACACATAAATGGCTAAACCATAAGCTCACTTATCTGGAGGGTAATGAATGGAGATTTTTTTTTATTTTTTAAATGATAATAAGAATGGATGGATATCCATCATGTGCTGGAAGAGCAACTGAAAAAATAACAACCCTTTGAAAAATGGGATCTAAGCATTAGAAGCCTAGGCCATTTTCTTTTTCTTTTTTTCTTTTTTATTTTTATTTATTTATTTATTTTATTAATTTATTCTTGTTACATCTCTATGGTTATCCTATCCCTTGTATCCTCCCATTCTCCCCTCCCTCCCATTTTCCACTTATTCCCCTCCCTTATGACTGTTCCTCAGAGGGATTACCTCCCTATTCCCCTCCCCATTCTAGTGGGTGGAGCTGAATTAATTGGAAGGCATAGGCCACCTGGTACCACCATGAGTGAATGAGGAGTGTCATTATAGATAAACAGAGACAGTAGTCAGAAAACACCCACTGTAAGTGGCATTATTTTGCATAATACAAGAGACACCTTACTTGGAGAGAACAGGGCAAATATAAAGATTTCAGGACAAACTAAATCATGATATGGTCATGCTTTTCAAACAGGACTACTTCATAATGCCTTAAACCACATTTCCAACATGTACATATGTGCGTGTATGTACATTAACATATGTGTACTACATGTAAATATATATTATGTATAAATACATACAATTTCACACAATTATATTACACATATATTATATATGCATTGAAAGTGATTTCCCAAGCATATTTCATTAACATAGCTTTATAAAATTGAGATATGTATGCCTAAGTGTGACAGTTCATCTTTGGAATTTTAATCTCTCACTTCTAACAGGAATTGAAATAATAACTTCCAAGTTTAAAAATAATTAATTTTTATGAGCAAGAAAGAGACATAAATATTGAGGTCCTGTTATAAGTTTTCTTAATTAAAATATAAATGTTTTGGCTAAAAAAAAGGCTAACTTTTGGATATAATAACTTGAAGGTCATTTGGAGCACTGAAGCAGGTGATTACCTTGATTTCAAGGGCAGCCTGAGCCACAGAACAAGTGCCAAGAGCTACAACAGCCAGAAAATTTGATGAGTCCTTTAAATGTCAGGCAAATGTAGTAAATTGACTCATTAGTAGCAAGAAAAATGTTATCACACTAAAATATAGAGATGAATGACAATGGAAAACTTGAGGTATTTCTTTCAGATTTTTACGATTGTAGTTGTTCAAATTATTAACAATTTGAAGTCTTAAGAACTAGCCTATCTATATCTAAAATTATATCCAACTGCATTACTAAGTGCCAATGCATTTGCTAATTCACAACAAAGATGCAGATAGTTACTATATGGGAATAGCTCTGAGACTGGATGAGACATAAATGTCTATGCATATCAAAGGCTTCTTGTTGATTACAGAATCCCCATGATTTATTATTAAATGTCATTCTTCATATGACATGAATGAATATTTACAGATGTCTTTCTCTGCTCATACAAACAGCAGAGAACCAGCCTTAATTGTTCTGTGCATCCTGCACACCTCATACATTTATAGTATGAGAACTACTTAATGCTTGTGAGAAATTGTATGTTTTCACAATAAAAGAACTGGTCACAGATGCTGGATCAGACCTTTCAGGATTCATTCCTCCAGCATGCTGAGACACTGACATCCTGCGTCTTTCATGTTCCAGGCCCAAGTGCTTTGGTTGCTGCTCCTCATCTGAAAAAGGCAGCTTCAAAGTAGGCTCCTGATCCAAATTGGTCCACCACTTCAGACTGTCCCACATGGAACTTAGTATTAAGCCTGGAATTTAGTATTAAGCCTGGAATTTCTCAACATCTAGAGACTGGACCACAAATACTATTCCTAACATGTTTAACCACTTTTTTCAATTTTATTTGGGCCCCTACACAGGTATTATTCACCCCAAGTCAGCCTGAAGAAACCTTAAGAAAAAGATGCCCCATTTCCCTTAAGAGGAGTTGGATAGGTTTTTGGTGGCTTTCTTGGGCAATAGATGTTTAATGTCACTGGGAGCTGGTTAAAAGTTATTATTGGCCTTATTCAGAAAGAAAACAAAATTAGACTCAGGGATTTCTCTCTTTTCTTTTATATTTCTTTCTTAGGTATGGATATAGGAGTTAAAAAGAAAGGGAAATACAGAAATATACAGGGATGATAAGACAAAAAGATTATTGTATTTACTCCTCAACTTAAGGCCTTAAGTTTTACTTATAATTAAGGTTAATTTTAATTCATTGATAAAGATTTTGTATATTGCTGCAAAATAAGTTTAATTTTGATACAATGAAATAGAATTCAAATTTAATATTATTATTCACACATTATATTTCTACTCTGATATAAGGTATTGTGCATGTACAACTCAATTAATATATGGTTTACTTCCAATACTATTATAGTTTGTTTAGCATAATTAAGTTAGACAAGTCAGTTGTTAGTTCATCAACTCATGGTCAAGTCAAGCACAGGAATATACATCCTTGGTTTAACAGATAGATATGGTCTTCAAAAACCTAAGATACCTACAGAATATGGCGTTTAAAAATGTTTTTATTATTTTATGGATTCTGTGACAATAAGACAGGTTAACTCCTGGAAACACCCGGCCTACCACAAAGAAGATGATGAACACTGAAGAACTTCCTTATGGAGATAGTTTCAAGAGTGGCAAACAAACCATTCGACAAAAAATGTCCTTTTATCTTACACAGATAGTATTCTGACTAAAATGGACAATCGTGGATGTAGGCAGAATTGACGGCCAGACTCTGTCAAGACAGGGTAAGCAAGTCCTCAATAGTTCTTGCTTTACAAATATGTCTGTCAGATATACTAGATCAGAAGGCTGAAGATGATGATTTAATGTTATAGAGTTTTGGGTGACCCATCAGGCAGTAAACAGTCTCTGTCATTTTTTTCATTTTGGAAGCTGCCAACCTGCACTTCCTGTTTACTGAGTTAGTTAAATTTATACCTTCTCAAGTCTCTGATGGCATTGAAGACCAGATAGTTTAAAATTAAGCTTAGTTGTTTAAGAGTTAAGAAAATACTTTTAGGTCCATAGTTTTGAGCTTTGGTAGATATTGATTTAGTTCAAAATTTTAGACTCACCAAGAAAAAACATAATATTTTCTTCAAGATTGACAAAATTCTTTTGAGTAGACATTATGTATGGAAGTCTTCCTTTAATTTTTCATAATTGTTCTTACTGTATACAAACAAGAATGGCCTTTTTATTTAGACAGAAAAGGGAAATTTTGGGGCATTGGTCTGATGTATTTTGATCCTAATTAATAAAAAGCCTTCACACCTGGGCAGGGAAAATGAAATAGGCCTGGCTAAGGTTCCTGGTCGTGGGGAGATGGAGAATCTGGGGAGAGGAAAAGAGATCTGAGGAAGAGAAGAAGGGAGGGCCAGAGGAGAGGTGAGGAGAGGAAAGAAGGTCTCCATGGGTTAGAGGGAAGAAAAGCACATGGCCATCATGGATGGAGACTTGGCCCAGATGAAGAACATTAGCATGTACATGGTATTATAGATGGGAAGTAGCTTGACAGAAATTATTAGAAGAAGATGGCATGGGATTGGCACAGGGATCCCATTCTGCCCCAACTATGGAAAGAGGTCTAGAGGACTAATATCTTCCCTGCCCCAGGTTAGCTAAGGCTATTTTAAAATATAACAAGTGTCTGTGTCCTGATTGATTGCTAACAGTTATACTGCCATAATAATAATAATTATAGGCATGATAGTAAACATTACTAGGCCAGTATTGGTAAGTCAATATCAACAAAGATAGGAAAGATGTTTTCTTCAAGGTTGCCGAATACAAATAGCCAAATCACTATGAATGTAACATTTAAATAATTTCTGATTGTTTTTGGTTCTTCTTGCTATAGGTAGTTTATTATATATATGTGTAATAACATAAATGCATATGTAAAAATTAAAATAAAAAAGGCTATGTTTGCCTGAATTATAACACAGTGGTTTACTTTGAGTTACCATAATATATTGGTGCTGTACTATGAAAATCAATAAGATTACTTCTCCTTGGGAAAAAATATGCATTAAATGTGAAAAATGGAACAGAAGTTTAATTTCAGGTGGTGACGAGGGCAGAATAGATAAGAGTGGATGAGCAGGGAGAAATCACATTAAAAACAGTCATGGAACCTACTAATGTAAAAGCTTCTCTCTCTTTTTCTCACTTATTAAAATAAAGTTACCCTATAACAGAACAACAATTCCCCTATTTGGTGATAGACACTAAAATCCCAGTGCTGAGGATGGGTTACTTCTTTTACAGCTGTTGAACAGTGAGGTCCCATAGACCTCCAAACATCATAGGTTGTTGCTACTGATCTTGTTGCCCTCCATGAATTAACAGTTAAGACTCTACTGCTAAGAGTACTACATCCTCTTGTGATCAAACATGAAGAAATCAATACAGAATCTTTATTCCTTTTAGCTAGTTTTCATAATACTGGAAATTTCTATGCAAGCTACCAGGGAAGAACAGTAACCATCAATCATATCCAGTATTGAACCCTGTGAGTTACAATAGTGGTTAAAACATGCCTACTGAGATACTGTGTTATCATGAACATCAGAGAATAACCAACAACTTTCTGATTTAATATAAGTCCCGTTCTACAAGATAAGACCTATTTCTGGCCCCATTATAATGCCCCAAATGTATGAATCAATAGATCCTAGGTCCTTGGGAGAGTTTAGTGTTATTATTCTGCTACACAGACATAGTGTTAAAGTGGCTCCTAATGAGTTATTATATTCCCAGGTCAATGTATCTCTCAATCCTCATCTGAGAAGATTCTGTTTATAGTTGGTGATGATTGGCACAGGAACTCCCAGCTAGCCAATGAAGAGAGCAAGTATCTGCAGAAAGCTCAGCCCTGAATGCTTAGTGCTCATAGTGGAAGAATGGTAAAAAAAATAAAATAAAATAAAAAAAAACAAAAAAAAACCTATAGGGTACAAGGGCAGTGGAGGGCTATGAGGAAACAGAAACTTCTGAATATAGTTCAACAATAAACTCTCAGTAGATGCAACAGCATCTACAAAATGTATGTAAGCTTAAGCCAGACTAAATTCTAGCATGGAGACAGATTTTGAATGCAAAATTGACCTCTAAGTATGTAAGGAGAGACTTTTTCTTTGGTGTGTGTGTGTGTGTGTGTGTGTGTGTGTGTGTGTGTGTGTGTGTGT
>OU015748.1:16344125-16377807 GCA_907169655.1 Acomys percivali | reverse complement strand
TGTGTGTGTGTGTGTGTGTGTGTGTGTGTGTGTGTGTGTGTGTGTGTTAAGTCTTGGTAAGTCAACAGAAGGCCATTTATCCAAGAATACTTTGGCATCATACAAGCATACATTAATTTCTTTCGGTTAAAGAAACAAACATCAAATGACAGAAAGTTGAGTGGGTAAAAAAGGAGGTTAGATCTGAGAAGAGTTGGGGGGGGGTGAATATGATCAAAATATGTTGTGTACAACTATCAAAGAGCTATAAAAATATTGCTGTAGGTGTGGGCTGAGACAATACTGAATGAGTCATACTGAAGATGGATGGTATTTATAGCAGAGGACTCCTGAAGAATTTCTGATCAGGCAACATGCCACAGTACTATTCGCTTGAATGATTACAGACCACTTCATATACATACAGTTGCTATGCGACTGATGGGCATAATCCTGTATGGGAGGCAAATGATGTTGGAAGGTGTTTTAGTAATTCTTTTCAATACAAATCCTTAAGAGGGTCCACCTACTCTTCAAAATTAGCAGTGCAGAATATGTGTTCCAATATTTGACATCTGTACTTAAAATAAAGAATAAGTGCTTAAGTGTCTGACATTTTCTTGTCATTTTATTTTATACATTTCTGAGAGATTTGTTTTTGTTTTCTTGATGTTTTATATTCTGTGCCAGTACTGAGCCTCTGATCATTGACAACTTTGCTGAAATTGCCTGCTAAAGCAAATGCCATTAACATTAACAAGACTGACAGTCTGACTGATAGCCTAATGATAATAATTATTATTTAACTTTTATTTGCTCCCCAAAGTATGAGAGCACTAAGTAGCTTTATAATTCTTGTTTCTATTGGAAACCAGGCGAAATGCAATAACAAGACCATCAGCTTTGTGTAGTCCATTACACCATCGGCCTTTCACGTTATATTTTTATGCAGAATTGGTGTCGTCGTTGATAGAACAAAACACTCTGCTCATTATCTGCTTTCAATTTTCATAAATATCTACTTTGGTTACAAAACATAGTGCTTTTACAGAGATTCTGTCAGGATTATTTTCAGGCCTTTTAAGATAATTTTCCAGAGGAGAGAAGATGAGAATGCTGCTGCTATATCAAACCTTTAGAACACAGTGCATGTTAAAAGCCATGACTTTGTGCTTTTATGGTATATTTTGTGAAATTTAATTATCACTTTTGTTCTAATAGTATGTTTATGCATAATGTGTATCATGCATAGATGTATACTTTGTAGATAAATGTGTATGCATCTGTATATTCAATACAATATTTATATATGTATGTTGCATATGCATTCATGTTTATATGTGAATGTATATGTATATATTTGACTAATCTATTTATGACAAAATAAAAGAAAATTTTATGTAAATAATGAAAGTAATGAGAAAGCTCTGCAAATAAAAGGAAGGTTCTAATAAAAACAGAACCTCACATATTAAAAATACATGATTGTTATATGTATATAGAATCTACTATTCAGTATTAGACTCCTCTCTATTCTGAGAACACTTTTATTATAAGTTAAAAGTAATGGTGCTACAAAATTTTATGCTACCTCTTCAAAATCCATATAAGCAAAAAAATTGACAATGTACAGTAACTATTTAAAGATTTTGTCACAGTACATAATAACATAAAATGTCATTGAAAATTAATAAATCACCACATTAAATAATACCAAAATAAACTCTCACATCTTATGGCTCAAAAAATGAATGTATTTCAATCTTTTGAATAGCTTTATTAACCTTTACTAAGTAGCACAGCTTTTTAAAGAAACCGCTATAGCTTTTAAAGCTTGCATATAGTTAATGAGTTTGATGAGCTGGAGATATGTCATAATTATTACAGTTAATATAATACCTATACTATTACTCTACAAATTCTAATTTTCCTTTGCTTTCTCCCTTTGCTCATTTTTATATGCTTCTGTAATAAGAACATATCTTAGTTATGTATTTATTGTTGTGAAGAGACACCATAACCATAGCATCTCTTATAAAGGAGAACATTTAACAGTTTCTGAGGTTTAGTACCTTATTATCATGGTGGGACATGGTGGCATGCAGGCATCTATGGTGCTGGAGAAGGAGCTTAGAGTTCTACATCTTGACCCACAGGAAAGAGAAGGAGACTGGGTACCAAACTGGGCATAGCTTGAGCATAGGAGACCTTAAAATGTTCCCCACAGTGACATACTTCCTCCAACAAGGCCACACCTACTCCCATAAGGCCATAACCCCTAATAGTGCCACTTACTATGGCTAAGCATTCAAACCCATAAGTCTTGGGGCCATTTCTATTCAAACCACCACATTCCACTCTCTGGCTCCCATAGGCTTGTGGCATACTATAATGAGGAAATGCATTCAGTTCAACTTCAAGTCTCACCAGTCTGTAATAGTCTCAAATTTGTTTAATAGTCCAAAGTTCAAAGTCTTTTCTGAGATTCATGCAACCTCTTCTCTTCAATTCCTTATAAAACCACAATAAAAAAAGTCAGATCACATATTTCCAACATATAATGACACAGGATATACATTACCATTCCAAGATGTAGGGAAGGAGCATAACAAGGAAATACTAGACAGAGCAAGTCTGAAAATCCTCTTCACAAGCTCCAAACTCTGCATCTCCATGTCTGATATCGGAACACTCTTCAGAGCTCTAACTTTTTTCTGATTTCTTGACTGCCACATACTTCTTTCTCCTGAGCAGGTTCCACTCTCTGTTAGCAGCTTTCCTTGCCTGATATCCTATGACTCTGTCATCTTTAACTTCTTGATGTCGTGAAGACAAAGCAGGCTTATTACTTTTTCTTTAATTCCTTTTCACAAGATTGAAGCTTGATTGGGTGGTATTTTGCCTTGAGGTCACTACTACTTTTACTCCACTTAATATCTTTAATATGTTTATTTCATTGAACATGAGGTTGAGCTCCATTCCACTTCGGGGCACCCCTTTTCTCCTTGAACCATACTTTTTTTTTGCTTGCTCAGCTGGATATTTTTCATCAAAATGCTCTTCATAAGAATGAACATTAGTAACCACATAACTGAGTCTATACTAGATTGTTTTGAGATTTCCTTTGCCAATACAATTAATCTAAAACTTTTCACTTTAACCTCAGGCAAACGTTTTGGACAAGGGCAAAAGCAGCCACATTCTTCACCAGAATATCATAACAATCTCTAGGCAACATACTAGAATTCTTCTGTTTGGAAACCTTTTGATCCAGGCCCCCACAGTGCAAATCATCCTCACTCCCACTGTCTTCCATGCTTCTCCTACTATGGTCCATTAAGCCCTGCATAAAGCATCCTACTGCTTTCCTGATCCAAAATAACAAAATCTATATTTCTCTAAACAAAATCATTGTCATGTCTATGACATCAATACCCCACTCCTGGTACCAATTCAGGGCTTCATTGCTGTGAAGAGACACCATGACCAAGGCAACTCTTATAAAGGATAATATTTAATTGAGGTTGGCTTATAGTTTTAGCAGTTTAGTTTATTATCATTACAGTGGGAAGCAAAGCAGCATCCAGGCAGACATGGTGCTGGAGAAGGAGCTGAGAGTTCTACATCTTGATCGACAGGCAGCAGAAAGGGATTGTGTGCCACACTTGGCATAGCTTGAACATAAGAGACCTGACAGCCCTCCCATATATGAACACTTTTCTTCCAACAAGGCAATACCTCCTAATAGTGTCATTCCCTATGTCCATGCATTCAATCACATGAACCTATCAGGGCTATTCCTATTCAAACCACCACAGAACACAGCATGAATTCCTATATTTGACATGTTAATTATAGGATGCAACATTTTAAACTGTTTCTATTTAAAATTATTCATTGAGTACGTAAGAATGTATTCCTTTGAATAATTTTCCATTTTCCCTTCTTCCCAACTTCCAGAAACTAGAGCTCCACCTTGTGTTTCTTAATATGTCAGCAACATCATATAAATGGAAACATTTGCTTTTAGGAATGGCTTATCCATCCTATCATGGTATCCTTTAATTCATATATGTTGTTGCATCTGATAGAATTATGTCATTTTCAATGATGATTGATATTTTATTATGTGAATATGCCATTGTTTCTTTACTAACTCACCCATCAAGCAATATTTTTTCCATAATTAGTTATTGTGAATGCTGGGGTGTGTGTGTGTGTGTGTGTGTGTGTGTGTGTGTGTGTGTTTAAGAGACTATATATATAGAGGCAGGGCTTCTCTGTTACACAGAACCCTAGCTGTCCTGGGCTGTCTTGGTAGACTGAACTCACAGATATTCACCTGGCCTTGGACTTACAGAAATCTGCCTGCTTCTGCCTTCTGAGTGCTGGCATTATAGGCGTGCACCACCACATTTTTAGAAATTTTGCCTCATTTAACAGTGTTCTGAATCTCTTTATGGTTTTCATTTTTATTTCACTAAGATTAAAGACATTGAATCTCATTTTTATAAACTAGTTAGCTGTCTGTGTACTTTTTCAGGATAAATGCCTATTGAATTGTTTTGTCTTAGTTTGAAAATCTAGTTATTGTTAGACGCACACTTGCATATGTACATATGTACATATCTGTACACACAACATTTTTATTGGTGGTATATATTTTTTTCAAATGTTACTCTAATGAGTATTGTCTTCCCCATTTCTTTTTATTTTTAATATATATTTTATTAATTATAAATTATTCATACTACATTCCGATTGCTATCCTCTTGCTCTTACCCTCTCAATGCCACCCTTCATCCCTCTTCTGCCTACTCCCCTCCCCTAGACCTCTGATGGGGGAAACCTCTTACCCCAACTGCCTGGCAACAGCCTATTAGGTCTCATCAGGAAAGCTTGCATCCTTTTCCTCTGTGTGCCACTAGGTCATCTTTCCAAGGGACAGTGAGCAAATCATGGGCAGCAGAGTGCACATCAGAGGTTCATCAGCAGTCTCCAACATGAAGAATCACCCACTTCTTTCTAAATAGCTAATTTTTTTTTAATTTCTAGGCAAAGTGAAACTTTTGAGACTGAGGCATGGTGGTGGATGTCTGTAATCCCGACATATAGGAGGAGATGTAAGGATTCTGAATTCCAGAATCCTGAGTGGGCCATGTAACCACCGTCATCATTGACCAAAGTCCTCCAACAAAAATTTCACAACAAAATGGTAATAATAGCAGAACTTTATTGCATGTTTTACAAGTTCTTGTAGTGTTTCTGGTGGGTTATTTAAAAGTTACTACTGCTTATGATATGTCATCATCCACCTAAATTTTTTATGTTAAAAAATTTAAAAACAGAAAATTTTAGTTCAAAATGTAGAACAGCAAAAAGAAATTTTTAAAAATGAAGAGTCATTTTGAAAAAGTGAAATCGATTAGCATTTGTCTAGAGTAACTTAGAGAATGAAATGGCTCAAATAAAACCAGTATGTAAAGTGTAACCATTCAAACCAAAAACAGAAAAAGGAAAGATTATTAAATACCAGAGGCAACTATATGACAAGATGAAAAAAACTAGGAGTAAGGGACACATTTCTTCAGATATTCACTTACTATGTCTGAATGAAGAAAAAACTAGAAAACAGGATAGACATATAACAAGGGGGATATTAAATAAATAATCAAAAATTCTCCAAACTAATACACTCAGAAGCTTTCAACTGCCAATAGCTCCTTGACTGGGCATGTGGCCCCATGAGTCAATTAAAGAAGAACAAATGCCAATAACCCCCACCATTATCCAAAAAGTTGAAGAGGAGAGACCAGTTACAAGTTTATTGTATGAAGGCAGAATCCCTTTGATATATGTCTGATGAATCTAAATCTGCCAATGAATTTTTTAAAAGTTTGTTTTGTTTGCAAGGCTTCCAACGGAGGGATTAGGACACCAACTCAGCCCCAAAACCTTAGATCCACAATTGATAGAGCAGAAGTTGAAGAAATGGCAAAGCGATGACTGATCCAGCTTGAGACCCATGCCACAAGAAAGAGCCCACTACTAACACTATTAATGTTATTCGGCTATAAATGCAGATATACATAGCCAAACCTTAAGTAGAAGTTGGGGAATACTGTGGAAGAGGGGGAAAGGAATTGAAGTATCCAGAGGGCCAAGGACATCTATAGAATCAACTAACTTGGACCCATAAAGGCTCACAGAGACTTAACTGCCAACTATAGCACACACATGGAATGGGCCTAGGCTTTCTGCACATATGTAACAGTTGTGCAGCTGGGTCTTTGTTGAGATTCCTAAAAACAGGAGTAAGTGCTGTCTCTAACTCTGTTGCCTGCCTTCCATCCTTTTCCTTGTCTAGCCTCAATAGGAGAAGATGCACCTAGTATTGCTGCAACGATATGCCAAGGCTGGTTGATATCAATGGGAGGCCTCTGCTTTTATGAAGAGAAAGAGAGCAGGGTTAAATGGGGAGAGAAGTGAGGTGAGAGGGAGGGGTTGGGAAGAGAGTAGCGATGGGAAGCTGTATTCAGGAGGTAAAGTAAATAAATAAGCTAATAAAAAGATTTGTGTGTGTGTGTGTGTATGTGTGTATGTGAAAGACATATTTTTATAGCCCATTCAATAAATTTTATAGTATAATATTAAATATTGGATGTACTTATATAGGATAGGAAATTACCTAAAGACTTCATGCCTACTGTTGTAAACCCGAACAAAAGTGCACAGATGAGAGGTCACAGACCCTAGGATACTCTCACACTTTATCACCTGTCTTTCTGAAGTGGATAGCAGTCAATGCCGAAACTCAAAACTGCTCAAAGTGCTGATAGTGCACAATGAGTGTTCAGTCCTAAATGAGACATCTTTTAGAAGCCCACTGGCCCTCCTGAAAATCAAGGAATATTGTGGATGAGGAGGCAGGAAGATATTGCACACCTAAACTGGCCCCAGCCCCAAACCTGCATATAATCAAGTCAGCCAAGGTTCTACCATGCATAGGGAGAGGAGCATGGTATGGCCCTACTAGCTACTAGCTGAGAAGCTACTGGGGTAGGGACAGTCATCTTTCAGGAGTACCCTGGTATGCTATTTATGCTACAGTGGATGCTCTTCGGTCATTCACATTGGCAGTACAATTGGACTTAGTGATTATTTAAAAAGGAACCTTGAGGTCGGAAGAGGAGGATGTGCTTGGGTTCTGAGAAGTGGGTGATTGGGGATTATGCTCATATTTCATTGTATGCAAGTTTAAAATAATCAAAGAGTAAGTTAAACACTCAAAGAATGAAAATGAAATGGTGCTGTGCTTTCATGTTGGTAAGAAAAGGGACACTGCCTAGTTTCTTGTACCTCTTTCAAGTATTGAAATTTTTTCATATTTTCTTATAAAGAAAGAGTGATATCAGATATGGAAAATCTTGACAACGATATAACCATCAGTTGTGAACTAGAATTAAAAAATAACAATTCTGGGTAACTCTTCTCTAGAAATAATGGAATGACAGAACTTCTGCACATTTTAGATCTATTCCGTTTCATATTTTGAACAGAACACTTGGGGTCATTAATCTTGACTGTCAGGTTGACTGGACCTGGGATCACCTGAGATGCTGCTCTAGGCATGTCTGTGCAGGAATTTCCACACAAAATTTACTGTGAACAGACCTTGGTGTAGGTGGCACCTTCTGGCATGTGGCCCCGATACAAATTGGTCTGAAAACAATTCACTGTCCCTGATCTTTTTCTTGCCAGTGGATGCATTGTCCCTATTATTGCTCCTGGCTTACTTCTCTGTCATTAGAATCTGGCATCTTTTAACTTCATTTTATATATATATAGGCTTTTATTTAACTATAATGGCAACCATTGGTGTGAATTGAATTTTCCCTCTACTTGCAAACACTTACTGATTTAGAAGGACAGTTGAATGACAAAACAAACAAACAAACAAACAAAAAACAAAAACAACAAAAAACTGCCATGGAATCACACAGCACTGGTTTGGACTACACAAAACTGCCTGGTCTCCATTGCTGACAGTGAGTTGAAGGGAGGCTGAGGGAACAACACACAAGAGGGTAAGGGAATGGACCAGGAAAAGTGTTGATAGCATTGTTTTTTCATGCCACATGGCTAGGCCTGTAGCAGTAGACAGGACAGAGCATCTCAGAAAATGCATACTTAAAATGGAGAGCAAAGGATAAGGGTTCTGGGGACTCTGGAAGTGGCTTTCTTTAAGGCGTACTCTGGCTATGGAAGGCACCGTTTGCTAGGTGTAATGTTCCCTGGGAAGTGTCTCAGCTTAGTAACCTTTTCTACGGGACATGCAGGATGGTTGATCAGGCTGAGCTGAGCAAGCATAGAAACTACAGCCCACTCATAGGCTTTGAAAGCAAAGCTCTGTCAACAAGCACTTCCTTTGAGGACAATAGTAAAAAAAAAAAAATAAGCTGAGGTTCCAAGGAGTAAGAGAGGTGTCTTGATTGGTTATTGTGAACATGAGGACCTATCAGTCACCCTGACCAATTAACTGCTCCCTTGAGCTAGCTTTAGGAAAGTCCACCACTGACATTGTGACCTGCCGGCTGGAAGACTTGGTTCCCTGTCACCTACAGCTGAGAGCAGAGAAGCTGTTGGCAATCATGCCCCACACCCAGAGCTCAGACAGAGCCCCATGACCCTACGAAATGTTGTTCATTTACTACAAATACCTTTTCCCATGGTAAGGAGGGGATGAGTGGTGGGTTTTACAGATTAATAAACAGCTGCTGTGGACATGGAGGCCTGGAAACATGTCTAAGACAGTCCTGAACCACTCACATGAAAATGGTGCTGCCTGCCTTCCAAAGGCAGTGCAAAGGGTCAAGCTAAGCTAGCTCCACGCAGATGGCTATCAGAGCATGGGGCAGGACTCCAAGAACAATGCAAACATGGCTTTGCAGAGAAGCCAGTGGGCACTTCTGTCAGTGTTTTCAAACACGGGTTAAAAAGTTCAACCCTTAAAGGATTTATGCAGAACGAAATGAATATACAAAATTATGAACATGTCAGTGTTTGTTGGAATAATTGCATCACTTATGTTAATAGTTAAATATTATATAATTTGAGACTGTTTGCAAACGTAAGATAGTCCATCAATGTGAATTAAGTATCCCTTTTAAAAATAATTTAGTAACACTGGAGATCTATTCTTTGAAAGGAATGATGTAGAGTTAGTCAGTTAGTCAGAGGTCTCAGAAGAGCAGAAATAATATAACCTCTACACATTATTAAAGAGATGTATTAGAATGGTCCACAACGGATCATGAGCAGGTTGGTCCACAATCACCATCTTTATGGTGGAAGGACAAGAACATGGAGGGTTTTTAGTTATTCAATAGTGTTCAGTTTGGTGATGGATGCCTGAAGAATCCTATAGAGTCACTGTTCTTCCCTACACTAGAAGGCAGAAGATGATGGGATTTCCATGGAAAAAACCCCAACAGCTATACTAGATGCATAGCTTTGATCTTAAAGTATACACTCTTCCATGTTTCCACACCCAGAAAAAGGTGGTGGTGGTGGTGGTGGTAATGGTGTGTGTTCTATAGCAAATATTTGCTGAAGCACCCAACAAGCTGTAAGCAGCATGAAACCGAATAAACATCCCACAAATGCTGAAAGCAACACATGGTATAGGTTGATAACATTTTTTGTGTGTGTGGTTTTGAATGCTATTTTGTGTCAGTTAGATAACTCTTCCCTTGCAAACTCTGTTAAGTCTCTGTAGAAAATTTTCCCTAATTCTTTCCCCACACAATGTTTTCTGTGATGTTGAACAGATACAGAACAAAGTCCTTTGTTAAGGGTAAACAGAAGACGCAGGGAGAGATGCAGTAGTTCAGATTTGGGCTCAGTCAAAGTACTCCATGAGAAAGTCTCTTTTGTTAATTCTTAATGCATCATTGAGACATTTATGCACACTTCATTCTGGTTAATCCTTCTCCTGGTCTCCGGGTTCTCAATCCCCCATCATTGCATTATTTTCCCAGCATTACCACCTTTAAGTCCGTTGGGCCTATATCTTTAATGTTCATCAATGAGTGCAAGACGTCATTCTGTTGCAGAAGTGTGCGGTTGATTTTTTTAATTTTTCAAATTTAAATAAGAGTGAATAAAATATTACTATTTATCAAGAAGTGAAACAGCAATTATAAAGCAAGCAAGCAAGCAAACAAACAGAGAAACAACAATAACAAAGAAAACCTCTATATGCTAATGCCCTCAGGGGCCAGAGGAGGTTGCTGACTCCCTTGGGGTTGAAGTGGAAGGACTTTGTAAGGTACACTTATAGCTGGGAAAATTTGATTGAGGCTCTCTGCAAGAGCAACACGTGCTTTTAACCTCTGCTCCTCCTTACCACCCTCCGTTTATTTTTTTAAAAAATAAATGATAACCACCAAATATGATGAAATACCTTAGAAAGGAGCAAAATATATTTCTGAAAAACAAATGTAAGAAAAGGAACGATTTTTTTTTAAAAATATCAAAAGTCATAAAGGTCTCAGTGGATAGAAGGTCAAGAGCATTTGCCAAGTGCAAACACTAATAATTCATCTGTGCCCTCTGAAAAGAAGCTGTATTTACTCTCATTGTTATTTTTGCTCCTGCAGTGTCCACTTCAGGCAAAAGGCCATCTTTTATGTTTAGCATTCTTTTCCTCATCACTCTGGTTCTTGCTGAAATATCTTTTTTTTCTTGTAAAAACTACATTGTTCCTTCAAAGAAATTTTTTTTTCTGTTTTGAATTACCCACTATTTCTCATATTTCACAAATACCTTTGGAAACATCAATTTCTTATGACTAAATATTGACTTATACAATAGGTATGTTTTATTTGATTTTTATTTTATTTCATTATGAAGACCTGGCCACATATATCAATCCCTGTCCATAATTTAATGGGATGTAATCTTTGTCTGAGAAAAGACAAAATGCATAAAAAAAATCAACTTCAGTGAGAAATATAATAGTGGTTCTTTGACTGTAAAAATAATTACACTTAATCTAGGCTGAGAAGAAAGGACAATCTATGTAATTAACTGATACTGAACTGATGTTATTGTATAACGCTAGCCAAATACAGACCAGGGGGTAGTCTGCCTGGCAGTATAAACAGCAGATTGAAGTGTGGTACAGTGGAAAAGGAGCTACGCACTGTAGAAACTGGTGGCCTTCCCAGTACCATGCTGGAGACAGAGACATAGTGAGGAACAGAAGACATGAAATTGAAACAGATCTGTTCCCAAGACATTGCTCTTAAATGCCTCTGGGTGTTGCACTCAATTGTTGACGCAGGGGATTCGCCAAAGGATTCTATAAAGAAAGACATGATATTTATAGTGGTTTACATGAGAAATGTCTTTCATAAACTCAGGCATTTGACCATCTTTTCCCCAGGGGTTGGTGCTGTGTAGGCAGGATTAGGAGGTGAGGTCCCACTGAGTGAAGTGTTCCTGGGGTGTGCTTTGAGAATACACTGCCTCTTGCCTCTCATCGCTCACCCTCACTCTGGCCTGTTGCTCTTGTCTCTGTATGTACTACATGCTGCCATGCCTTTGCCCCACCATGGTGGCCTCCTCTTCCTGGAATCATGAGCTAAAACAACTCCCTTCCTTGTGTTGCTTTTTGTTATAGTGCTTTATCTCAGCAACAGAAAAGCACCTAACATCATATAAAAATAGCTCATCTGTCAAGTTCAATCTGACCCTATTGTGAATGATGGACTTTGTTTTATTTGTGGCCTGTGCATGAAGTCTCTATAGAGACATTAACTACTGTGTTGATAAATAAAGAGAGAATCTGCCTTCCTTTTCTACTCACCTTTACCATGTATCTTAAAATTTATTAATGCAATGAAATAAAATACCTTCAAACAAACAGATACTTTAACACTTTTCAAACTTGAGTTCGACTTAATCATGTCTTCTTGAACTGATTTCTATAACCTCTGTACTGACCCACAAGCTATATGTCATTTTATTTTTCATCTCCAACTTCTAATGTTTCCTCAGAGTCATACTTAGCATTGTAACTCTTTTAAGGCTACCATTCAGTTGCAATCAGTGATTTTTTTTTCTGAGCAAACACACTACAAATGGCCTTTTACAGGCACCCACAAACCTGTGCTAAGGTTTACCTGACAGTTTGCAAGGATGGAGACTTCCTGTCCTACTGACTGCTTCCTGTGGAAGGAGCTGGCTGCTATCGAGCTTTCACATGTCACTGACAAACCACATACTCATATATATATATTTGAATTGGTAGAACAGGATCTTAACTTAGATGTCATATGATGGGTCTTTTTTAGAAGACCTCCTTAAAAAAGAAATGTGAAGACATTTTTATGCAAACTGACATATAAACCTTGGTACCTTTCCACTTGTATTAATCCGTCTACTCCCCCTTGGACTCTGGTTCACAGGGAAGCAGGACTATTATATTTTGCCTTCTACCTGTAATAAAATGATCATTCTGCATTTCCACATATCTATTGATTCACCAACCCTAATTACAGCATCAATGCATATGGAAAAATGGATCAGTTGAGGGGCTGCTGCTTCTCTGGCTTGTTTGTAATCTTGCTTAAACTATCCCAGTAAGCAATTAACAGGCATGGCCATTACTTTTATTTTGGCTTGTCTTAACCAGAAGCTCCAACACCTGGTGTCTGCAGCTGAGCTCCTGACAGTCCATTCACAATATTGTGCAACTGTCACCCTCACAGCTGTGTAATGTTTTTATGACCAAAAATTAAAGACAATGATGGGATTGATAGTCTTCAGTAGGTCAGTATTGAGGAGGCAGTCATAAGATACTGCCATTATTATAGAAAAGCACATTTATATTAATTAAGTAAATTGGGTAAGCAGTGTTTATTGAGGAAAATAGACTATTTCTTATAAAAGCCCTAAGAGGAGAAGGGTTGAACCATCTCCTGTATATCTGCATTCAGATACTTTGAAAGACTCCTTACCATTAAGTTTGTTTTATGTATTCAAACCCAAAGGACAGAGTACAGAGTGATGATTAGAAATTTAAGGGAAATATGAATCAGCAGAAATAGAGATTTTTAAGTAAAAATAATACTTCTAAATTTCATTTTTTTATTAGTACAATATTTCCATTGGAATTATTTGAGACTTTCTGAACTTTATGGGAAGTCGAACTGGGTGATGCTCAATTTCATATCAATATAGAAAACTCTATATATAAATGTTAAAATCTATTAGTAAGACCATAGCTTTTCTAGGATATTCTAGATTTTTTTCCAGTGTTTTTCATCTAGGTACATTTTTTCTCTGACCCAGTCTCCATCCTAATAAGTTCTTATAAAACAGGTATGTTAAGCAGAAAGTATTTAACATATCAATAGGCTCTAAAGATGGCACTGAGAATCATGAGCAAGAATAGAGAAGGGATAAAATAATTCAGGAAGCAGCTGCCACTGGGATAGTGGAGGGAATAATAAAGAGAGAGTTGATACAAAAGGGCTCAGGCTTAGATAATTCATGTTATTACAGTCTGCAAAATTCATGTAGGAATCAATTCTAGGGATGCTTCTTGAAAGAGTATATTATGTATCATTGAATGGGGACAAATTTATGGATATGTCTGCACAACATAAAGGGTCTACATTTAATATGTCAAATCTGCTCTAATAATTTGTTTGCCTTACTGACTGAATCTGCTGCTTAACAGTTGCCAACATGCAAAGAGGCTGAAATACCCAACATTCTCTCATATAATATAGTGGGAAAAAATCCAAAAGCTTTGGAAATGCAGAACATTGGATCACTGCATCGTGAGCCATCTGCTCCCTCATAATAGCAGAAGAGGGCTGAGGGGATTTCCTCTTCCCCAGGGCAGTGGTGTGACATGGCTGAAGAGAATGGGAACCATGGCTGAGATGCGCCACAGGATGGTACTGTCCAAATGAGCAGAAATTAAGAGATTTTAAAAAGCTGACAGTTTGATTTTTTTTTTTAATCACAGATAATGACATGAGACCTCAAAAGACTGGAAAATGAATCTTTTCTACCAAAGTTCAATATAACATTCTAAACTTGATGTAAGAGGAAGAGGTACAGGGTAGAAATGTTTCCATTCGGAGAGACTGATGGCTTCATGTGAGGGTGGCAGGGCCCAGAAAACCACAGACATAAGTAAATAGTTATATCATAACAGAGAAGCCAGAGTGTGTGCTGTTCTGTCAGAGAGAAAGCAGCAATGCTCTGATTCTGATGGGCCTTTGGTATATATTAACCAATTACAACATCAATCATAAAGGAGAATTGCAGCTTATCAAAGCCTCAACTGATCTGTCACAAGCTTTTGAATGAGTAGGTAGAAACCTCATTTAAACCATCTATATTGGATAAAGATTATAAATTAATTTTTAAATGACTTGAATATTGTATTAGAGGAGTTCTTTCAATATATAAATTAAAAATCTTTCTGTATTTACCGTGCATCATGTTAAGGGATGTCTGAGTAAAGTTTAGACTTTGAGTTTGATTGGACACAGGGACTCATAGTGAAAATAAAATGACAAATTGGTCCATAGATGGAGCTTGGGTTTAAGGAAATTAGATCAAAGGATTGCTTTACCCAACTTTATGTTCTGCTGTGCTTAGAGTATTCGCATAAACATCTTCAGTTACGTATGTGACTTTTAATAATTATGTAATTATATTCAGTAACTGGCAGGAGATCTCGAGTTAGCTGTCTATCAGGCACAGTAAGGGTTTGTGTTAAGAAACAGCTGGATGTTTCTAACTGATATAAGCAATGACAGCTTCCAGGAGGTGCTACAAGGCTATCTGCTACCTTTAAAGACTTCCAGGATATAGGATGTGTGATTCATTCCACAGTTTTATTTAAATTGCTTTATTCTTGTTGTAGGTGAAGAGCTCTTCAGGAGCTCTTGTACATTAACGTTAGCTTTATTATGAAAGGGATACACTGCATCTGAATTCCCGGATTAGAGAACAATTTAAAGTTTTCTTACACAAGAAATACACTCAATTAGGGCATGATTTTTCTAGCTCACTAAATGTTTTCCTTCCATGTGAGATATTTGTATATTAAATTTGGAAACCTTAAGATGTTACTTGTTTCTTGTTTGTCTGGTCCAATTTTTTTTTAAATTTTTTATTAATTTATTCTTGTTACATCTCAATGGTTATCCCATCCCTTGTATCCTCCCATTCTTCCCTCCCTCCCATTTTCCCCTTATTCCCCTCCTCTATGACTGTTCCTGAGGGGGATTTTCTCCCCTTGTATATGCTCATAGGGTATCAAGTCTCTTCTTGGTAGCCTGCTATCCTTCCTCTGAGTGCCACCAGGTCTCCCCCTCCAGGGGACATGGTCAAATATGAGGCAACAGAGTATGTGTGGAAGTCATACCCCACTCTCCACTCAACTGTGGAGAATGTTCTGCCCATTTGCTAGATCTGGCCCAGTTTTTGATTCCTAAAAGTCTCAATCTCAGTCTCCTCCCCCCCCCCCCCCCCCGTGTTTCATATGCTGAAAGTGCCCAGGCAGCAGCCATTCATAGGCTTTCAGAAAGGTGCCCTTATAGTCATTTTTTTTCACTATTGTGACAAAAGCAACCTAAAGAAGGAGACATTCCTCCTAAGCCAAGGCTGGATCCAGGCAAGGCATGACAAGAGCATGAGGCAGCTGATCTGATCACTGTCTGTAGTCAACAAGCAGAGAGCCAGTGCTCACCTCTTTTCTCTTGTTTATTCAGTCCAGAACCACAGTCCTAAGACTGCTGCAGCCCACCTTTAGGGTGGGGCTTCCTGTTTTATTTTTTTGCAATCTAGAAACTCCTTCTTTGACAAGCCCAGAAGATTCTCATCTAGGTGGTTCTTGATCTTGTTAGCTTGACCATTACTATGAACCTTCTCCCATGGATGCTAACTCCAACTCTCAAGAGCTATTGTTTCACCATCTCCTGAATCCTTTACCTCCTAATAATGTTGTTCCAGAGATTAGATTTCAAAATAAGGCTTTCACAGACAAGACACACATTCAGAGAATAGCTTGAGCAGAGTAACTAATTATCATAGCAAAGGATTAGGGCCTGAGGAAAATTCCACATCCTCAGGCTCACATATATGAAGAGATCACAAGGATGGTGGTGCTTAGATGTAACAATATGTTTGGCTACTGTTTGACCATTCATGTTCTCGCTACGGCTTGGCTAGCTGTTATAAGGGAATTAGAAGCAGCCCTCAGCATCTGTGGTGCAGGCTTAGATTTTAGATGAGCAACTGGTTTGCCCATTGTCCTCAAAGGTTTTATTTTTTCATCCAAAAGGAAGATGGCAATGTAGTCACTTAATAGCACTGTAATCACAAAGCTAACTCTAGAAAGCGGCTCTAAGCATGCCAGAAACTTAGCAAAGAACTGGTACAGTCTACATAATGAAAAACTCTTTCAAATATGTAATTCAACCTGAAATGCCTGTGCATGTGAGGGCTTATGATGTACTAGAGAATGTATGTGTATGAGTTTGCATAATTTCCATGGGACAGAGTTGAACTGTGGAAAACAAACAGAAGATTTGATTGCTTTTGTAGCTGGACAAAGCATGAGGCAATGGGCCATGCTTACTGTGGCTCCTTAGCTTTATTGTTGTTGTGTGAGCATGCAGGAAAACGTATTGCCAAATGCAAAGGCATGGGAATAGTTTCTGTACTTATCAGCTTCGAGCAGGCCTAGGATAGTGCTTTTCCATTAAACATGCCATTATCCTTGAGAAAATATAACATTGTGTTTTGTAGAATAACACTAATTCACTGTGTTATCTGACATCAAAGTGTAACTAACACAATCCAATTGGTGTTCAATAAAGAAACAAGGATTTATCGATATTCGAGAAGCTATCCATAAAATTTACAAGTACTAAAAAATTATCACTGTGGTATGTTATTCAATGTAATTAGAAATTATATATAAGATTTGTATAGCAACTTAAAAATAACATCATTGCAAACAACAACAACAAAACTAAACATATGATATGCAGTTTAAGAGACTATTTTACAGTGGTGTTTTGCAATGAAGGAATAAAGTTAATCTACTGTCAACAGAAATACAATGATATGTAATACATGTGTAACTAAGAGGAGCCAGAATTATTCTTGGAATAGAATAAGGAAGGGAAATATTTTCTCTCTAACTTTTCTCTCTCTCTATTGTTTATAAACATGAGGTAAGCTTTGTCAGTTCATGCACTTTTATTTAATAACACATTTTTACCAATTATTCATGAAAATGGTTATATTGGTAATATTGAAAGATAACTACAGGTAAATGGAATGTTATAAATAAAAAGCATGCCTTCAGTTGGAGATTTTGAATTATCTTACTGATTCACACCATGAAATATCCCATGCTAATTTGGATAAGTAGTGAGTATTCCATCCATTTTGTCTTAGTTACTCTTCTGGTGTGTGAAGAAACACCGTAACCAAGGCAACTTATGAAGAACTTTATTGGGACTTGAACAGGGCTCAAGGACACCAGGAATGTTCGGGCCACAGGATCAACTAAGCATGGCTAGTACAGAGACTGGAGCAGCAGTCACTGAGCCTGCATGGGTCTGTACCAGGTCCTTTGCATACAATGGTGGTTGTTGAACTTGGTATTTATGCGGGACTCCTAATAGTGGGAGTGGGGTCCCTCTGACTTTTTCATCTGCTCTGGGGATCTTTTTCCTCCTACTGGGTTGACTCACTCAGGCTTGATGTGAGGATTTGGACCCAGTCTTACTGTATTTTGTTATACCATGTTCCATGTTCGGTTTGATATCTCTGGGAGGCCTGCTATTTTCTGAAGGGAAAAGGAGGAAAAGTAGGTCTGGGGGAGAGAGGAGATGAGAGTGGAAGGCTTGGAGGAGGGAAGGCAGAAGAAACTGTAGTTGGGATGCATTGTATGAGAGAAAAGTAAATTTTTAAAAATTGTGTAAAAACTAGTTTCAGAGGGTGAGTCCATGACCACCATGGTGTTGGAACATTAGCTTATTTCTCAACAACACTCAGCATGCAGAGAGAGCAAGGCTGGGCCTTCTGTGGGCTTCTGAACTCTCAAGGCCCACCCACAGCGACATATATCTCTAATCCTATACCTTCTATTCCTTCCCAAAACTCTTCCACCAATTAGGGACATAAAATTTAAACATAGGAGCGTATGGAGGACATTCTATTTCAATTAACCACATGTTCCTAATTCCCGTTTGCATGTGCCAGGCAATGTCTTTATATTATTTCAGTTCCCACACACCCTCAGTTACTCATCTGCTTCATTATGATAGCGTTTTCTGTTTCTTTGGCCCATTAAACACTCTATGCATTTGCTTACTAATAGCCCTAATGTTCTACATTACTATATGCGTCTACAAATGGCCACTTGTTAAATTGCCTATTCTCTTACAAGTCCATTGACACAGTGGTGATCATGAGTATTTCTTAGGCTATCTGCAGCCTCCCACTCTCCAGAAGATCCCAGTAGTACTCCCATGGCTGTGCTACTACTCATCAGACACATTTAATTTATCAAAATTGTATTACAATATGAGTAACACCTAGAACATTGAAGTAATATGCTAGGAATCAAATTAGAGTACAATATGGATTTTCATTACTTAAATTAGACTAAGCTTGACTCGCTCTGATAGGCCAGTGTCTAAAATAGCCTGTTCAGAAAAAGGTTATTCTATTCACAAAAGGATCCACAGTTAACAGTTAATGCTGGTTTAGGGACTCAGCAAATTCAATTCAAATCATGTGCATATTGTGTGTGTGTGTCTGTGTGTGTGTGTGCATGCAAACATGTATGCACACACACACACAAACATACACGCTTTACAATCAAATATCATGTTTTCTTTCTTTTTTTTTTTAAATTTTATTAATTTATTCTTGTTACATCTCTAAGGTTATCCCATCCCTTGTATCCTCCCATTCTCCCCTCCCTCCCATTTTCCCCTTATTCCCCTCCCCTATGACTGTTCCTGAGAGGGATTACCTCCCCCTGTATATGCTTATAGAGTATCAAATCTCTTCTCAGTGACCTGCTGTCCTTCCTCTGAGTGCCACCAGGTCTCCCCCTCCAGGGGACAGGGTCAAATGTGAGGCACCAGAGTACATGAGAAAGTCATATCCCATTCTCCACTCAAGTGTGGAGACTGTTCTGACCATGTTTTCTCTTGGGAAAAATAAGCAATGAAGAGAAGATGTTAACTTAATTGGTCAGCATTAAAGCCACTCTTTAATCTACTATAGCTGATTTACTCTCATCATGCAAAATTTACTCAAACAAATTACAGCTGAAAAAAAAGCTAGAAAATAATTGCTCAGGGTAGGTAAATGTCATCCACTCAATGTTATTATTTTTTATTTCTAGAGAAGAAATAAAGCACAAATTTAGGATAAGTAGCATAATATGTGAAGTACACCCATACGACACTACCAAGTAATGAGAAATGAGAAACAAAAACTTTTCCGACATGGCCTCCACTGACCTTAGCTGGAAGCATTTCCTCTCTTCCAGTTTCCTCTTTGATTTAATTGCTTGTCAGTCTCCTTGAGGAATTTCTGATTATGTTGCTTAAGCTGGAGTGAACACCAGGGGAGTGGGTATCTCTCCTAAAGCCTATAATGGTTATCTGCAGTGATTATGCATACTCATTCTTGAGTGATAAATGCCTCATTTTCTCTATTATTTTTTAAAACTTTGTTCAATTCTTCTGTTTTCCTCATTCCGCTCCTCTGTTAGTCTGCATCTCTCCGAAACATTTCTCTTCCTCTGTTTCTTTCTTGAAGCTGCTCCTTGCTTCTGATAAGATTTTTGTAGTACATTCTTTTTTTTTCCTAATCTCTTGTACATCGTCTTCCTTTCCATCTCTCCCACCATCCCACCTCCTCTCTCTGATAAGGTCTTGCTATGTCTCCTAGGCTACCTTCAAACTTATCATCCTCCTGCTTCAGGTATATTAAGCACTCACAGCTGTGAACCACCAGGTCTAACTCTACTTTAGCTAAATTTTTTCTTTGTATTTATACTGCTCTTATAACCTATCTAGCGTCCAGCATACATTGGTTTATAAATTTCCATGATTCTTTTTATTTGTATGCCAAATGTCATGCTTCTTTCCTTCTTTTATGCTTTGTTTTCTTCTTTGATAGCTACACTTTTTTTCTATCATTTTAAGGTTTAGTTTCTGATAATTATTTATTTATTTACTGATTTTACTCTACGTGTATATATAGTGGGAGACTTGCAAATATTTAAGCACTTAGTTTTTCTGGTTAAATAATAGTTACTTTACTCAAAATTCAGTAGACCAACAAAGCAAAAATTGAACCTCAATATATTCTTATGAAATATAATATTATATCATCAGTGTGTGGTAGTGTTTCACTGTGGACATGAAGTTTGCATAAAGTGCACATTTATTTTTTTAACTCTATAGAAGAACTATTGAGAAGATAAGATGAGTTCAATAGAAAGATAAATCAAAACATAAAGAAGATACAGGTAGATGGATGAATGATTAATGGTGTATCTTCCCTGTACATATGTTTGGCACTTGGGTTAATGATCAGACAACAAATTGAACATTTATTTTTTCCTGAGAAAGAGATTAGGAAACAGGGTTGATTATACCTTTATAAATGAAGCTTTGAATACACTGCTCTCTTGATTGATTTCATTGGTATTTGCTGACACTACAGCAGCTCAGTCTGTTGGGGAATCCTTGTTTGTGTTTGTATCTTGAAGTTGTGACTTAACATTAATTAGTAGTATAAATAAAGACAATGTGATAACTGTGATATCTCTGATGGCTTTATTAACAACCACCCTGCATCTAGACAATGTACACCATTGTAGAGATAATGAAGGTGTTTGATCAATACTTTATTGTGCCATCAACATTTCTATGGTAATTCTTTATTTTTATTTTTATTTTATTTTTAAATGTATTTTTTATAATTTTTTTTATTAATTTATTCTTGTTACATCTCAATGGTTATCCCATCCCTTGTATCCTCCCATTCTTCCCTCCCTCCCATTTTCCCCTTATTCCCCTCCCCTATGACTGTTCCTGAGGGGGATTTCCTCCCCCTGTATATGCTCATAAGGTATCAAGTCTCTTCTTGGTAACCTGCTATCCTTCCTCTGAGTGCCACCAGGTCTCCCCCTCCAGGGGACATGGTCAAATATGAGGCACCAGAGTATGTGTGGAAGTCATACCCCACTCTCCACTCAAGTGTGGAGAATGTTCTGACCATTGGCTAGATCTGGGTAGGGGTTTAAAGTTTACTGCTTATATTGTCCTTGGCTGGTGCCTTAGTTTGAACAGGATCCCTGGACCCAAATCTGCCTGTCATAATGTTCTACTTGTAGGTTTCTAGGACCCTCTGGATCCTTCTACTTTGCTATTCTCCTATGCTTCTCTCATTTAGAGTCCCAATAGGATGTCTTCATCTCTGTCCCAATTTCCTGGTAAGTAAAGACTTTCATGGGACATATCCCTTGGGCTAGTGTCCAGATATAAGTAAGTATATACCATTTGAGTCTTTCTGCTTCTGAGTTAACTCACTCATTATGATCATTTCTAGTTCAATTCATTTGTCTCCAAATTCTGGGAATTCTTTGTTTTTAATAGCTGAATAGTATTCCATAGTATAAATGTACCACAATTTCTTTACCCATTCTCCTACTGAGGGACACTTAGGCTGTTTCCAATGATCTGGCTATTATGAATAAGGCTGCTATGAACATGGTTGAGCAAATTTTCTTGTTGTGTGCTGGAGCATCTTCTGGGTATATTCCAAGGAGTGGAATAGCTGAGTCTTGAGGAAGCCCTATTCCCAGTTTTCTGAGATAGCACCAGATAGATTTCCAAAAGTGGCTGTACTAGTTTGCATTCCCACCAGCAATGAAGGAGTGTTCCTCTCTCCCCACATTCTCGCCAGCATGTGGTGTCACTTGAATTTTTTATCTTAGCCATTCTGATGTGTGTAAGATGGAATCTCAGAGTTGTTTTGATTTGCAAATCCCTGATGACTAAAGAGGTTGAGCATTTCTTTAAGTGTTTCTCAGCCATTTGATATTCCTCTGTTGAGAATTCTCTCTTTAAATCTGAGCCCCATTTCTCAATTGGGTTATTTGGTTTGGTGGTGTTTAATTTCTTGAGTTCTTTATATATTTTGGATATTAGACCTTTGTCAGATGTAGGGTTGGTGAAGATCTTTTCCCAGTCTGTAGGCTGTCGCTTTGTTCTCTTGACCGTGTCTCCTGCTTACAGAAGCTTCTCAGCCTCATGAGGTCCCATTTATTAATTGTTGACCTTAAGGCCTGGGCTGTTGGTGTTCTGTTCAGGAATTGTCTCCTGTGCCAATATGTTCCAGGCTCTTCCCCACTTTTTCTTCTAAGTGACTTAGTGTCTCTGGTTTTATGTTGAGGTCTTTGATCCACTTGGATTTGAGTTTTGTGCAAGGTGACAAATATGGGTCCCATTGCATTTTTCTACATGTAGACATGCAATTAGACCAGCACCATTTGTTGAAGATGCTATCTTTTTTCCCATTGAATAGATTTGGCTTCTTTGTCAAAAATCAAGTGACCATATGTGTGTGGATTCATATCTGGGTCTTCAATTCGATTCCACTGATCAACCAGCCAGTTGCTGTGCCAGTACCATGCTGTTTTAATCACTATTGCTTTGTAGTACAGCTTGAGATCGGGTATGGAGATTCCTCTGGAGGATCTTTTATTGTTCAAGATACTATGGCAATTCTTAATGCAGTATTTCAATCGGACTTGATGGGAGAGTGCATGATAAAATATGAAATTACAAGGCCACACAGATTCCTTACTATTAGTTATTTGAAAGCAAAAAATAGATTTATCAATTCAGATTCACTCTTTTATAGAATTTTATACTACATAGATACAAAGGAAATAGTTAAATACAGATGAGAAGGCTAACGTATGTGAAGGTTAGGTGACACAGTTTATGGGACAGTGATGAAGACAAAAAGGGAGAGAACAGGATGGCTTGAGAAAGATTCACATGAGCACTAAAAATTTTAGTAGTCATGTCTTAGAAAACCATGTAGAAACATGCAGGCTAGGGTTAGACTTGAGGTATTATTGCGGGAAAAATAAAGTCTTGTAGGTAATATATCACATCAAATAGAAATAATAGGACTTTTGTAATCAATAAAAAATTTAGCCAATAACTGCTGGGACAAACTGAAAAATGGAAATATGACACATTAAACAGGGGCTAAGCAGTTTAGAATTCGTTTAAAATTTTAGAAGGACTATGAATATGTCTTTTGACGCTATACTTTGTACTGAAATTTTCATTTCTTTTGTTTTTACCCTTGAAGTAATTTAGTATGAAAAATATCAGGTACATGTCACTTGGATGACACCATTATGCTGCTGTAAGAGCCTGTTTCTACATATTTATTTGATTGGTCACAACCTCAATGTTCCGTTGTTCTCCATTTTTTTTTTATGCGTCATTACTGTATCCAAGGATTTTTGCCTTTAGTCTAATTCAACTTCATTTTGCAGATATACTCATACAGTAAGAATTATTGTAGTGTAGTACTTTGCTTTAGATTGAAACACTCCTCCCCTTATATGAAGAACAAAAATGCTTTGAGACTCAAGAGTTATAGAAATGGTCACATTTCTTCAAAAGTGAAGATTTTGAAGAATAAGAAAAGTCACTCTCCAATTTTATAAAATGAATTTAAAAACTGCTAACGAAGGAGACTGAGAGAGGAATAGGGCTGCAGAGATGGGATTTCTCAGACTGCCTGAAAGTTGTGCAGAGAAATCAAGGTAAGGGTTTAAATTTTCATGAATCCTCTGCCTTGGTGTGGTGGATATTTGGTGATGCAGCTGCTATTTTGAGCCACTATTACTTCTGAAAGCAATTCTTCACTTGCACACATATTAGTAACTCTAATGAGAGCACATTAGTTCCTCAAGTTGGACTTTAATGAAATTATTATTTTGTTCTATCATGGGCTCCCTTGCTGAGGTAAGCAAATATATATGGATTGAATTTCCCCACACAGGTCTCATACAACTGCTTTCTCTAGTTCATTACAAATAGCTAGTAGGCAAGAAATAAATCTAATCATAAGTCATGAATGTAGAGTTTGAGCGTGTCTACTGTTAGCCTTTTGTAAATAAAATGAATGGTTTTGTTAATGGAAGTTTAGATAAACATGTTAGAGTTTGATAAATTTTATAGACCAGATGATCCTAAGAGCACTTGGGTGCATCCAGATCCAGATTGTGTTAGGGGGTGTAATCAAGTTGGGCCTTTTCCCTTTTTCTTTCTTTCATTTTCTCCTTCTCTTCCTCCTCCTCTTCCCCTGTCTTCTTCTTTAGCAAATTCCTGCCCCTTAGCATAATCAACATGAAAACTTGCATGACTGTCTCAGCAAGTATACAATCAGTATACAGATTGCATAATAGTTTAAAGTTGGTATTAAGCAAGGAAGCAGTAAACAGAGTAATCTACACCACCTCATAGGAAAAAAAAATATTTTCTTTGCTCCTTTTTCTTTATCTCATATGACTGGAGAGAGAGAGAGAGAGAGAGAGAGAGAGAGAGAGAGAGAGAGAGAGAGAGAGAGAGAGAGAGAGAGAGAGAACAGAGGAAATTTTATTATACAATGTACAAGTAGCATGAGTGTTGTCATACTGAATAAAAATAAAAATATTGAGGGGAAGGTAATAGTCTAGGGCTAATAATACTAAGAATGTTAGATCTTAAACTTGAAACACAGAGGTGGCGACTGACTAACTGGAATTCAAGGGAGTGTCTTGTGAAGAGGCCATTTTAAAAAGAACTGTGACCTTCATTCATAGATGAGCTAAAGAAAAATGTTCTGACATTCCCCCTGTTCCCTCCTTCTGTTCTCCTGTGTTGCTTTCTATTAGCAATACAGACTGCGAGCAAGAGGTCAAGGCATCATATTACCCTGCATAGAACAACTCAGGAGGGCAAAGATAAATGTGAATGTAAAGAGTAAATGAGAATGAATCTGAGGATATGAGAATGCTGTTTTGGTATATAATCAAAGAAACAGAATCACAGACTGAGCAAACCATGGTTAATAAGTAGAATTAAGGGTTCTTAAAATTTTTATTAAATATTTTTACATATACATTTATATTATTACACATATATACAATAAACTACCTAGTGTTTTTACTATTTGTATTTGACAGCTTTGAAGAAAACATCTTTCCTATCATGGTGCATCTAAAATTCTGAATGTAAATCAATATCTATTATATCTCATCATTATCAACTTAAAACATCTATCTAGACCTAAAAACATCTTAACCCCTAAGCAACTAAGCTTAATTGTAAAACTACACTATCTGGTCTTCAACTCCATCAGAGACTGGAGAAGGAATAAAATTAATATCCTGAGTACACAGGGAGTGCAGGTTCGCAGCTTTCCAAAATGAGAAGATGACAGAGACAGTTTGCTGTCTGAACAGTCAGCCAAAATTCTCTATAACGTTGCAGCATCATCTTCTGCCTTCTGGCCCAATATATATAAAAGACATATTTGTGAGGCAGGAACTATTGAGGACTTTCTTACCCTGTCTTGGCAGAGTTTGGCCGTTGACTCTGCCTGCATTCAAGCTTGCCAATTTTTAGGCAGAATTCTGTCTGTGGTAGAAACGTGAACATTTGGCCCAGTGGCTGGTTTGTGACATTTGAAGCCATCTCCATAAGGAGGTTCTTTTATGCTTATTATCTTCTTTGAGGTAGGCTGGGTGTTGTCAGGAGTTAACCTGTCTCATTTTAAATGTATCTTTGAAATAATAAAAAACATCTTTAAATGCCATATTCTGTATGTCTCTGAGGTTTTGGAAGACTTATCTAACTTATCTTTCTATAGAATCATATCTATCTGTTACACCTAGGATGTATATTCTTGTGATAAAAATAGACTAGTAATTGATATGACCCTGATTTGATCCACTAACAATTAACTTATATAACTTATTTATCCTAAACAGCCTGCAATAGCACTTTCAAAACACTGGAAGTAAACCTTGTATTGTAATTTGTGTTGTGTAGGTACAATACCGCATATCATAGTAGAAATACATATGTGTGTGAAGAATAATCTTAAACTTAAATTCTATACCAATGCATCTAAAATTAAACTTATTTTGCAAATAAGTTTATATATAAATTATATACAAAAATCTATACCAGTGAATTAAAAATAACCTTATGAGTAATTATTAAGGCATTAAGTTGAGGAGTAGATTCACTAATCTATTTTTTGTCCTGTTATCCTTATATATTTCTATATTCTCCCATTTTTCTTTTCAGGCCCTATCTCCAAACCTAAGAATGAAAGATAAAGGAAAGGAGAAACATCCATGAGTCCAACCTTGTTTTCTCTCTAAATAAGACCAATAATAACTTATAACCAACTCCCAATGAAAATAAGCATCTATCACCCAAGAAAGCAACCCCAAACCTACCCAACCTCCATTCAGGGAAGTGGGGTTTCATTCTCTTAACAATTCTTTAGGCTAATTTGGGGTGAACAATACCTTTGTAGGGGCCCAAATGAAATTAGAGAAAATGGCTAAATATGCTAGGGATAGCATTTGTGGTCCAGTTTCTAAATGTTGAGAAATTCCACACGTAAATAGACAGACTGTCCTTTGTAGGACAGTCTGAAATGCTGGACCAATTGGGACTGGAAACGTTCTTTGAAGCTGTCCTGGGAGCCATATTGTTCTGATTAGGGACAGCAACTGAAGCACTTGACGCTGGAACATGAAGAATGCAGGTGTCAGTGTTCAGCATGCTGAGAGGAATGAATTCTGTCATGTCTGATCCAACCTCGGTGTCCAGTTCTTTTGTTCTGACAACATCTAATCCTCATAAGCATTATATAGTCTTAAAATTATAAATGTATCAGGTTTTTGTGATGCACAGAAAAATTAGGGCTGGTTCTCTTCTTTGTGTTTGGACAGAAAAAAGACATCTGTAAATTTTCTTTCATGCCATATGAAGAACGACGTCTAATAATTCACAGGGATTCTGTAGCCAACCAGAAGCATTGCTTATGCATAGACATTCAGTTCTCAGCCTGTGTGAGCATTATTCCCATGTAATGGTATTAGCAATATGAGTTACCTGCTTGTTCTGCACTTTGAATACTTCACATCCTGATTATTTCCCCTCCCCCATCCATTCCTGAGCCCTTTCCCTCTCTCATACCCTGTCCCTTTTACCCCTAGTCCTCAGAAAGTGGAGCCCTGCTCAGCTGACATCTGACCTCTACCTATCAAGTTTCATCTGCACTATCTGTATCTTCTTCCTTTGTGGACTGGCAAGGCCGCCATCCAGGGACAGAGATGTTAATGACCAGTGTTTGTTAGTTCCTTTTATTTTGATGTTGTTGGTGGCAGAGTGTGCGAAAGTTTCCTTTGTTTTGTATTTGTGGATGTGCAGTTATTTATTTCCTGTGTTTTCCTGGGTGTAATTAGCATCCTAGAGTTGGAGTTTTCCTTCTAGTTCCTTCTGTAGGGCTGTATTTGTGGCTAGGTACTGATTAAACTTGGTTTTGTCATAGAATATCTTGTTTTCTCCATCTATGGTGATTGAAAATTTTGCTGGGTATAATAGTCTGTGTTGGCATCTGTGGTCTCTTAATGTTTGCTTGACATCTGTCCAGGCCCTTGTAGCTTTCATAATCTCTGTTGAGAATCAGGCATAATTCTGATGGGTTTGCCATTATATGTGACTTGATCTTTTTCTCTTGCAGCTTTTAATATTCTTTCCTTTTTCTGCACGTCTAATGTTTTGATTATTATGTGTTGGCATAATTTTCTTTTATGGTTCAGTCTATTTAGAATTCTGTAGGCTTCTTATATGTTGATGGGCATTTCCTTCTTTAGGAAGTTTTCTTCTATGGTTTTGTTGAAAATATTTTCTGGTCCTTGGAGCTTGGAGTCTTCTCCTTCTTCTATTCCTATAATTCCTAGATTTTGTCTTTTTATAGTGTCCCAGATTTCTTGGGTACATTGAATGTTTTCTTTGATTGATATGTTGATACCTTTGATCATATCTTCCACACTAGAAATTCTCTCTTTCATCTCTTGTATTCAGTTGGTATTGCTGTGGCTGTGGTTCCAGTTGTCTTCCCTATGTTTTCCAACTCTAAGATTGCCTCAGCTTGTTTTCTTTTTTACTTCTAATTCTCTCTTTAGGTCTTGAAAAGCTTTATTAATTTATTTTTCCCATTCGATTGAATTTTCCTATAAGTATCTACAGCATCTATTCAATTTCTTCATCTCTTTGTATGTATTTTCCTGTAATTCTTTATAAGATTTATTCATTTCCCTCATCTGTTTGAATGTATTTTCCTGAATTTCATTGAATGATTTATTTTCCTCTTTCAAGGCATCTATCATTTTCATGACCTCAGATTTAAAGTCTTCTTCTTGTGCTTCACGGGTGTTCATATCTCCCTGGCTTGCTGTGGTAGGATCACTGGTTTCCAGTGGTCATACATGGCTCTGAGTTTTGTTGCTAGTCTTCTTGCACTGTCCTCTTGGCATCTGGTTGTCTCTGGTGTTAGAAAGCCTAAAGATTCCTCTAATGGTGTCACTGTCTGTGTCCCATGTGGGCCAGGCAGGTTGGGAGGAAATAACAAGAGCTCCAAGCTGAAGGTTGTTTGTTATTGCTTCCCAGAGACTGCCTCAGGATTGTGGACAATGAGTGTTGGAGCCTGTACCCAGATCAGTTCAACTGAGTTCTCGGTCTGTGTGCCAGTTGGGTCAGGCAGGAGAGAAGAAAGGCTCATATAATTCCAAGCCCAAAGCTGCTCAGGTGCCCTATGGTCCTTTTCCAGATGGCAGGGCTTTGCCTATCTGCTCTGCATTCCAGATGGGCTAGGCCAGTAAAAAGCTGGAAAGCTGCCAGAGTTCTGAGCCTGATGTACTCAGATGCCCCACACACCTTCTTGAGATGGCAGCAAATTGATTTGTGGCCCAAGCCAGACTCACCTCTGCTTATTTGCTTTGTGTCCTAGATGGGCCAAGCTGGTAGGCAGCTGGGGGGCTGAGGGGTATCTGAGTCCATAGCTGCTGGAGTGCTCCATATGCCTTCGCAAGATGGCAGGGCTCTTATTTTCTGCTCTGTGTCTCAGCTGGGCTGGGCCAGTAAGCAGCTGGCAGGTAGAGAGAGATCTGAGCCTAAAGATGCTCATGGAGTGGGTAATGTGGAGTGTAGCCCAGGCAGGTCTCTTTTCTGCCTGTCTGCTCTGTGACCTAGATGGATCAGGCCAATAAACTGCAGGTGGAAAAAGAGAGATCCAAGCCCATAGATTCTCACAGAGTAGCAGCTAATATGGAGTGCGGCCTATGCAGGTTTCTGTTCAGCCTGTCTGTTCTGTGTCCTAGCTATATCAGGCCAGTAGGCTTCCGGTGGGCAGGGGGAGAAAGCCAAGACTGAAGCTGCTCAGGGGGTGGCATTTAATAAGGATCAGCTCTGCCTGTCTTCTCTTTACAAATGGGCCAGGCTGCTAAGTGTCTGAGGTGCTGAGAGAGCACTGAGCCCAATGCTGATCTGGTGCTCCACAAGTCTTTTCAAGATGGCAGGGCTCTGCCTATCTGCTCTATGACCCAGATGGGCTTGGCAGGTCAGCAGGTGGTGGGCAGAGAAAGAGAGATCTGAACCAAAAGCTGCTCACAGGATGGCAGCTAATGTGAATTTTGGCCAGTGCCAGGATTCAGATCTGCCTCTCTACTCTCTGTTCCAGATCAGGTAAGCAGCCCATGGATGGAGAAAGCCCAAAGCATCATGGGTGTCTCACAGTCTTCTTCAAGATGGCAGCTAATGGGGAATTCCCCTAGGATTTTTCTATGGGTTAGCTGGGTGGCCAGGGGTCATACCCATCCGTATTCCACACAATGTGGATCCCTCTCACCTGGGAATCAGCAGCTCTGGTGTTTTGTAGATCTCAGTTTGGTCTTTAGGTTACTGTGTAGTCCTGCTTGTTCTGCTGATCAGAAGTGGTGTGTGATTGGTGGTGCCATCTTGGATCTCTCCCATGGAATTAAGTTTTCAAACCAACAGTTAAAAGTAAAAATATCTAGACTTAATAGAAAATTTCATTGGAAACGTTATGCCAGTTTTGAGTACCCCAAGAATCTCTAGGAGGCAAAACTGATGTAATAGCACAAAGAGTCTTTATTATGACTCGATCTGGGCTACAACCCTCACCAAGGCAGTGGTATCTGGAGGTGACCCTGTGCTCTGGTACTCTAGTTCAAGGCATTTTTTTTTTTTTGTTTTGTTTTTTGAGACAAGATTTCTTGTGTAGCCTTGACTGTCCTAGACTTGCTTTGTAGATCAGGCTATCTTCCAACTCACAGTGATCTGCCTGCCTCTGCCTCCTGAGTGCAGGGATTTAAGGTGTGTGCCACCACAGCCAGCTCAAGGCATTTTCATAGGTCCCTTTCCCTCCCAGCATTCTCAAAGTAGGGGCATTCCCAGCTTGGTAAAGATTTAATGGTTAAGATAATAAGGAGGTCTTGTGTTTAAAAATGATAGATTACAAAAAGATGCCAAGGGTACAGTAGCTCCAACTTCCTTTGATCTCCTTTATTTACCTCCTTGCTTAGGGGAGTACCCAGTTCAGTTTTCAGGTGAATGTCGCATCCTATGCTCATTGAACTGTTGCTAGGGGAGCGAAACAACAGTGTCTCAGGTCCAGGACACTTTGATCTGGTTTTCTAGTGACCATATCTCTGGTGGGTAGGGAGGGAATGTGGCAAGGTTGGCCTTCCCTGGGTCTTTAAGCCTATCTCTTGAAACCTTGCCTCAGTGACCCTGAGATACTGATTTTAATTTTTTGGTCTCTCAGAAAGAGTCAAGAGATTTATAGTTCTCTGAATGTCTTTCTTAGCTTCAGAGAATGAAATATGAGAATAAGTGAAAATATCAGACGAATCAAGGAATCCAGGTTCCCATTTACGACATTAAAAGTTACAGTGGAGATCTTAAAGATGCTGCAGAGCATACACTAATTGTAAAAGTGACATAGCTTTGTTACTGGGGAACTGGGCTTGACTCTTGACTTTGTAATTTAATAGCGGGTATTCATCAATTTTAGTTGGCTTTTTGGAAGTTTGAGATGTAATATCAGTAAGTATATTATCATTTTTATTGACAAATTGTATGTTTAACATTGTTTTAAACATGTGAAGTAAAATTTTTAGATGGTGAAAAACATCAGGTTGCTGTATAGAAACAATTCTGAGCTAAGTTTGAGTAATTTTGCTAGCTTTGGACTTTTTGTTTTGATTTTTATTCACTTACTGATTGATTATTTCTAGTTTTTCATTTTTGAGACAGAGCTTTGCTGTGTTATTCAAGGTGGGCTGAAACTTGTTATTTAGCTCAGTATGGCCTAGAACTCACTATTTAGCTCAGCCTGGATGGAAACCCAGTATTTAGATGAGGCCGGACTGGAATTCAGAGCAATCCTTCTGTGTTGGTGGCCTCCTGTGTATTGAGGAAACAGATGTGAGCCACCACACAGGGTGTTTTGTTTTGTAGTTTTAAAGAGGTTTATCTTTTAGTTTTGAAAAGGGACAAAGAATTCTTATTTTCAAGATTGTCATAGAAATGTCAAGGAGAATTTTGTTCTAGAATTCTGTCTTAATGAGATCTCTGACCCTAGGGTCTCTTTTCCTAAATTCACTGAACATTTTATCATTGAGAATATTAATAATATAGTTAGGCTTCTTGTGTGACAAGGCTGGGGGCTGGGAAAGGTTGTTTACAGTGAAGACATAGCTTATGGCCATGGCTATGAGTCTGCTGATGTAAAACTATTCAAAAAAATGGAAGACAACTATTGTATATTAATTTCATCCCAGTTAAAACATTCCTTCTAGGAGATAGGGGAAGGATCATGAAACACAGCTGTAAAACAAAAGTTTCTAAAGCATGAGAAAAATTGCATGCTTTAGAAAGTAGAAAATTTGAAGATCTTTAGAGACCATCTTTAGTTTTTCTGCTAGGATTAATGAACTGGTAGAGTAAAAGACTCTGACAATCTGAGCTTCAGAGAAGAGAATAGAGTTGCCAACATGTTGTATAGAGCCCTCCAAGGTCGTAGTTTACCTTACATAAGTTGCAGCCTATATTCAATATTGTAACTGCTTTCTTTAGTCAGTCACCTGTTGTTTTGAAATGTCCCTGCCTCTGTAATTAACCATTATCTATATTCCTATCAGAGCCCTGACAACAATTCAGTGCTTCATTAAAGTGGACTTTCATCATGCCCTCATTACTTTGGTCTGTTACACACTCCCTGTTTTGGCTTAATAGATATTTGTTGCATCTCACCAGGAAGAGTGTACCACACAGAGATGATGATATACTGGAGTTCTAGTGTAGAACAGTGAAAGAAAAACATCCTGAAAGAATGCCCACTTCTCAGGCCAGTGTCTACTGTTATTTCAAAGACAGATGCTCCATCAAAGCTTTCATATTGTTATCAAAGCCACAGCTGCAAAATGCATATTAGGTCAGTGAATAACTATCCCAAGGGGTATGGAAAATGATTCAGATGCCTTATTTTGTAACATGACCTAGTTAAGCTTTTATAAACTGTCCTCAAAACCTGCCAACATATTTATAGATAGTGAATCTTTCACAGTCTTTATTTGTGTCATTTGAATTTGTTCTCTTTTTGGAACAGCATACCTTTTCCTGACATTATTGCATCTGAATGGGTTATTTCCTATTTTTACCTTCTAAAGATTTGGTTGAGCTGAGCCTGCATTATATATCAGCACCATATTTGCCTATGTGTCTGTTATCTCTTTCTGTACAAGGCAGTAAGTTGCTTATGGTGGACTACCTTATTTCTTTAAGTAAATACATTATATATTGAATATTTGAACAGAAGAAATATTAGTTCAACTTAACTTGACCTCTAATAAAATGTATGAAAGTTATCTCAAGTGACTTACAAGATTTCATAACCCTTTTATGGTATGGGTTTTCCTATGTTGTTATGTTAGGTTATAATTGTCTATAGAATATCAGTTACATTTTAGCTGTTAACATGTTTATAAGAATTTCATATTTTTTGTTGAAAAACTTTAGCTCATATAATAAGCTTCGTGATTTAGTCAGTAATTGACTAACATTACCAACTATGGAAATGAATAAAAGTCAGTGTCTGGATACTAACTCATAAATTGGTGTGCCTCATATTCTTTCATCCTAGGTAAGTTTTTATGCACATAATAATAGTTTAAATTTTAGGAGCAACTAGAATTACAATGTTATTTGTTAATAAAGGAGCTTTATCCCTTACATTATTCACCAATAATTTGTATTTGATTAAACTTAATACAAATATAAAAAGTATGTAAGAATAATAATCAGTCAGCCCTTGGGAAGCAGAGGCAAGTGGGTTGCTGTGAGTTCGAGGTCAGCCTCGTCTGCAAAGTGAGTCCAGGAGAGCCAAGGCTACACTCAAAAAAACAAAAGAAGAAGAAGAAGAAGAAGAAGAAGAAGAAGAAGAAGAAGAAGAA
>OU015748.1:16320781-16340668 GCA_907169655.1 Acomys percivali | reverse complement strand
CTTCTTCTTCTTCTTCTTCTTCTTCTTCTTCTTCTTCTTCTTCTTCTTCTTCTTCTTCTTCTTCTTCTTCTTCTCCTCCTCCTCCTCCTCCTCCTCCTCCTCCTCCTCCTCCTCCTTCTCCTCCTCCTTCTTCTTTTTCTTCCCTGATCATCCAGGTTCTTGGGAAATCTCCTAGGTAGCTCAGTTGGTCTCTGAGTGTCTTTAAGCAGTTCTTATGTTTATATATGATTAGGAGCCTATAGAATCTGGTCAATTTTAGTAAATTCCTAATGTTATTTTGAGTTACTTCCTAAGCTTAACTAGCTCCCCCTACATGATGGACTATTTATCTTCCTCTTAGAATATTCTATTGTTCTATTCCCTGTAAACACCCCAGATCATAATGAGTTTTCTTCCAAGATGGAAAACTTTAAACATGGAGGAAATTGATATACATCAAAGTAGGTGTTAGAGCAAGAGGAAGAGATAAAGAGTAAGTGAGCTCAGAAACAAAAGAAAGTTTAAAGTACAGAAATAGGTACAATCTTTGGATTAATTTTAGAAATATTATTATGAGCAAATAAACTCTGTGTCAATTAATTTTAAGTATGATGCAATGGTCATTTCATGAATTGTTCTTTTCATCTATTTTCCAAAAGTATCTTAAATGTGAAAAAAATTGATATGCAACAGAATAACTTTTTAAATGTTTTATTATGATAGCTTCTTAACACATCTATATATGTCTAATCACACATGTTTATATGCAGACACAGATATATACACAGTCTCACGTTCTCACCACTCAGATTTCAATAATTATTAGCTTATGGCTAGTCTTTTTTTTATCCCAGCCCCAATATCCATTTCTTATTATTAAAATGGCAAGCACTATACTAAACCAACATTAGTTACATTTAATGCTCTCACGGTATCGACCAACACCCATCTTTACCTTGTATTAGAACATATTCATCACCCCAAGAAAACCTGCTTCCCCATAAAATGGTAACTTTTTTCTTTGATCACACATTTTATGCCCCCAAAATCAAATTACAAACACAGATTTAAAGATACAGAAGTGAAGACCTAACATGCATGGTAAAGAAAGGACATTTAAGATACAGCCCTCCATTCAGAGGCTGGCTTCTCAAGTCATCAGTACACACTTAAGCTATAGAGGGCAGGCCATGAAGCAGAGGCAGAAGATTCCAGTGCAGCATATACAAGAAGCTCATGCTCATACCACACCCTCTCTGTGTAGGAATCTCAAGTGGTTTTCACAGTGAAGAAACAAGAGCAGTTATTAACAAAAGGGCAGTCAAAAGTTGAGTGGTGGCAACATGTGGCGGTCCGCACAGTTGAAGTGTAAGCCTCTCTTGGCTTGGTCTTTCTCTACATGTGTGTACAGGTGGGGGAGAAAGGAGGGACTCAAAACAAATGCTTCTTGAAATTATACAGCTTTATAAAACGATATCATAGTTATCATTTTATTACATGTATAGGCATTTGCCCTACATATGTGACTGTACTGTGTTTATGACTGGTGCCCATGGAGGCCAGAAGAGGGTATTAAGTCCCCTGGAAGTGGAGTTACAGGTGGTCATGAGCCACCACATGGTACAATGGTAACTTTTGTGCCTATTGTGCTGCAGGTAAAAGTAACTGTATACACTGTTTATGACCATCAGGAGAATGAATCACTAGACAGACATGCTCAGCAAAGTATAAGACAGCATGTTCTTAATGTTAAAACTACATTTTCTCATTAAGCATACAATTAATTTTTTTGTTTAAAACAAATAAAATAAACTGATTTATACAAGCCAGAGCTTTGCAACTACAATAAGGACGTCTTGCTTTCTAAAGTCTCTCCTGTTTTGTTGTTTACTAAAATATGAAATATTGTTTATAATTATTGCTTAAAAGAAATATTTTCTGAAGGGGCTGATGATTGTGAGTATACTAATGTTACTGTTTTAGAAAAATAGGTTTAATAATTAAGAATTTTTATGTATATGGAGCATATTTAAATTACTGCCTTAAAATAAGTATAAAATATTTTTTCAGATATATCTTAACACATTCTTCATTTACTTAACCCACTTATATTAATACCATCATTTTCATCACATTTGTAATTAAAATATATCTGGATTCAGTTTCCCTTTAATTGGTTTTTCACTTCCCTAAGTCAGTCTTTTATCTTACACCAAAATGTTAACAATAGTTTCTTTTTATCTCTTATTTAAGCACTGTTCATTTCAATTTATTTGATGCATTTCAATAAGATTAAACTTCTTTAAATACGGCTTTCATGTTTCTTTTCCTTATTTTAAGTTGTATCGTGAGCCCTTGTGCACCTCATAGCTAAGTCCATGTTGAATTTTAGGGTTTCCCATTTTTAACCAGTTATTGTTTTACTTGTAGAACCTCTATTCTCTAAGTCTCTGTGATTTGTTTCCACTCTATGACAGCCAGTTAAGACCTGTACAGAACAAGGAAGAGGGCACGTGAAAGAACTTGGTTGGTCTTTGATCCAAAGAGTTGCAAATAAAGTTGGGTTTTAAGAATACTAGACCATTTAGAAGATCACACACACAGAAATCAGATTCTACATTTATAACAAAGAACTGACAAATTCTTATTTCTATTCCCTGTAGATTCCAAGAAGGCACAATAAGGTTCTGAGTGCTAACGTTATGAGAAGTATGTGGTGAGGTCACTCTGTGTCTAGATCAAGAGACTTGTTAACACTGAAACAATGATGTCATGATTACCATCAGGTGGTGCTAAGATGATCATGGCTCTCTCCTTCATTTGTCCCTTTCCAATCATAATTATCAGTGTGAAAATCAGCTTCATATTAATAGTCTTTGAATAAGTGAACATAAGTCATTACTTTCTTCCTTAATTTGTTAACCAAACCACATTCTAGCATTCTTGAAGCCACAGAGAAAGATGGCTGATGACAGAGATTGGAGGATTGATAATACTAAAACAAAATCGTACTCTAAATATATTTAGTATATACTCTTTAGATAACCTAACTAGTAATTTATTTTTAAGTATAGAAATAAAAACACTGTTCAAGAGGTTAGCATTCTTTTAAAGGCAAGAACATCTTAATAGTCAACACTGTAGATGGTAGTTAATGGACTTTTAGCATGACATTCCTTCAGGTCACAATGGATTTTTAAATTCTATTAAATCAAGGTAATTTTAAAATTCTTTTCCTAAGTTATATATTTATCTGTACAATGTAATAGAATATATGAAATTGAATTAGAAAATAATTTAGAACCAGAGAAGATTGGCTTTAGGATGGAAAGAAAAAGGAATTAATATCAAAAGCATTTAGGAAACTGAAGGTTAATATTTTTTCCATTCTGAGATGGAAAACAAACAACAAACCAGGTTTAAACTAAATTTCTGCACATATCCAAATTCTATTATGAACATCCAGTAGAAGGCTATCATTGTACTTATGTTAACTCCCAGCTAAGATGCTTGAAATAATCGTGAATTTCAACAATGTATACTAATTGCCATCAGCTTATGATTTTCACTATTGTATTTGTGTTTTCATACATTTGACTAACCTTTTTTCTTTCCATTCTCATGACTTTGAGTGAAACTTTCTATTTATATATCCTCATTAAAAAGTATCATCATCTTAATGCATATTTAAAATTGTTTACATGGTATAATTTTATAGTTAGCATTATAATCCTCCAACATTGCCACGTATATTTCTTCCATGGTATTTCATGGCATCTGTCTACTACTTCCTCTGTGCTCATCCTTTTACGGTAGATATTTAAGATATTTCATTCCCAAACAACAAATTTTGCATATACAGGTTGGCAAATATATTCCCCAAAGGCCCTGTTGATCATTGCTTTGAGATATATCCCAGGAACATATGAATACATGACATTTCATTCTTAGATGACAGATAAATTTTTAAATATATTGCATTCCTTCCAGATGAGACAATAAAGCCTATTGTTTTTATATCCTTCTCACACAGTATCTTATTTTAGTTGGTCTTGGTATGGTATTTTACATTTGCAATTTGAACTATGAGAGACATCATATAGAATATGCTTTTAAAATTTTGTTACATTTTATCTTCTGAATACTCCTGTTAATATATTTAAATTTTGATGACCTGAGTAGGTTAATGTATATGAGAAAAACAGAGATAGGTAAATAGGTGGATAGATAGATGACAGATGGAATATTATATATCATATATACATAAATACATAATGTTGATGTCATTGTTATTTATATTTGTGCCAATACTGGTCATAATTTTGCAATCCAAACCTTCATTAGGTAGCCGGGGGAGAATAGTGAATTTGAGGCCAGCCTTGGATACTTAGTAAATTCCAGAAAAACTTCAGCTACCTATACAGATCCTGCCAAAACAAACCAATCATCATTATCATCATCACCATCATCATCAACAATGACAACAGCAGCAGCAGCAACAAACCCACAAAGATTATATTTGCCAAAACTTTTAACATCTCATCTTGGTACTTTAAATAAAACGTCTCTAATTCTGTCAGATTTGTTTTTAAAATACAAAAGTTTCACACACACACACACACACACACACACACACACACACACACTCACATATTTATTACATCTGTACTATACAAGTTCATGCTGTGAAGATGAGGAAACCACCATTGTTACACGTTGCTAGTATTAAACAGATCACTGTACATGTTGCTGCTAAGAAAGAAATTGAGAAAAGTAAAACCCACTAATGTGGTCAAAATGAATTCAGTCTATGAAGAGTTTAATGTACTACTGTGCAAAAGGAAGCCAATAGAAAACTCTATGCTAATCCTCCATTTTCTCCCTATTATATGAAACTGTTCTTAATATTTTTCTCTCACAATATTCATGTCTTAATTTTTCCATAATTTTAGTATTTAAATTGACCAGTGTTCAAAATTACTTTCATCAACAGAATACTTTTCAAGACAATTTATGTATGACTCTGATAAAAATATTTATGCATATGTATGTCTGCATTAATATACAAACATTCAATAGCATAGTACATATTTAAAGTAGTCTACTCTGACTGGAAGTGGATAGAAGCCAGCCAGCCATGACTCCACTGCTGACTGCTGTTTGCTATTCACTGTCCTTGGAGATAATCAAGACACTTTCTAGAGATACTAGCATCTGTGCAAGTGTTCCAAGTGTTCAAATACCTCCTGGTGAATTTACACATTGGGTAGAGGATGATAATTTACCTCAGTTTTTTAAGTATACTCTAGTATAATTTATAGATCAAGGCATTAAGTTAAATAACAAATATAAGGAAGCAGTTTTGCTCATTTCCCCCAAACTGTGCAACTACACAGTAAACAATCTCTCTAGTTTCTCCTAATAGAATGGATTTATGTGCAGTGGTTTGGCAGAGTGGTGTCCTTGGAAGCTGCTCTTTATAATTTTCAAACAGGTGTTTCACTACATTAAGAAGGTACACGAAGTTCCACGCGCTCCATATGGATATCCCCTTCCACTACTGTTTTAACAGTAAGTGCTGTGTGTCAGCACTAGGGATACATTTGTGCTCTCTGTGCTGAAGCCAAAACAGCCTCCTGTAGGGTTTTCTCACTTTCTCTACTCACGATGTTCTTCTACATCTTATTTACCTTTTCCCTCCACATACAACTGTCTTTTAAATGTTCTCAGAATAGCTACTCCAGAGCTGTGCCTTGGCTCACAACCCAAAACAGGCACCTGAATCAATCTTAGCCAAATTTAATTAACTACTTCACGTCTGGATATTATGTTTGTGTATCAACTTCAGGACAAGGATTACTTTCTGATCTTTTATTTAAATGTGCTACTTTTTAGAGATCTGTCAGTGTTTTGGATCATATACTATCAATACATCAAATGATCAGCTCACAGATTGAACATTCAGACTAGAAATCTATAGCATTATTTGCATCATTGCATAAATGCCCTAGAATGATTTTTACCTAGTTCAAACATCTCTTCTTACTCTAGTGATTTTACAGATATAATAATGTAAACATCTGTGACTCATCAAGCCATGTGTTAATTCTTGTTTATTCCTTAGCTTAAATAACAGACTCTGCCTGGCCAACAACATATCCAACCCTAAACCAGGACAGTATTTTGACAAAATAAGCCAGTAGATGGCAGTAACGATTAGCAAAAACTAAAGTTGAACTTTTCCTAGGTTATTGAACAATAATTATATTATCCTAAAAATTCTCAATGATAGATGACAAAGAATTTGCTTAACTACAATAAATATTTATTTATTGGCACATTTAACTGATTAGAGAAGCCTGATTGCAACGAGTACATAATAATACTTTGAGATGATTTTTTTTTAATACCCTGGATTAAAAGTTGTACTTTTTTGCAAATTGTTACCTTTGTCTCTATTTTCACAATTATACAGTTCAAGTATCACCTTAAACTTTTTAAATAAAACACTTCACATAAAGCAGTAAACTACAGAATGTACTCAGACTTGGAGGAAAGTAGAGCTGTCCTGTTCTTTATGATTGTGTAATGTTGATTACTGATGAACAACCTTAAAAGCAGCGAGCTGACTTTTATTTGTTCAAGGCAGTCATTGAGGTCTTGTTTGTTAATTTATTTATTTTTGTTATTTTCTCAGAGTATTCCCTCGTGGATCTTATGTCTCACCCAAGACAGAGTGCAAGTCATAGTATAATTTTTTTTAATGTGCTTAGGCAGCATGTGTTGATATGACTCCCAGAGTTTAAATACTACAGATTATAGAGGCTATATAAGCATGATAAAGGAGTATAAACCTAATTTAAAAGGTTCTGCTCATAAATATTATTTATTTCAAATCTCGCTATAGTTTTATAATAGTCAACAAATAGGGATTCTGATAACAGAGTTTAGATTTAATAAAGAAGAACTCAGAAAGGAACAAGAGTTTGTCGTGGTGATTGTAGTTAAACTCCACTGGTTCTGTTTCTCAGTCTACATAGTCAATAGCTGTTGCTATATTTAAGAGTTCTCCCCTCTAATAAAGTGCATACACTTAGAACTCTTGCATGAAATGATATCATGGACTAGATGCAAACAATGTAGTATACAGCTAGAAAAAAATGTGAATATAAAAACACCATGAATTACACAGCTCAAACAATCCTGGTGAGTCTGTTGCTTAATGAGAATAAATTGAATTGAGCAAGGCTCTAAGTGTATCCACTGGAGTAAATGAAGGCTCTAAATTCTGTAGCAAGCCACTGGAGTGTGTCACACAAGCATCCAAAGAAAACAGGTGGTGATTTCAGATTTCCCAGGTGAGGATTACAATCAGGTTGCAATTGTGGATCTCTCCAGTGTGAGAGCAAATATGGATTGTTCTTTATAGTCACGCTCTGCTGGTGTTCTGTTTACTGCAGACACTGCCTTTTCAAGCAATGTCTACTTTACAGGCAGATAAATTCATCCCTTTTCCAAGGACATTTGTAATTGTCACAGCCTTTGCTGTTTTCTTTAACTGGGGTGAATCATCTGTTTAACTAAATGGTAAGAAAGCACTTCGTTTCTTCCCTCTTCAACTGGCTGTGGCTCTCTGTCATGCTTTATGAAATGCCCCCTGCTAATCAAAGCCAACAGTGCATAATGGACTTTTGTGAAAGCTGAAATGTATTTATTCCAAGTACAAAGCCTGCTAGCAGCCCGTGATTTAATCTTTGCTATTTGTTTTTCCTTATCAAGTGATTGACAGGAAGAGGCAGGCACAATCCATTTTTCTGATTAATACAGTGCCATGCACTTTGATTTTCTCCTCATGAAGGTTACAAAGACTCAGTAATACCATCAGAAATAAAGAAGAAGGAGAGAATGTGATCTGTTTTCTGATTTGAGTCTGTGGGGTGGAGGGGAAGAAATGTGGAGATCAGAAGAGACTAGGAGAAAATGGCAGCCCTCCAGCTGGTTTGCCAGAAGCTGGTGTTCTCCTACCAGAAATCATTCTACGAGCCTCTTCCTTGCCACCCACATTACCAACCTAATATGCTTGAATCAGTCTTCCTGTGGCAGCTGGCACTGTGTTCTGTTTTGCCATAGCAGTGAGGTGATACGTACCTTACAACGAATGCCATCACTAGCTCTAAATTTAATAAAATACGAAAATCCTTATGATTTTTCCATTTCACCGTAGAAAAATGAACTTCTCAGCTCTTAAGAGCCTGTGGTAGGCACTGACAGCATATTTGAAGAGCTTGATACATAAGAGAAGTTCATTAATTATTGTTCTTGTCCTTGTATCTCTTTTCAACTTAGTAATCACTGACAACGTTATACAAAAATAAATCATTATAAGAAGGAAATGCTCTGTTTTTCCTCAAATGAAAGAAAGCTTCCATGAATTTACTGTGAGTTAATGTTCAAAACTGTCCCCCTTTTTCTTTTTAAATGTTTCCTAAGACTATATGTTTGGTACAAATTGCACTTAAAGGATTGAAATAGAAAGACACAAAGTTGGGTGGGTAAGGAAGACGGGATGACTCTGAGAAAATACAATCAAAATACATTGTACAGAATTTTCAAAGAATTAATAAAATGAGAAAATGTTTTTGAGGTAAAATATGAGAATGTTTCAAAGAAGACTATTTTTTTTAACATGCTACTTTACTTATCATATGTAAGTAATGTTAGTGATATTACTGTTTCCATAGAAACTATTCTGATTACACATTATCTTTTGATACATTTTGATACATATGCCATGATAGGAAATCAAATGGTTACTATATCAATGCACTTCAGCAGCAAGCAAAATAGTCTTTGAGTCTATTCATTATGCTATCACTGCATTGATACTGACCCTAATGGCTAAGCAATTTAACATTCTATATGCACTGTGATTGGCTTAAAATGAGAAGTGACATATTTAATGTGGGTTTGATATGAGAATAAAGGGCTAAAAGGTGCTTTCTCAATCTGAAAATGCTTCACATTATCCATGTATTAGTCTTATTAAAGAGCAGGAGTTGAATAAGGCTGTTGAAATGTACACATTGCTTTGAGGTTGGCTTAGGGAGCCAGGATTTTTCTTACTGTGGTATACTTGCATAATGAACTACCAACGTTTTTCAACCTTTGCTCATGTCTCCCTGTGCTCATCTCTCCAAACAATTAACCCCTTGAATGAGGTGAGTGAATAAGGGTGATTTGGGTTATGCATGAATAAAATCTGCACCACTAGACAGAGGATTACTTTACCTTATGACTTTTAAATAACATTAACTGTATATAGTGATGAAGAAAGTTTTAGATTAAAAACTCTATTCTTATATGTAGAACTAGGTTCTGTAAATAATTTTAATTATGATATTAATGTCCTAAAAGTTTAGCGATAATTAGGCAGTTAACAATTATTCCTTGGTCAAACCTATGTAGCTAGTAAGAGTAATTTTTTTTCTCAATAGTGTACCAGTTAGATATTATTGTTAATTATTGGCAATTCTCAATACAAATACAAGTTCAATTTTGGATTGATTTTTTTTTTTTAAAGAAAATGACTCAAAACAGTACATTTTAGAATGAAAGCTTAATTATCCTCAATGTATAAATTGCAAGACAGATACACGGGTGAAAAAATGATGAGAAAGGGTAAAACAAGTAGAAAAGGGCCTCTCTTCTGCAGAAGACGCAGGAGTTGGAAAGCAAATGTAACAAACCAAATTTACAGTATGGCAGCATTTTCATTGACATATTTTCTATATTCTTCTTGGTTCTCTAAACTCGTTCATTTTCTTTCGGTACTGCTTAGTTTCTCCAGGTGTTTTCTATTTTGTAATGTTACCAGGCCTTTATATATCTATTTTGTAAATTTAATTATTTTGAGGAGAAACTACTCCAACTTGCTATTATATGGTGCCAAAAGTGCTGTTCAAGAATACTCGGGTTGGTAGACAAGTGCAATCTGTTTTTATGGCTTACAAATACAATTTCCTAGTAGGTTCTCTTTCTGATTGTTTTTCTCATGTGTTCTTAAGCTATAGTCCTGCTTTGTAGCCTTGGATTTTCTCCAGGTCTTCTTTCTCTTTTGAGGGCTCAGGTATTGGTGGGTACCACAGCCTGCTCCTTCATGATTGCTGTACTTTCATTTCCCCATTGGTCTGATTTGTTATGTACTTCCATGGATTAATTTAAGAGAATGATGAAGGACATAAAATATGTAGAATTGACCTGAAAACACCTACAATTAACCTCTAAGATACATATTTAGTTGTGTGTGTGTGTGTGTGTGTGTGTGTGTGTGTGTGTGCATGCACACATAGATATCATCTGCACAGTATAGAAAACCAGGAGGCTCTGATGAAAGGAATCTAACTAAAACATTCATATATCTTTAGATTTACATCAGGTAACGAAAAGTAAGTAGAGTTTGTTCACAATCCTGCTACTGATTGTGATTGGCAAGTTGTAAAAAATGAATGCGGCACCTTAGGTTGATTACTACCTATGCAAGGTGAGAAAATTACAAGGAAATAGCTGTGTCTGTTCCAAAGACTGAGTCATTGAACAGAGAGTACAGGGCTTTCAGAATGATCTAATAATCACACGTACTTTCATTTTAGCATTCCTAAAATAGTGACTGCCTTGGTTCTAATAGTGCTTGAAATCTATCATAGAGTTACCAGTTGTTTGTCAAGTAGTTTGGTCTTTTATCTAGGACATGAATTTGTGGTTTCTATTGTAGATACATAAACTATAAAAACATTTCATCAATGTACAAGATTGTTCCAAATACTATATTACATAAATAGAGTAAATATGGGAGAATATGGTTAACAATGACTAAATAAAAATGCAATACCTACATGTATATGTATACACCTATGTATGTATACTTTAATCCTACAACTTTATGGCTTTTTAAGTATTGCTTTCTACTAATGCCAGGTGACTATAACTATTGATTTTGTTGTGTCTAAGTGGTTTTATGAATCCACACCATTATGTAACAATGTGATCAGGGTCTTTGTAGGCCCACTGACAGCCCTCCCAAGGCTTGAATAACTTATTGGATATTATTATCTTGGGTAACTAATTGGACACTTAAAAACATTAGCACGGAGTAGTAAAGTAAAAGATCTCGTCACTTCTCTTAATTGTTTAGTAAAAAGAGTTGGCTACAGGAGACATAACTCCTTTTTGCCTTTCATCGCACAGACATTTAAAGCAGCCCACTTGACCTCCTCAACCCATGGCATTACTGATGTTGTATATCTCTTCGCTGACTGTCTTGGTAAGATTGTCTTGTCAACCTCAGCCTGGCTTACCTCTGCACTCCAACATGCGGTGACTTGTTCTGAGCATCTCTGCACAAGTCCCTCAGCCCTTGCTTTTCTACTAGCCACAGTGGGCTTCTGAAAGGCTCTGGAATGCATTAACTGTTTTTGTTACCAGTATTCTTTTTGAATAGGAAGGCAAACACTGTACACTCTGGGAAGATAATACCCCACGTATAGGTTAAGTGTAATATATTTTTACCTATAATAATTTATGACAAGTGGGGTTTTTTTTGTGTGTGTGTAAGCTGCTGTTCATGATGTAAAGCCTTCTAGAAACTCATTAGCATAGCAGTTGTATTTCTGTCAATGAAGTTACTAAAGCCCACTAACAGTGTCCTCGTCCCCTCTGAATCAACATTTTTTTCTTTTTTTAAAGATTTATTTATTTATTTATTTATTTATTTATTTATTATGTATACAGTGCTCTGCCTGCATGTACACCTGCTGGACAGAGAGGGCATCAAATCACATGGTGGTTGTGAGCCACCATGTGGTTGCTGGGAATTGAACTCAGGACGTTTAGAAGAGTAGTCAGTGCTCTTAACTGCTGAGCCATTTCTCCAGCCCAATCAACATTTTCTTAACTCAATGATGATCATAGTCCTTTCCATCTCACTAAACTGGGCACCAAATACTTCCTCCGTAATGCCTGTCTTTCGTCTACTGTCTGCTCACCTGTGATAGCCATAGGAACCTCAGCCTACAGTAACTTAATGTTCCTAGTGCACCTTTTGATCCAGTCTATCAGGTACTGATTTCCCTCATGCTGCCTTAGCCTGTGTAGCTACTGTGTTAAGGAAGGATAAGGAGTTCACTGGTAGCGATTTGGATATCATGTCATTCGAACTGGTCTCATTCACCCCTATCTTCCATAGTTTCATTAGCCAAACCCTGACAGGCCCCTCCATTGCTTATTGAAAAATATTTCCCGTATACTCAGGTAATTAATTTTATTCCCTCTCAAGTCTCTGATGGGTTGAAGACCAGATAGTTTAGTTTTACAATTTTGCTTAGTTGTTTAGGGTTTAAGATGTTTTTAAGTCTAGATAGATATTTTACATTTATAAAGATAAGATATGATAGATATTGATTTACATTCAGAACTATAGACTCACCAAGATAGGAAAGATGTTCTCTTCAACACTGCCAACTACAAATAGCCAGAACACTAAGAATGTAACATTTATATAATTCCTGACTGTGTCATGGTTTTTCTTGGTGTAGGTAGTTTATTATACATATGTGTAATAATATAAATGTATATGTAAAAATAAAAATATTTAATAAAATTAAGAAAAGAAAATGTAAAAAACAAAAGAAAAAGGAAAAAAAGGAAAAGCATTTCCCAATTCAATTAGTCTATGTGTTGAACATTCCCTGACTACTGCAGTTTCTCAAACTGGACCAATGCTAAGGACTTCATCTTCATCTGCCTTGCAGATTTTCTCCCTTGTTTTCTGTTAAAGGCCAGACCAAACAGTGTCTCCTATTACCTTCACTTTGTGTTCTTTTCCCAAATTATTGGATTCTTCCCATGGGTTCCAAGTTTTGGGGTCCCATGAAAGACTTTTCAACATATATCCAACTTCAAGTCTCTTGCCCCTTTGTATACTAGCAGTAAGAAATGGTAAATTAGCACCTTTATCAGTCTCTCTCTTTTATTAGGTTTATCTGAAAAATCAGAAGTTAATGTGATGGATCCTGGCCATATCTGTATTTACCATTGTAATCCCCACTAACATAAGGAAACGCCCAGTGAGCAGCCATCTTAGCTCGGTCACATATTTATTCCACAAAACAGAAGCACAGGGCTTGTGAGGTTCCTGCTTGTATTCACATCCATAGATGCTGCTCTCAGGCACCAATTTATTCTGTCCCTTCATCTATTCTTAAGGGTCTCTGAACTTAAATGGCGGATACGCTCATCAAGCAGATATGCTACTTCATATTCTTATGGTGAAAACAGATGCTAGTGTTTAAGGGAATGCTAGGGACAAAATGACCAGGGCTGGACCACTGAGGAAAATAAAAGCAGACCTTGTAGCTAGTTAAGAGATATCCAGCCTTATAGAAGATAGCAAAGCTGACCAGATAAAAGATAGAAAATTGTTCTGAGAAAAACAAAGTGAGTCTTGGCAAGATATGTCTGCCACCCGACAAATCCAGTGAGGTATGTATGCAAGGCTCTATTGCCCTTTCTTGATTTTAAACAAGAATGGCTTCTGAAAATACCACCTGATTGAGAAAAGAGATCACTCCAGACCACCCTGTTGATAAGAAGCTAAATATCCTCATATTTCAAAACTATAAGCTTCAGTTTACTACCTGGGAAAGAAAAACAAAAGTAAAAACAAACAAAACCCACCACCAGATGGTTTCTTGTCTATTTCTTTCTTTCATTTTACTCCTTCCTTCCCTTCCCCTATTTCTCCCCTTCATCCTTTCTTTCTCTTTTGTCCTGAGAATGGACTTTAAGCTTAGTTCCTCGGCATCTTACTGCCTACCTGCCTTATCACTTTCTGTAGTGCTGCACTATGACACTAAACTATGTCAGACTGATGCAAAGATGTATTGCAGGCCCTGTTCTGGAGTTTGTAAGGTCTTGAATGTCTTGTATACAGCCCAAGTATTTGAAGCAGCAGCAGAAGCAGCAGCAGCAGCAGCAGCAGCAGCAGCAGCAGCAGCAGCAGCAGCAATGATTAACAATTTCTGAGATGATACTGATTTTGTGTGTCTAGGAGAAATATCTTGATCTGTTGGGCAACAGTGCTATGATTATAGCTGTGACTTGCCTGCTGAAGCTGTATTATTCTCACCATGACACATAGAGCTAGGAAGGGGACAAACCACACGGTTATCATGCTGAGAATCAAACCTGGCAGTAGTTCACATTACTTTTGTGCATTGCACATGGATACACTAAATTTCTGAGAATCTGTGGGCATGCAATTTACACTTCTATTGTTATTGAATAGATGGATGATGAATTTGGTTAGAAAACATGCAATCTGTGATGTACATAGGTTAAAAGTGCATAGACATAAAAGGCCATCTCTATGTCAATACATAAGATTGAATAAAGATAAAACTATGTTATTAACTTATTTGTAATAATAATATAAAATGAAAAAAATAATTAGCTAATTTCTGGTCTTGTGGCTTAAAATAAAAGTACTCACTTATCTTACCAATAAGCATAGATTTATTGTTTGTCTTGGAAAGTTAAATTCTTTTCATGAGTTGGTTATAAAATAATTATTTATAAGCTTCTAAGTAATTGAGATAATTATTATAAAAATTGAACAATTCTGTCATGAGCAAAATGCTTGATTAAAGAATGAATCACAGCCTATTCAAATAGATTTATTGCTGGCTAAAATGTTAAAACAAAAATATTTTGCTTATTATAGCTCTTTGTGTTACAAAATAAATTTATTTTCTTACGCATTTTTTAAAGCTTATACCTGACACTTTAAATCCTTAGGAATTAGATACTTTCATAATATAATAAAATACTCACAGTACAAAACACGATGAATTATTTGAATATATTATTTGATTTAATTATTAAAAAGAACCTGCTACTACATTAAATTTTCAGTTAAAAAAGACTAATATTGTTAACTTTTGTAGAATGAGACAACAAATCACAGACACATGCACATGTATATGCACACTGTGCTGCACGTGTGTACACACATGCACCCGCACCCAATGTGCAACTCAGAAACTAACTGAAGTATAATTATTTTCTTATATTTTTTTTCTGTAAAAAGAAGGCAAGGCCACAGGATATGAAACATTTTGTTCTGCACTTTGCTGTTCTTTCTGTGCTAGGGCGAGAATGACTGCTAAAATAACGTAATTAGTGTTACTTCAATAGTGCTCTCTGTATATATCAGGGATGATAGAATGGTACCTTTACAAATGAAAACTTGAAAGTGACATTAAGTTCCTAAAGGATAAACTACCAAATCCTCTTTCCTGTTCCCTCTTTTCTCCATGTGGAATAGGAAGAATGTCCCCATTTTCTCATCTCAAAAGGACAGGGGATGCTGACTCCCATTTTAGGACCAAGTCTGCAAACTAGCACTTTCAGGCTAGCCCTTCTCAACTTGGTGTGTTGTGTTCCAGTTGTATGCAGCGTCTAGTTATTATCGATGGTTTGTCTCTAACACTCATATTTTGTATCTTTTTCCTTTAGTTCCTCAGAGGTATGTTGGTAGAGCAGATTAAAACAGGAAACAAGGGCTGAAGAGATAGCTCAGTAAGGAGCATCACTTACTGCTCCTTCAGAGCACTCAAGTTTGGTTCCCAGTATCCATGTCATGCGGCCTGTACCTCCAGCTCCAGGGCATTCAGCACCCTCTTCTTGTCTCCACTGGCACCATCATAAATGTGTATATACATATACTTAGTAGAGCATCCATAAGCAAGTAACAAAGTAAAATTTAAAAGTAGTAAGATGAAAATAAGGTATATTAAGACCTATATATTTCATATGTATATGGGCAACACTTATAGCTTATAGGACATATTCCCAACCTGGGGAGGATTTAGAGAAGTGATGGAACAAAGGAAAGTGGTTTGATTTTCCAAAGGCAACAAAACATGGAAGAGAAAAGTCCTATTCCTCTCTTGGAGTTAGCCAAACCTCCCTTTTTTAACCCATGCTCATCTTGGCAATCCTAATTAAACGATGTAGGCTACAAACAAACCATAAAAAAAGAAAAAGTGAAAATAGGGAAGTTGTGAAGGAGGAATTTAATTTGGGGGGACTGGGATAGGAGAAGACAAGAGGGCAATATGTGGAGGTTTGATCTGGTGATATGTATTCTGGTGCTAATTACTGGCTCCCAAGATGTTAGTTGCCCCCCTCCCTGCCCAGACAAGCACATTCTCATGTATTCCCATCCTTGTATAAACTTGGATTAAGAAATTATTCTTGTTTGACCAATAAAATGCTGATACCTGGTCCCCAATTTTAGAGGAATTTCCTTGAGTGTCTCTCCATTTAATTTGATATTGGCCATTGGCTTGCTGTATATAGCCTTTATTATGTTTAGGTATGCGCCTTGTCTTCCCGATCTCTCCAAAACTTTAAACATGAATGGGTGTTGGATTTTTGTCAAATGCTTTTTCTGCATCTAAGGAGATGATCATGTGGTTTTTTTCTTTTAGTTTGTTTACATGGTGGATTACATTGATAGATTTCTGTACTCTAAACCATCCCTGCATGCCTGGAATGAAGCCTACTTTGTCATGGTGAGTGGTATCTTTACTATGTTCTTGTAATCATTTTGCAAGTATTTTATTGAGTATTTTTGCATCGATGTTCATAAGAGAAATTGGTCTGAAATTCTCTTTATTTTTTGTTGGTTCTTTGTGGGGTTTAGGTATCAATGTGACTGTGGCTTCATAGAATGAATTTGGTAATTTTTCATCCATTTCTGTCTTTTGGAGCAGCTTGAAGAGTATTGGTATTAGCTTTTCTTTGAAAGTCTGCAATGAAACCATCTGGCCCTGGGCTTTTTTTGTTTGGGAGACTATCAATGATTGCTTCTATTTCTGTAGGATTAATAGGACTATTTAATTTGTTTATCTGATCTTTATTCAATTTTGGAAAGTGGAATCGATCAAGAAAATTGTCCATTTCCCTTAGGTTTTCAAATTTTGTGGCATATATTCCTTTAATGTAAGATCTTATGATTCTTTGTATTTCTCCAGTGTCTGTTCTTATCTCTCCCTTTTTGTTTCTGATTTTGTTGATTTTGGATAGTGTCTCTTTGCCTTTTTGTTAGTTTTGCTAACAGTTTGTCTATCTTGTTGATTTTCTCAAAGAACCAGCTCCTGGATTTTTTGATTCTTTGAATTGTTCTCTTTGCTTCTAATTTGCTGATTTCATCATTGACTTTTATTATTTCCACATGTCTACTCCTCTTTGTTGTTTTCTGCTTCTTTTTTTCCTATGGCTTCCAGATGTATCATTAAGTTGCTTATGTGGGATGTTTCCAATTTTTTTATAAAGGCACTTAGTGCTATGAATTTTTCTCTTAGCACTGCTTTCAATGTGTCCCACAAATTTGGGTATGTTGGGACTTCATTTTCATTGAATTGCATGAAGTCCTTAATTTCTTTCTTTATTTCTTCCCTGACCCAGGTGTCATTAAGTAGAGAGTTGTTTAGTTTCCATGTGTGTGTAGGCTTTTTGTTATTTCTATTGTTGTTAAAGTCTAGCAGTAGACCATGGTGATCTGATAGGATACAATTTATTATTTCAATCTTCTTGTATCTCTTGAGGCTTGATTTGTGACCTACTATGTGACCAATTTTGGAGAAGGTTCCATGAGGTGCTGAGAAGAAGGTATAATCCTTTGAGTTTGGGTGAAAGGTTCTGTAAATATCTGTTAGATCCATTTGATTCATGGTGTTAGTTAATGATGTTATTTCTTGGCTTAGTTTCTGTTTCAATGACCTATCCTTCAGTGAAAGTGTGGTGTTGAAGTCTCCCACTATTAATGTATGGGGATCGATGTATGGTTTAAGACTTTTTAATAGTTCTTTTACAAATGTGGGTTCCCTTGTATTTGGAGCATAGAGTTCAGAATTGTGATGTCTTCTTGGTTGATTTTACCTTTGATGAGGATAAAGTATCCTTCCTCATCCCTTTTGATAAATTTTGGTTGAAAGTCTATTTTATTAGATATTAAAATGGCTACACCAGCTTGCTTCTTGTGACCATTTGCTTGGAATATCTTTTTCCAGCCTTTTACTTTGAGATAATGTCTTTCCTTGTGGGTGAGATGTGTTTCTTGAATGCAGAAGAATGTTGGATCTTGTTTATGCATCCATTCAGTTAGTCTGTTTCTTTTTATTGGAGAGTTGAGATCATTGATGTTGAGAGATATTAATGACAAATGACTGTTAAGTCCCTTAATTTGTGTGGTTGTGTTTTTGTGATGGCATATTTATCTATTTCCTGTGTAGTTTTGATAGTGGCTTGTTGCTTTCAGGTGGAGTTTTCTGTCTAGTAACTTCTGTAAAGTTGGATTTGTGGGTAGGTACTGTTTGAATTTGTTTTTGTCATGGAATATTTTGTTTTATCCATGAATGGTTATTTATACTTTCACTGGGTATAGTAGTCTGGCCTGGCATTGGTGGTCTTTCAGGGTTTGTAGATCCTCTGTCCAGGCCCTTCTGGCTTTTATGGTCTCTGCTGAGAAGTTGGGTGTAATCTTGGAACCGGCCTATTAGTGTGTTAGGTCTATTTGATTTGTGACTTCTGTTCACTTTAATATTTCTCTTTTTAGTTTCTGTTTCGATGACCTGTCCATTGGCAAGAAGTGGGTGTTGAAGTCTCCTACTATTAATGTGCAGGGGTTGATGTGTGGTTTAAACTTTACTATCTTTTACAAATGTGGGTGCCCTTGTATTTAAGGCATAAATATTCAGGATTGGGAAGTACTCTTGATGGATTTCTACTTTGATAAGAATGAAATGTCCATCCCCATCCATTATGATATTAGGATGGCTACTCCAGCTTGCTTCTTGGGACTTTTTGCTTGGAACATCTTTTACAGCACTTAACTATGAGGTAATGTCTATTTCTCTTTCTCAGGTGTGTTTCTTTTATGCAGCTGAAAGTTGGATCTTGTTTACACATCCATTCTGATAGCCTGTGTCTTTTTATTGGAGAGCTGAGACCATTGATATTGATCAATATTATTTACCAATGAGTGTTAATACATCTTATTGTGGTGTTGGTGGTGATAGTGTATTTGTGTGTTTGTCTCTTTTTGTTTTTTGCTGTTGTGAACTTATCTATATCCTATGTTTTCTTGGGTGACGTTGACTCCTGGGGTTGAAGTTTTTCTTCTAGTACCTTCTGAAAGGCTGGGTTGGTGCATAGATATTGTTTAAACTTGGTTTTATCATGGAATATCTTGTTTTCTCCCTTTATGGTGATTGAAAGTTTTGCTAGGCATAGTAGTCTGGGTTCTTTGTTCCCAAACCCTGTTGGGTTTCCTGGGCCTTTGTGATCCAGTGAGGTGCTGCTGAATTTCTCAAGACACCTAGTAGAGCTGAACCGAAGGCTGGATATATACATCTCTGGAGTCCAGTGTTGGCCTAAGAATGTGGGAGGGGGTTGGTGGAGGTCTTGGAGGAAAATGAATGGAGGCTGATGTTACAGAGTCTGCAGTGGAGCTTGCTGAGCAGACACTGAGTTCCTGGCACTTAGATTTGGTTGGGTTCTACCATCTTGGAACCAGGACCCTGTTTGTCCCTATTGTCCATCAGGCCTCCACTGGGGACCATTGGAACCATGTAGTGGATGTTGGGATGCTGATTCCTGTATCCAGGCACTTCCTTTGGGAAGGCGGAGGCAGAAGGAATCCAAGATCTGGTTGCTCCAGTGGTGCCCTGGAACTGTGGAGTCACAATTATTCCTTTTGCTTTTTTCCTATAATTTTCATCTCAGCTTCTCCTCAACCTAAACACACACACACACACACACACACACACACACACACACACACACACA
>OU015748.1:16280854-16320771 GCA_907169655.1 Acomys percivali | reverse complement strand
CACACACACACACACACACACACACACACACACACACACACACACACTACACTCTTACATACCTTTATGGTATTTTGACAATTTTAAAATGAAATCTATTTTTTAATGAAAATCCAAATTGTTTTATTATACCAATAAAAAGTCAGGAGCCAGACACTGGGGTGAAAACCTGCTAGCTCAGAGAGGCAGAGAAAGAAGTCAGCTGACCTTACTACTTAGCTGATATCCCAGAAGGAAAGAGGCCAAAAATGTTCACTAGCTAAGCTGACAGTTCAGGAGTAGAAGGCCAAAAAATACAAGGCTTAAGGCTTGCTAGCCTAAAGTCCCAAAAGCCAAAGGCCAAGATGCTGAATAGTTAAAAAACTAAAGAACTAAAAGCTAAAAGCTCCTTCTACTCCTACAGGCTGCCTTAAATACCCTTCAACTCAAAGTTGCTCCTATTCTTTAATCCCTGTCAGCTAGTTTCTTGCTCCACCTCTTGACTTAGAGTTAACTTCATTAAATACTGTTTGCAGAAAGCTCTTGTGTTAAAGTTGTGTGCTAGGGCTGGCTGAACCACACCTTAATCACTTGCTTACAATAAACAGAAAGTTATTGGATTAATGGTGTATGTTAGGACTCAACCAAAAGAAACAAAAGACAGGTTTTTACAGTTTACAATCTCAGGGATCACAATTGGATAAAATAATTCTGCAACAGAAATCTCGTAGAAATAAAACATCTAAGCATTAAAGATCAAGATTTGAATGGATCATTTTAGACTTGAATAGGGCTGTAACTGTCTTAAACAGTCCATTTAATACTTGTGCATCAATATATATCACAGTGTTTTATGTTTAAAAGGATAACTCTTTTATTCTGGACTATTAATCTTTTGAATTAAAGAGATTTTGAAAAAAACAAGTATACAAAGATCACTTTTGATTTTATGATGTGTATGAAGAAAAAGGAAAAATTTCTTCGGTGGGTTTAAAAAAGAATGTCATGATATTCAGTAATATTTATGTGCATGTCTTGGTAAAATTATACTCATCTCTTGTTTTAAAACCACACAATGTAGTTAGCATTTATTTTCATCATCAAATAAATAAAAGAACTATATGGATTTCTTTGTGCATATGTGTATGAGACAGACATAGGGGGAGAGAGGGAGAGAGAGAGAGAGAGAGAGAGAGAGAGAGAGAGAGAGAGAGAGAGAGAGAGAGAGAAAGAAGAAGAAGAAGGAGGAGGAGGAGGAGGAGGAGGAGGAGGATAGAAGGGAGGGGTAAGGTGTTTTATGGAGGTATATAAATATGTGTATGCCTGCATAGGCCCACCTCTGCACATATTAATACAGAATGGCTAAAGCTGTAACGGTAAACATGCATAGGACCTATTATATAACCAGGGTTTTATATTGTAAAGGATTCATTGAATCTTACACGATACTTTGCAGAATATTTATATTTTATACATAACAGAGAAACAAGCATTTGATGTATCATTTCAACCACGGTAATTATCTGTTTTAAGAGATAGAGGAGAAAAGGTTTTGGGGGTTGGCAGGGAGGAGTAGAGATGCCTGACAGCAAAATGATCTACGCAATGCTGCCATCAGTCAGAGGGGAAAAGCATCCTTAGGAGTTCAAGAGATGGCAATGACTTAGTCAGTGAGAGATTTTGAGGGAGTGCAGCATTGTGTAGCCTATTGCAGCTGCTGTAAAATAGCTGATGTCAAGCTAGCGTCCATAAACTAATACCAGAAGCCAGTCAGGGCACCTGGCCTTTTTCCTACTTCAAGTTTTAAGACAAGAGACACTGAGAGTGAGAGTTCATCAAGACTTGGGTTTTGCGACTATAATAAAGTATAAGGAAAGACAAATAAGGTCATGAGGGTATTTATAAAGAAGTAATAATAAAAATGCGCTGTGGGATTTCTACCAGAAAAAGAAAATTGAAGTTAAGATGAATTGGGAATTAACTTTCCAATCTCTCCACATCTATTGTAGTTTTCTGCCAAGATTTCTGAAATTATATTTGTTGAAGGATTGGTTATATGTCTCTAGATTCCTTTTCCAGACTTTTCCAAGACTTACTTGTCTTTGCCTCACTGACATTGCCTGATTTCACTTTACTGTACTTGATTTTAGAGTATCATATAATCTATGCCTATGTTTTCTCCCTGTTTTCAGAGACTCAGGCACACACAGACACACACACACACACAGAGACACACACACAGACATACTACATGCACACAACCACACCACACACACAACCACACACAAATACACAACTACACCACATACACAAACACACAAATACTGCACAAACATACACATCAAACCACACCACACATACATACACACATAAACACACCAGAAACACATAACACATAAACACACTAACACACACACATACACACACACACACACACACACACACACACACACACACCATTAAGGGTAATCTTTTGTTGTATAAATGTAGTTTTACGAGAAAAGCCCTTTGATCAGGATCCCAAATGCTCCCAAGGCCTGTTTGCTGTACTAGTCATTTTTTTTCTGACTACCAAAATACACCTCATAACAGCATGATAAGGAAGGGTTTATTTTGGCTGCAGTTCAAAGGAATATTTTCCATTTTGGCATGTGATATACTGGGTAAGAATAGAAGATGGCTGGTTGTATTTCATCCACTTAGGAAGCAGAAGCAAGGGGGTGATGGATTCTTGTGCTCAGCTACTCAGTTTATTTTCTCTTTCTTATGTAATTAAAGAGATGTGTTATGATGAATAGGAGAGAATACAAATCTAATCAATTTCTACATTGATTAGAAAAACGTATAAATTGGTACATCTGAGTTCATCTTTGGTTATGAACTCAAGTTTTAGAATTTCTAAAGGAAGAAATGGAATAGCATATATACTGCATGTCACACACACACACACACACACACACACACACACACACAATTAAGTAGTCTAGTTTAGGATGTTTTTGTGACCAATCATTGTTTCAGCTGTGGTTCTGTCACGTGCTCTGAAGAAGTCTTTGTTGCTTGAAGGGTCAAGCCATTCTCAGGAGTTTATTTTTAATCTATGATGTCAACTCTCTGACATTGCATCCCAGACAATTTTCAATATTTGAGTGAAAGAGGGTCAGGGAAAAGGTGTCTGTCTTGTGTGTCTTTGCTATTCTCTGAATCCTAAATGACTTCAGATTTACCAAACTTCCAAGGAATCTGAGAGGAAGTATTATAAAAACTGTAGTAACAGATGCTGGGTTCTCTTATCATTGTACGTCGAGCCTTAGTAGGTAAAACATGTCTTCCATTTCACCATTTCTAGATAAATACTTGTGTGACTAAGATCTCCATAGACAGTGCAAAGTCTGTTACTCACAGTACAGGACATGGGTAACAAAAGTACAAGTATCATCCTTTATTCTGCATTTGGTTTCCTTCTAGGCACAAGTGAGAAGTGAGTGTTAAAAAGACAACCAGATTTTCAGTGCTCTTTATAATGTAGATGATGTGAAAAAAAAAAAGAGAATGCAAGGGAAGTAAAATATTATTATGCTTATGGTGCATTCATAATAATCTATTAAATCTGGTAGTAATATTTTATGACTTAACTACTTTATTTTTGAGATTACAATAAAAATTAGTGAATTTATTAATCCACTACAGATGGCATATCTAAAAAGTTACCACTGAAGTTTAGATGTATTTGTCTTCTTTAAGCATTTCCCTTTTAAAAAATCACTCTAGTCTACTGCTCCATACACACACACATACATCTATCCTAAGACAATATAAATGAAAATAAACCATCTCTGTCTTTATGTGTAGATACTTCCAAATCTCTCATGCTATGTTCAGAACACATAAATTTGATGTTTCTTGCTCCTAGAAATAATTCATTCTTTTAAAGAAACCTGCATAAAAAGTTAATATTTCCCTTGCCTGCATGTTTTCACCACCTGAATCCAAAATGACTTTTCTTGTGCATATATCAACCTAGGGCAATTTATTTTGGGTATCTTTGATTGAGACTTTTCCCATTAATCATAGATTTCTTTATGAAGCCTGATGGCATGTTATAGAATAGGAATTATACATAATTTATGATATAAGTAATAACTTTTACATGCAGAAGTATGCAGTGGAACTCCTGACATTTTAATTCTCTCTCTCTGCAAACACACTTCTGAGGATCCTCATCATGATCTGTATACTCAATCAATCTGGGGTTCTATTATTTCTTATTTTCCATGTGTCATGCATTTAATTTCCCTTGCAGTCGATTTATTAACTCATACTTTTCACCACGTTCTTGGAAATTTTCTGCTTGTTTTTGCTCATGGGAAGGAAGTCAAGGACATTTTTCTGTTTAAAATTCACACAAAATTCAGTGCCTTAAAGGATAATAGTTGAAGCTTGCTTACTCTTTGTGCAGCATACAAAAAAAAAACTGTTATTTTTCACACATTGAATTGCTTCTCTATTATTTTGCCTTGTTTGTTTTATATTGTTTTTCTGCTTTTTAGAAAAGATTGCCTGATGTTTTTCCTTTGGTAAAATCTTCAATGCCAACATTTCTCCATAAGGGTGAATAAAGAGGGTATGATGCTTCTTTTATGTATCATGTTTATTCTTGCCCCATCTCTCCTGCTCCATCTGTCTTCACTAATCTGATAAATTACTAATTACTAGGATAGTGTTTCAAAGCAAGTTATACAAAAGGGGTCCTTGACAACATGAAGCCAAAGCTCTTAGGAAGTTAAGGAGTCAGGGAGCAGAGTAGGGAGGATTGCGCCAAAGCTGATTGGAGTAGCAAACACTGTGGCTATTTGGAATCTTCTCTCAGAAAGACGCCAACACTTTAAAACATCCTGACCTTCTTTCTGTCTATGAGAACAATCTACTGTTTGATTTACCCAGATTCACTGATGAGGAACTATGGTCACCTTTGCAAAATTGCTTCACAGTGGTGCCTAGTTTCCTGTCGATGGAGTGATTGAGAGAAAGAATATTTGCTGTGGAATGCCACGGTTCACTTTTGTCGTTCAACTCTCATTTAATAATGTCTCTTATAATCTAACCTAGTGGGTACCACTTTAGATAGGGCACTCTAGGGCTTGTATTTCAACCAAATGTGTATAATATAAAAAGCTAATGCAGCCAAAATATAAAGACCCCAAAGTCAAATCTTGCTCTTTTAAAAACCCGAGTGTAGTGGATTTGGAGTGGTCTACCCATTAAGAAATCTAGAAGTAGTTTTTATTACTATTTACTTATGAGACAAAAACACAGGCCTTGGCAGACACTGGCGTGCTTTGTTAAGTGCCCCTTTTTCTTGCTGATTCATCCCTTAAGCAATGTATGAAGCAAGGGAGTGAAAAACTTGGTTCCTGAGCTCAAGTGTCCAGGATAATGCATCTTTACCATGGTAACCGGACTTAGGAGAAGCATGTTGCTGTTTCTGTTGGTTGTTTTGTTTGTTTATTTGGTGATCTAAGAGCTAGAGACAAACTTGGCCACAATGGAATCTCATTCTTCTATTTCTCCATTGATGGGCGAGAAAAGGAAGTTTAGAGACTAAAAAATAATTATTAATTAATTAATCAAGGTTTTGTACAAATATCTATTTTATACTGGAGCACAGTTTTTCTAACGCTCTCTGATGCCCTTTTTATTGATTGCTCCTTCTATCTTTAGTCTGTCTGTCCTATTAGACATGTTCATTTCTCAGTCTGAGAACTTCCACAGTTGCTTGTCAGTCTTGTCTTAGCTGTTTTGTGGACTTTTGTTTTTAGGGATAGTTTTCTAAACAGAAGCTCTGAGGTAGCATGGAGGGTATGCTTTTTCTTTTTCTTTTTCTTTTTTTTTTTATTAATTTATTCTTGTTACATCTCTATGGTTATCCCATCCCTTGTATCCTCCCATTCTCCCCTCTCTCCCATTTTCCCCTTATTCCCCTCCCCTATGACTGTTCCTGAGGGGGATTACCTCCCCCTGTATATGCTCATGGGGTATCAAGTCTCTTCTTGGTGACCTGCTGTCCTTCCTCTGAGTGCCACTAGCTTTTTCTATCTGAGAAAAGTCTCTCCCTAGTTAGCAAAAACTGATCCATATTGCTATGTTCTTGTGCTTTTGTTCTCTCGGGGCTTGGATGGGAGGATGGTGGTTGGAGAAGTTTCTCTCCAGGGCCTCACTACAGGGCACTGGTGGAGAATCACTGCCCTACTGCAATGACACTCTACCCCCTCCACTGAGCTGTGTTGCTTTAGCTATCTCTTTTCAGAATGTGTGGAGTCCCTGGCCTTGTCCCTCTTCAGACTGCTCTTCTTGTGGTACTTGTAATGAGGAAAGAGTATATCACCAGCATCTGCCAATGGTGGAGGCTAGAGTGACTAGCTGGGGCAGCCAGGAGCCAGTTATCAGTCACTCCCGGCTGCTTCTATGCAGAGAATATTGTACATGCTTTCTTTCTTTCTTTGTTTGTTTCTTTGTTTGTTTGTTTCTTTCTTTCTATTCAGCTTTTTCTCTTATAGGTATACAGTGTGTGTGTGTGTGTGTGTGTATGTGTGTGTGTGTGTGTGTGTGTGTATAAATATCAATTCACCTCTTTTACCCAAATGTACCTCGTTGGGTGTTTGTGATACAGGGTCTTAGGTAAAGTCTCTTCCCATGAAGGTAGATAAGGCTTTTATATATGCATATAAAGCCAACAATGTGTCTGTATAATAGAAAGTTTCAGAATTAGTGTAGAGTGTCTGTTAACTAATATAATTCTGAAAATGTTTGAGATAAATTATAAAAGACATCTATACATCATTAACTTCCCCAAATTTATTCTTATCAATAATACTTTCATTGCTATTTTTCTTAAGATATTTATGAGGATATACTTTGTAATTTTTATGCTATGAAGCCCAGTTACTCCAAGTTTTTCCTATGAAACGATTTTCTAATGCTAGATTTTGCTTTTAATATAATATTACCCCTAGGTTTTTTATTTGTTTGTTTGTTTTTTGTTGTTTTCAGCATTCTTCCAGAAAGCTGACACACAGCTGAGGGTGTCACTTCTATGTTTCTGTGCTGTTTCTATGTCATCTGCTGTCCTGTCTAGTCCTTATGCATGCATGGATTTTATTTCCTTGTTACTTTATAAGGGATCCAGAAGATCTGGCCTGTCATTCTACTCTTCAATGTGTGAGAAGCCCTCAGGACAAGGAAGAGGTTCCTCCTCCTCCTCCTCTTTTGTTTTTATAAAATTCTTCGTGGAAAAACATCTGAATATAAATATTTCTAAGTGTTAGTTTATATAGGTAAAAAGTTATTCAAGCACATTCTGACATTATAATGCTCTTCTTTTATTTTTGAACACATTTGTGAAATTTCTTTCTTGTTGAAGTTTATGCATTAGGACTTAAGCATATTTTGCCTGTCAGAACTTTATGCAAATAATTACTTTGAATTACATATATTATTGAGAAAAATATATATTTTTTTGTAATCAGTTCTCTCCATTCATCTTAGTGGTACTATCACAATATCTTTGTTAGAAATACTTACATATTTGTTTCTTAAGAAAGCCAATGATCTAAAGCAAAATAAAAGGCAACAAATGCCTTGATATAAATCAACTTCTCCATGGTTTCATTTGTAAGGAATACTTTCTTTTGTATATTAAATTGTTTTTCTAATTATTTTACACTTGACAGAGACCATTGATCCCCATGATCTCTAAATCTACTTTTATCAAGCTGTAATCTTTTTAACTTGCATGGGTAATTTGTTATATTTTATTTTTTAGGGAGGGAGGTTAAGAATTTTTAATTTTTATGTTTCTTGGAAAATGAAATTCTCTTTTATCAAGTCATAAGCTGTTTCATCTCAATAGTAAAACTTCAATTCAAAGTGCATCTTACAGTTATCCCAATGAATTCCCAGGCTGTTCCTACTTTCCCCCAAATGCAAACTGTTCCTTATGTTGAAAACATTAAAATACTATCCCAGAGTGACTATTTTCCTATTTTAATTTTCAATGTGATATAGAATTTGTTCTATCAACAATCCAAAAACTTCTACAATATGTTGCAAGATTATCTTGACAATATTTATATTCTATCTTTACCATTTTTATTTGGTGTTAATTATGGATGTTTAAATTCTGTATGATTAAATTGTATTTGTATAATAATGATAGTCTTCATATTTGATGATTTTATTGCTTCTTTGTACTGTTAAAAAAGAAAATGCACACAAAAGAAGGCAAATGGAAACTACAAAGCAAATTAAAGAATAGTCATTCAATTGTTAGGATTTGAAGGCTCCTACAAGTAGGACTGTTGAGTTCAGAACTTGTATGTCAATGTGAGCCTCTATGCCACTTGCAGAATAAAAAAAAAAAATAATGTTTTCCCATTTTTCCCCCTTAAATAACATTAACTTACCAAGACCATGATTATCGAGGGAAAGTTATGAAGTCTATTGTCTGGAGTCATGATGTTTTCTAACATAATAGTGAGTGATTACATCTGTCATACTGATCCTTTTAGACAGTAAAACTTCAATTCAAAGTGCATCTTACAGTTATCCCAATGAGTTCACAGGTTGTTCCTACTTCCTGAGAACAAAATTTGGGTGGTCATAACACCGGGCTCCATTTAAGCCCTTCTAATTTGTAGTATGAGAGTTACTGATAGAGCAGAGCAAATAGAAACTCGAGAATATCTGCATCTACCAGGGCGGAGCCTCATGCTCTGCATGCTGCAGGAACAGGAAGTGAACACATAAAGATGATAGGGTTCACTGCTGTACTTCATTTTCCTTCATGATATCTGTGAGATTTCTGGAGTAAGGGGAAAATCAATGGAATATAATAGACCATTTGTCATTATTTATATTTAAGGAGGTGAAGTATTTTGTTGTGTTTATTTTGGAAAATGCAGGGTTTTTTTTTTTTTATTACATTTGCTTATTTATTCTGCATGCTTGTTTGTTATGTCTGTGGATGGGCATCCATGTGGAGGTCAAACGAAAACTTGAAATAATTGGTTCTGTGTTTTCATTATGTGGGTCCCAGGGATACCTCACATTGTCAGACTTGGAAATAAATCCCTTTATCCACTGAATCTCTTCAATGGACGCAGCTGTGCTTTCTTTATTGAAATGGAGCCACAAAGATAATGTTGAGCAGCTATTCACCTAGAGAATGCATTCTTTTAAAATCCTAATTGCTTCTATGTAGGAAACAAGACTAGCAATTCCCAGTTGCTTTCTGGTCTCTAAGATGCATCAATACTTTTCTACTTCATTGTTTATCTTGCTCTCCTAGACATGAAGATCATTTTTTGTAGCATGTGCAACAATATATTGATTATGAAGCTGTTTTATGAAAAGTTTATATAAGCTAGCAATTTGGGGATAGCACTATTTGAGGTTGAGTCATTGTTTGTAATGGCTCAAATAGGTGACATCAAATAGGGCATCAAATAGAATATGAGTGATTTCCAATAATGGGATAAGTGCAGTGTTGACTCTTTCACTCATGCCCAGGTACTGTGCTTGCCAATTTCATACTCCTGATTCCTATATTTTAATAGTTTCTGAGACATTTTTGTTGTTGTTGTTCTTGAGTTTAGGGTGGTGACAAAGGGTCACGCTGCCAGGGAAAGTAAGAATTGCTTCAATGAATGAGGACTATGAACCTTGTTCATTTCTTTCCGTTTTTTTCTTTTACATGGAATAAGAGTCAAAGGGATGAATTACTACATCCAGAGATGATTGACACCTTGTGCCATAAAAATGTCAGGATGGTGACAAGCAGTTGAATTAGGGAAAAGTATTCCTAAGACCTACCTACGGCATTAATGGAGACGAATCTCTTAACGATTACAACAAGCATGAGCTATGGAAGAGAAGACAATAAAATGATTAAAGGCCTGAGTTACCCCTTTCAAGAAATGTTAACATAGGAAGGAAATTCTAGAATGGTATCTTAAGTCTTCCTTTGCTGTGAACACTACGACTGAAAGCAAGTAGGGAGGGGAGCATTTATTTTGCTTCGCAGCTTCTAGTCCAACCATCCAGGAAAGTCAGAGAAGGAATTCAAGGCGGGAGATCAAAGAGAGATGTTGCTTACTGGCTTGCTGGCACAGCTTTCTTACCCTGCCTTCTTATACCAACCAGGAATCCCATCTCAGAGGTGGCCTTGCATATATTAAGCTAGGCCTTCCCATATCAATTATTAACTAAGAAAACACTTTCCCACAAGGCCAAAATGGTGGGATCCTTGTCCCAGTTGGGACTTATTATTCACAAATAAATCTAGCTTATGTCAATTCGACAAAAAATTAGTTGTCACAGATGAGTTGTAGAAGAAGGAATAATAGTGCTCAATACATATTTGGGATTAGTTATAGAAACATAAACTGTAGTTGACCTGAAAATAATCCTAAGCAATATATATTTCTACTTAGCTTCTCAAGAAAATAGTGAATTCATCTGTTTTCTGCAAAACCAGAGGTTTATTATAGAGTTGATGCTAGATAATTGAAATGAATAACAAAAAAAAAAAAAAAATCCACTTTCCCCACTCTATACATAATCAGCAACTTATGTACCCCTCATGTCCTTAACTGTGGGGCATTTGACAAATTATGCTTTCTTATCTTTCATTAAGAATGGCCTCATATATATGCAACCATCACTGAGCACAGACACTTTTCTCTTGATCATGCTGCATTATTTATGTGGGGACGCTAAGCTAAGCTTTCTCTTTGGCATGCAATTATACCTCTGCATGGAACGACACTTTATTCAATCATATGCAACCAGAATTGCATGGAACTTAATATCTCATTGGGAAAAGCCTTTGATCAGAGTTACACTGTAAGAAAAAGACAAACGGTTTCTCCTTTTTCATGTGGAAAGAGCTTCAAGAAATTAATACAGCTTCCCAGATAAAATTCCTGAGAAGCTCAGGAACAAGTCATAGAATATAAAAAATGGAAGCACACTCAATATGCGCCTTGAAACCTACTCTCCATTCTGAGTCTCAGTACGTCTGCAATCAATACAGTATTCATGGGTTTGTACCACTTCATAAAATAGGAACTCCCAAGATTTTCTTCAGAATGAATTTTCTGGGAAACCCATTCTCAGGAAAAGAGAGCCACCAACATGCTCTCTTATTTAAGAAATAATCATTTCATATATATTTTTCTTTTGTGAAACTAAGCACAGATTTTTTATGGAATATCAGTTTATATCAATTCCATTAAAACTTAAATGAGTTTGCTGTGCTTAAGTTAGGGGGCATTACAGTATTTTAGTTAATTTAGCAACAACACAGGCATTCACAGTTACAGGCAGGCTACTGTTCATTTCACTGCAACACCCAAAAGAAATTATTTTATGAAGAAAAAAGCAGCCCACATTTTGGCCTCATTTACAGATACTCAGTGAACATTTTGATGATAGAGTCTCAAGTAGAAACCCACCGTGATGTGCAGTATGGAAGTCAGCATTCCGGAGGGGATAATCAATATTAGAACTCCAGATAATCTCAAAACTGCCTTGAGAAATAAACTGCTGTGATTGCTGCTTGCCCTTGGATTTTTTTTTTTTTTTTGGTATTTTACAGAGCTATTTTTAAGGGGAGTCAGACCAAATAATAAGCCTCTTTTTTTTATTGAAGTATTGCCAAGTTATGCAAGTTGAATGATGACCAAGAACACTTGTTTCAACACCCTCCTGTTGGAGAATGCAACTGCAGATTTTTACATTGCACTGGCCAGAGGTTCGCTGGCAAGATTTAACAGATAATCATGGAAACCTTAGGCTTGCCTCTTTTGAAGCACGGACTCTGAGTTCAGTGTTTATAAGTCTAATTAGAGAAACCTCTGGACTCTGCTTTAACTGATTTCTGTCGCCTAACTGTCCATTTTATCCATACTTTTGAGGTTTATACAGAAAGTTTTAAGAGGATCAAAACAAAATATGTTTACATCTACTCCAGTTTAGTTTGTGCCCTAGGTTTTTAGTTTTACAACTGTTAAAATAGCTCTGCAAGCCTTATCATCACATATGTTGTATAAAATTATATAGAATTCCCATATATTTTTAAAATAGATTTTGCATTGCATTGCATTGTATTACTCATTTCCCCCTTTTAAGCTATTAAGAGCACCTAAAATTTGTATATTCTTTAAGGCCATAAATAATTTGTTTCACGATCACATCTAATAGACCTTTGTAAAATTCTTCAAATTTTATTTTGAAATATTTAATTATGTCAATATTCTGTCCATTTAAAATTTATTAAGAATGATTTTTTTCTATTTCATTTTTTGAGTTCTCACCATACTTATTACATGTAGTCTTATACAATGCAACACAATTCTATGCTAAATTATGCTTTCTTCATTTTGTTTTGCTTTAATCTCCATTTCCAAGCTATGTCAATATGGAAGTCAATATTCTGTTAGGCTTAGTGTTTTTCATTTCATTTAAGAGTTCCATCTTTTATACATATTGTCTTCATGCAATTTTTCTTACTTCCTCAGTTCAGTATTATCGACAGACATAGAACAAACTTTTAGAGTACCTTTTTCAATGAGAGAAAATATCAATTTCTTGTAACTTTTAGAGGATGATTAGTGAGATCTCACTAAGGTGTTGGTATTGTCTAATTTCCTGTTTGAAAGTCAGGTGGTAATGAGATATCAGGACACTGGTGACTTTTATTTAGTGAGATAAAATTTATATTTCCTCTGATGCATTTTAGATTAAATAAAAAAAGACAATTCTAGTTGTGAAGTAGTTGCACAGACACAGAACTCAAACTAGGAATTGTTCATACAGTGCAAATATACCAGTAAACAGTTCTGTCCCTTTATCTTCTCTGCTGTGGTTTTCCCCTTTGGAAACTCATCTCTGGCAGACATAGCCTCTTCTCAGTGGCTAAACTCCAGGACTATGAATTCTTTTCTTTAAACTATATGTTTATTTTTGCCTTTGTATCATCAATTCTTTGTCTATGACTGGGACATAATAGTCTGCTTGCTATATTCATAAATTAAATATTAATTAGGAAGGCTAACCATATTTTCTTTATTGCATTCTATTCGTCTACTATCTTTTCTACAAGTGTCTATATTTAAAGTATGTAAAAGCTATACCAGACTGGGAGAAGATCTCCAGCAACCATACATCTGAAAAAGAACCAATATCCAAAATATAAAAAGAACACAAGAAATTAAATAACACCAAAAAAATAACACAATTAAAAAATGAAGTATAGAGCCAGGCAGAGAATTCTCGACAGAGAAATATCGAATGGTTGAGAAACAGTTAAAGAAATGCTCAACGGCCTTAGTCATCAGGGAAATGCAAATCAAAATGACTTAGATTTGATCTTAAAATATCAGAATGGCTAAGATAAAAACCTCAAGTAACAGCACATGCTGGTGAGGATGCAGAAGAAGGGGAACATTTCCCTATTGCTGGTGGGAATGCAAACTTATACAACCACTTTGGGAATCAATCTGGAGCTTTCCCAAAAATTGGAAATAGTGCTACCTCAAGACGGAGCTATAACATTCTTGGGCATATGCCTGAAAGATGCTCCTCTATACATGGGCATTTGCTAAACTATGATCAAAGTAGCCTTCCTTATAATAGCCAGGATGTGGAAACAAACTAGATGTCCCTCAACTGAAAAATGGATAAAGAAACTGTGGTACATTTACACAGTAGAATACTACTCATCTGTTAAAAACAAGAAAATCTTGAAATTGGCATCCAAATGTATGCAACTAAAAATGATCATGATGAGTGAGGTAACCCAGACCCAGAAAGGCATGCATGGTGTATACACTTGGGAACTCTTCTCATTGTCACCCGTCCTCCCTCTTCTGACCTATTCTCTTCTGCTGTCCTTCTGACAGAAGAGGACCCCTTCCCCACTAGCATATGGCCACCGCATATAAGCTCTTTCCAGATAGCCTGCTTCCAGTGCCATCGTGCCTCCCCAACAAGTAGAAGTTATCAAATCAAGGACACCAGAGTTCATGTCAGAGGTAGTCTTTGCTCTTCCACAACCCTGGAGAACGAACTGTCCATTGGCTAGATCTGAACATGGTATCCACATTTACTGCATGCCTTGTCCTTGGTTGGTACAATAGTTTGTGCAGGCTCCCCTTGGGCCAGTTCTGCTAGACTTGATGGCCTCCTTTGGGGTTTCTGAACACTCTGTGTCCTTCCATTCCCCCCTTTCTTCCATACCACTCTCAGTGCTCCACCTGGAGTCTAGCCGCCAAGTCCCAGCATCTGTTACAATCCCCTGCTGGGTGGAATCTCTGTTGTGCCAATATCCACTTATAAGTGAATATATACCATGTGTGTCTTTCTGGAAATTAAAACTCAGCATTCTACCCCAGCCAATGATTGTCTATCATTGTTTCTTCGTGTCAAGAACACAAGTGCAGCCTAACCTCAATGTCTAAATCATATCTCATGTAAAGTTTGATCAAACTTTTAATCAGGTCTACAGTCTTATCTGAATACAGAGGGTCAACCTCCAAAACTCATGTGATGTTTTGCAAGCTTTAGTTCTTCCGTGGTGGGTGGTGGTGGTAGTGGTGGTGGCTGAAGACCTCCCTTTTTTTTTTTTCTTCCTTACCTATTGGACATAAGATTTCTTTAGTCTTTTTTCACTGGGAAGTTGAAGATAGCTCCTAAAATGGATTATAGTGCTTCCTTCTAACCTAATTTCAGTAAAAAAACAAAAACAACAAAAAAAACCACACCAAACTGCCACATCGCAGTTATTTGGGAATGGGATAATAAATCCAACTCCCATGGTAGTAAAGTTAAGTACTAAAAATTTTTTGAAATGAATTTCAAAATTTGAAAGAATTTTGAAAATTTTGAAATGAAATATGATAATTTTCATGGATAAGTCCTGCACTCTTTATTTTACCTTTATTAAAAGGGCTGGGTCTTCTATTTCTGCCTCCTTTGTGTTTTTGTGTGGCAATCTGTAGCAAGTCACTATAGGCTTCATAGCTGAAAGAAATCTCTATCTATAGATTCTTAGAAATATTTATCTTTTTCTACTAATCTGGAAATATGGCTCCTTGGAACTATAAAGGACTTTGGTGCAAATCATGATTATCAGATCCTATTACCAATTTCACACAAGTTGTTTCTAAAATTTGTTGTTATTGAAGTAATCCACATTAGAGTTTCTCAGTATTGGCCTTTGCAATATTTCATTTATTTCTCTGTAACTTTTCATGTCAAGTAAATAATAGGAAGTTGCCATTATGTATGTGAGATGATTTTATATAGGCTTTTCGGATCTTCCCATAGTCATGCAATTATTCCATGGAAAATTTGAGGCTTATGCCTGCCAGATTAAACATAAAATGAATCAATATAGTGCTTTGCTCCTGTATCTGAAGCTATTTTCTATGGGTGCTTGTACATTTGGAATCTGGAAAACAAATGCATTGTTGATATAGTCAGTATTCTCCTTATGCTGTAAAAGACTTCATCAGCATGCAGGCAGAATACTCTCTTCAAACTATTTCTGGAATTTAAGATTGACTTTATACTTCTCCAAGACTTTACATCGTGACCTTCTCTTATGGCTCTGTTGAATGAGACAGGGTACATTATGTACCATTAGAACCGAAGTAGCATTTCATCCACCTGCATTCATATAGACACAAGCAGACTTTACAATTGCTCAGAAACCTACCTTCTTTGAGAACCAAAGTACATGCTTCCTTACATTTATCTATCACTGTGGCCTGACTAGAAACTTAACAAATATTGTTAATATTTATTTATTTTTAAATTTTTTAAATTTATTAATTTATTCTTGTTCCATCTCAATGGTTATCTCATCTCTTGTATCCTCCCATTCTTCCCTCCCTCCCATTTTCCCCTTATTCCCCTCCCCTATGACTGTTCCAGAGAGGGATTACCTCCCCCTGTATATGCTCATAGGGTATCAAGTCTCTTCTTGGTGACCTGCTGTCATTCCTCTGAGTGCCACCAGGTCTCCCCCTCCAGGGGACATAGTCAAATGTGAGGCACCAGAGTACGTGAGCAAGTCATATCCCACTCTCCACTCAAGTGTGGAGACTGTTCTGACCATTGGCTAGATCTGGGTAGGAGTTTAAAGTTTACCGCCTGTATTGTCCTTGTTAATATTTATACATCTTTGTGTCTGAATATATTTTTTCAGAAAGGTCATCTCTAATTGTTATTAATTTGTTTGAGGCTACACATAAAATATTAAAAAAACTATGATATATTAAGCAAATATACAAAAATTAACTGTAATATATTGAATTTTTAATTCAAAAAAAGCAGCTACCCCTTAGCCTAAGATCACATCTCTTTTATCCCACATAGTCTAGCCCCAGGAATATGAAAAAACATGATGCAAAATATAGAGTAATTTGGCAATGTAGTGTACACATTAAATTATTTACTTTCTGAACACATTGTTTTAACCATTTTCATTTTCTTTTCTCTTGCTGAACTTTAGGATTATATATGCTTCAAGATTTTATGTGTGTATGAGTTTTGAATGTATGTGTCAGTAAACTGAATATATTCAAAGAAAGAAGTTATGATGTAACTCATTCTTTGAAAAGTTCAAAGTATATTTTGGATATTTGCCCTTTGTTGGATGTAGGGTTGGTGAAGATCTTTTCCCAGTCTGTAGGATGTTTTGTTCTTTTGACAGTGTCATTTGCCTTACAGAATCTTTTCAGTTCCATGAGATCCCATTAATTAATTGTTGATCTTAGAGCCTGAACTGTTGGTGTTCTGTTCAGGAAGTTGTCTCCTGTGCCAATGAATGAGTTCAAAGCTCTTCCCCACTTTTTCTTCTAACAGAGTTAGTGTGTCTGGTTTTATGTTGGGGTCTATAATCTATTTGGACTTTAGTTTTGTGCAGGATGATAAATATGGATCTACTTGCATTTTTCTACATGTTGCTATCCAGTTAGACCAGCACAGGTTAACTCCTGGCTACACACATCTCTGTTCCTGCTGAAGAGTTCGCACCTTTTCTCTAACCCCGGAATTACTTTTAAAAAGTTATCTTTTCTTCTCTACTTTTCCTGTTCATATTTTAAGAAATACCTTGACTCTGTCTCATATCAAATCCTGACATCTGAGAATGTAAATCCATTGTCTGTTCACGCTTTTACCTCCCTCCATGCTCTCCGAAGCTTGTCTCTATCCATTTACCTTAAGCAGCATATGTTTCAGTATTTATGCCTCCCTCTCTTATGTGCAGTCTCTTGTTCTCTGAAGAAGAACGCAGTGTGTCCAGAGGAACTGTGGAAAATCTCTTCACATCTGTTCCTGCTGGCTTTACTACATGACGAAGAAACTTCTCAAAAATCTATGGTAGTCCTCATGAAAAATTATAAAGTGGTAGGCTAGTTTTTGCTTTAGGTTAATAATAATCTCATATATATGTATATATATATATATCAACAAATAGAAGTTAACACAGTATAAACATTTCAAAGCACAAGTTATATTTTGAGTGAATTTTAATCTTTATATTTTGCTGTTTGTGGCATTTTAGTATATATTGCATAAAAATTTATTCCAATAATTTTGATTCAGAAGCATGTCTGTCACTAACAAATTTAATTAAGTATCCTAGATCAGTGTTTAATGAATATGTGAGATGTCATTTTTTATAATAAACAAAATAAAACATGACAAAAAAAGAGCTAAAAGCAAGACCTTTCTAAATAATAAGTTGTAACGGACAATTGTTCTGCTTGTGCTTGTTAACCTGACACACCTTGACATATCTGTGAAGTGAGAATATTAAGAGAGAAAATGCCTCTATAAGATTGGCATAAAGGCAACTGCGTGGGTTACTGTCTTGACAGATAATGACCACATAGGGGGACCGATGCCACAGTGGGCTGTGGCATGACTGGGCATGCAGTTCTGGGTCATTAAGAAACCAGGATCAGCAAGCCATGTGGAGTAATCCTGCAAAGAACCTCCCTTTATGGTCCCTGCTTCAAGTCGAGCCTCCAGTTTCCTGCTTTTACTTCCTACCTTGACTTCCGTGATGATGAAGTATAGCCTAAAAACTGAAAGAAAAAAAAAAGCCCAAAAATTCAAAAACCAAAAACCTTTCCTTCCTAAGTCGCTTTTGGTCGTGATGCTTATTACAGCCATAGAAACCTAACTAGAACAAAGACCAAACTTATTTGCATTATCTTCCATACTAGATGTCCATTTATTTAATAATTTATTCAGATTACATCATGATTGTTATCTCTTTACTTGTTTCTCCCACTCCCTGTTTGGCCCTTTTCTCCTCCCCTAGACCTCTGAAAGGTGGGGACCTCCTCCCCAAACATATGACCACAGTCTATCAGATCTCATCTGGATAGCCTGCTTCCCTTTCTTCAGAGTGCTGCCAGGCATCCCCACTAAGGGAAAGCGGTCAAACTGGGGGCACCAGAGTTCATGTCAGAAGCAGCCCTGTTCTCTCCCCAACCTTGGAGAATGGGCAGTCCATTGGCTAGATCTGAACAGTGGTGTAGAGTTACTGCATGTATTGACCTTGGTTGGCACAGCAGTTCGTGCAGCCTCCCCTGGGTCTAGATCTGCCAGCATTGATGTCCAGTTTTTTTAAAATTACACTTCAAAATTTGAGGATTATAAGACTGATCATTACAGTCGGTTTATGATGACTTATACACACACTATGAATCAACTGTCTGTAGGCAAAAAACAAGCATCTGATACTCCTAAAAACATGCACTTGGAAGAGCCAACAGTGATATTGTGTAGGCTTTGTAAATCTTTAGACATTTAGAAAACATAAAGAACGCTGTATGTCGCCTTTTACTTATATCCAACTTGCAACCAATCTGAAAGTATGATCTGCTGTGCAGTGAAGTGAATGCTGTAGAAAAACATTGAGGCTTGAAATACAGACCTTACATATCAGTTTCCCATTAGCAGCCAGTATAAATTTACTATAGGCAATATTCTTCCTAACTCACACACCCATTTGTTAGCAATAGTATTTATGTGTTCTGTGAGCACTGTTTATGTCCAACTATTAAATTCTATATACAGCCATGGGAACATATTTGCCTCCCTGAATCCAGGAGGTAAAGATGTGATTCATACAGCTCCCCTTCATCAAAAGGACAGTCATCCAGCAAAGGCCACACTGTGCTAGTCATGCCTATTAGGAAAGGTTTCAGTTATTCCCAAGGTAATAGTTGTTCACTGCAAGTTCCTTCTAGCTCCTTTTAAACTAGGTAAGGAGGAAGAAACTTATGAAATGTTAAGAATTATAATCATATTATCAAGCTTAGAAATTTGCCACGCTTTTCAGAGGTAGAATTTTCAGTTTTCTTTTGTAAATTGTGATACCTTTTAAAGGGGACATATTCTAATGGAATATAATAATATATGAAAGACACTTTCAGTGGACATGTTCTCATTAAAATGTAACACAGATGCTTTATTTGTAGCATAACAGAAAATTGGTACATGTGCTTCTTTCATTATGTAGTCAAAAAATTTCTAGGTTGTTTCCAACTATCAGTGTTTTTACACTATCAGAACAATTTGTGATATTTATTTATATATAATAAATATATATTTATTAGAATACATTAATTTAACAAGAAATATTAGCAAGATGTGTATATGGATGGGTAGCTTGCTGTTTGATAACTGTACACATGGATTGGTAAATGAAAACACGAGTACCATAATTTTAATTTAATAGTAATAAGATTAGTAATATGTTGATATAAAATATTAGACTATTTCTGTGAATATGTGAATTGTAGCTTTTATTACTTATATGAAAATAGACTATCTCCTATCCCAATAAAAACTCAATTAGTAATAAGAATTACTGAGGAGTAGGGGATTCTAGCAGGTAGTCAAGTGATGTAGGTCAAGAAATGAGGATCCAGGAGAAGGCTTAGTTAAAATGAAGTGTTCTGGATGAAGCTGGCAGTACATTATAGTCTTTAAATATAATTAACAACAACAACAACAACAACAACAACAACAACAACAACAACAATAATAGTGAGCAACAGAATACATGGTATTGAAAGAGTAGAAGGGTGGATTACTAAAAGCTCAAGGTGTAAGTGGAGAGGGGGAGTAGTGTTACAGCACTAATAGAACTCAGGGTCTAAATTAATAAGTAAATTAGTAGGTAGATTAAGTGTTTATGAAGAGATGTATGCCATAAGAGTAATGGCAAGGTCAGAAGCATGTGTGCCATGTATCCCGAGTCTCAGGACTTGTAAGTCCATGGCGGGATCTCTCTGGCTGGCAAGCTGTGCTTCAGGAAAAGTAGGTTGAATTCCTTCTTGAGAAGAAAGTGTGCAGCTATGTTGAAGTCAGCAGGAAGATGTGCTGTGGGGAATCCTGTGGATTGAAGGGACTAAATGATGAATATTAACCAGTGTGAAAATTCCACAGAATAATATTTGAAAGCGGCTATCTAAGCAAAGCAGTTTAACTGAAACACTTAAACAAATAATATAATATGGTATATCTTGTTCTACAACTCTGTATTACATTCTAAAGTTTACTGTTATAGCCACAGATTAAATGTAGCCACTGCCCCTCATCAAAGAAATCTTTCTTTCCAGGAATCGGAGACCATCATAGAATCCTAGTCTTAACTGATACAGCTATATCACTGCTTCTGCATCTATGGTGCAGGGACTATTGTGGAATAGATAGTGGAAAGATTGTACAGACAGAACGCAAGGAAGTCTATGGTGCAACTGTCTTTTCTAGAAATGGCAGCATATAGAAGAACAGAACATTAGCAATGTCAGTGTACATATTAACATGGAAAAGGGAAGTTTCATGGAATTTTACCAACTGACAAAAAACCGCAGGATACGAACAACTGCTGAATATAGCCATTGCCAAAGATGAGTCCCTTATTGGTTATCAAATGTGCAGTGGTAATCCTTGAAATCATATACACACAAAAGACAACAATAAAATTGGACTAAGAGGGTTATATTTACATATTTTTACATATACATACATGCATGTATATGCTAACAAAATATTTATTAAAAATTAGAGGGAGGGCATGAGAGAGGTTCAAAGGAGGGTTGCTGTGAAGAAGCATTGAAGAAAGAGTAGGGTCGGAAGTGACATAATTCCACTTTAAATTAAAATCATACTTTAAAAACCTTAATTCTGCTGGCTAAATTATTGATCTGATTTAATTTAGGCTCTTGAGGCAGGATTCCATTAAAGTAGTTTCTCTTGAATTTTCCTGACATATCAACTTGAAATGTGTATCAATGAAAAGGCAGCAGCCAAGACAAGAAACGTGACCAGAATGCAGAGGACACACATCTGAGACAGCTAAAGGACTGAGGAGCTCAGACTCAAAGCCCAACCTCAGCGTAGCTTGAAGCCTATATCCCAAGAAGGAGCTCAACTTAGCCCCCTCTCCTGCCCTCCCCCCCACCCCCAAGTACAGATTTCCAGCCAGGGAAGTTACAAGTGGTGGGAGTTAGGATACATGGGAAGCATGCTTTTGACCTTGCAGGGACTCTTAGACTTCAAGCCTTGCTCAGTGCAACATAATTAAGATAATTTAGTCATTAAACTTGTGTGTGTTACATATATTCTTTGTGATTTACAGCTCAGTTAAAGACCCAAAACAAAATGGTATTCAAAAGAAGACAAGATTTTTACATCCACTGGTGAAGTGTAATATAGTAAAACATGGGTCACCAAAACTTAACAATGATTTTTGTTTCTTTTGTTTTTGTTTTTTTGTTTTCTACTCCTTAGCACATATTTTTCTTGTTTTATTGTGGCAGTACTGTTTTCCTCCTTGTAATGAAACTAAGACACTGACTCTTTGATAGTGGCTATCACACTGAAATAAAGCAGGGAAGATATTTAAAATGTATACACGCATATCTACAAGGTCTTGGAAGATGAGAAAATTACCTTCTGTAGCTGCAATTTCAGGTAGCAGTTTCAAGCCTAATATCTGTCACATATTTGTCTAGTATATGTCACACAGGTATTTATGCATATTTAATAAAGATGTCAAATATTATTTGTACATTGAAATACAGTTATGCATGTTCTCATATATTAATATAACAAATAGTTTAATCTTATTACAGAAGTATAATGTTGAGGGTGTTGTTTCCAACTCCAATGTAAAGAAAAGAAAACATGGAATTAACTAAACTACATGAATCAAAACAATGAACACTGACATAATTTAGAGGAGAGAGAGAGAGAAACCTTGAGCAGGGACTTCGCTGTTACAAGCTGGAGACCAACCATCCTCCTGGAGGACATGAGGGTGACTCTAGCTGAGACTCTTTGTAGCAGGGGTCATGGAGACTGAAGAGGATGCAGGGGAACAACAACCTACCCACAAAATCTTTGACCCAAAACTTACCCTGACTACAACATGTACAGGTATAAAAATAAATCAGACATTGAAGAAATGCCCAACCAATGCCAAGCCCAACCTGAGACCCACCTAATGGGAGAACGCCAACTCTCATCACTATAAATGATACGCTGCCATGCTTGCAGACAGGAGCCTAGTGTAGTTGTCCTCTGAGAGGTTCCACACAGTAGCTGTTGGAAACAGATGCAGAGACACACAGCCAAACATTGGAGGAGCACAAGGGGGTCTTGTGGAAGACTCAGAGGAAAGATAGAAGGACTCAGAGGAAACTTGAGTTCTACAAGAAGACCAACAGAGACAACTAAACAGGGCCCAGAAGACCCTGTGGAGACTGGGGCTCCAACCAAAGACCATGCATTGACTGGACCTAGGGCTCCTACACAGATGTAGTTGCTGGCCAATTTTCTCCTCATAGGAATCCCCTAGTAAGGGGAATGTGGGCTGACTCTAACATTGACTCTGTTGCTTGCTTTTCTATGACTTCCCCCTTCATCAGGCCATAGGGGAAGAAGATGCCCTCAGTTCTCATGAAATTTGATATGCTGGGGTGGGTGGGTAGGTGGATCCCTTTCTCTGAGGAGTAGGGAAGAAAAATGGGATAATGGAGAGGCAAGAGATGAGGGATAGAGCTATGATCTGGATGTAAAGTGAATAATTAATAAAAAACAAAATCAGAGAACATCTATGTTGGCTTAATATCCGCTTATAAGTGAGTATATACCATGTATGCCTTTCTGGGTCTGGATTACTTCACTTTGCATGATCTTTTCTAGTTCTATCCATTTGCCTGCAAATTTCAAGAGTTTCTTGTTTTAAATAGCTGAATAGTATTCCATTGTGTAAATATACCATAGTTCTTTTATTCATTTTTTGGTTGAGGGACATCTATGTTGTTTCCAGATTCTGACTATTACAAATAAAGCTGCTATAAACATAACTGAGCAAAAATCCTTGTTGTATTGTGGAGCATCTTTCAGATATATGCCCAGGAATGGTATAGCTGGGACTTGAGGTAGCACTATTTCCAATTTTCTGAGAAGTCCCAGCCACACTGATTTTCTCTGAGAGACTCTGCATAGCAGTAGCAATGTCTTTGACATAAATTCTGGTGCCCTTGATTTGGTGACTGCCCCTTGGCATAGAGGCCTTGTGGGAACCCAGAGGAAAGAGATAATTGTTTATCCAGATGAGACCTGATAGGCTGTTGTCAGATGGTGGGGGAGGAAAACTCCACCTGTCAGAGATCTAGAGGAAGGGAAAAAGGCAGAACGGGGGGGGGGCGAGGGGAAAGGAAGGTAGGAGTAAGGGCTTTTTGTAATAATAAGTTTTTAATAAATATTTTAAATATATCTTCATATTTTTACACATATATACAATAAACTACTTATAGCAAGAAGAATCATGATACAATCAGGAGTTATGTAAATGTTACACTCATAGTGTTTTGGATATTTGTATTTGGTTGCCTGGAAGAAAACATCTTTCCTATCTTGGTGAGTCTAAAATTCTGAATGTAAATCAATATCTATCATATCTCCTCTCTATCAACTTAAAACATCCACGTAGACCTAAAAGACACCATAACCCCTAAACAACTAAGCTTCATTGTAAAACTAAACTATCTGGTCTTCAACTCCATCAGAGACTTGAGAGGGAATAATATTAATTACCTGAGTATACAGGGAGTGCAGGTTAGCAGCTTTCCAAATGAGAAGATGATAGACACAGTTTGCTGCTTGAACTGCCAGCCAAAATTCTCTATAATGTTGGAGCCATCATCTTCAACCTTCTGGCCCAGTATATATGAAAGACGTATTTGTGAGGCAGGAACTATTGAGGACTTTCTTACCCTGTCTTGGCAGAGTTTGACCATTGGCTCTGAGTGCATCCAAGCTTGCTCACTTTTAGGCAGAATTCTGTCTGTGTCAGAAAGGAGGACGTTTTTCCCAGTGGCTTGTTTCAACATTTGAAACCATCTCTATAACGAGGTTATTTGGTGTTCATCATCCTCTTTGAGATAGGTTGGGTATTGCCAAGAGTTAACCTGTCTCATTTTAAATGTATCTTTGAAATAATAAAACACATCTTTAAATGCCATATTCTGTATATCTCTGAGGTTTTGGAATAACTTATCTATTTTACCTTGCCTTCCTATAGAATCATATCTATCTGTTTTACCTAGTATGTATATTTTGTGATAAAAATGAACTAGTAATTGATATGACCATGATTTGATCAACTAACAATTAAATTGTATAACTTATTTATTCTAAGCAGCCTGCAATAGTACTTTCAAAGTACTGGAAGTAAACCTTGTACTCTACTTGAGTTTTATGGGTATAATACCTCATATTAGAGTAAAAATGTATCTAGTGTATGTAAAAAATGATCTTAAATTCTAAACTAATGTATCTAGAGGTAAACTTATTTTGCATCTATATACAAAATTATAAACCAGTGAATTTAAAATTACCTTGTGAGTAACAATTAAGGCATTAAGTTGAAGAGGGGACTCACTAATCTACTTTTTTCCCTATCATCCCTATATATTTCTTTCTTTTGAGGCCCTGTCACCAATCCTAAGAATGAAAGATAAAGGAAAGGCGAGACATCCCTGAGTCCTACCATATTTTCTCTCTAAATAAGACCAATAATAACTTATAAGCAGCTCCCAACAAAAATAAACATCTATCACCTAAGAAAGCAACCAAAACCTACACCAACCCCTCTTAGGGGTGTCATTCTCTTAAGGTTTCTTCCAGCTGATTTGGGGCAAATAATACCTTTGTAGGAGCCCAAATAAAATTGGGGAAAATGATTAAACAAGCAAGGAAGAGCATTTTTGGTCCAGTTTCTAAGTGTTGAGAAATTCCAGGCTTAAGTAGAATCCTGTGGAGGACAGTCTGAAATGCTGGACCAATTGGGAATGGGGCTTTCTTTGAAGCTGACCTGAGAGCTGTCCTGTTCTGATGAAGCACAGCAACTGAAGCACTTGGTGCTGGAACATGAAGGATACAGGATGTTAGCATCCAGCATGCTGAGAGGAATGAATCCTGTCAGGGAGTGAGGGGATTATAATCAGGATGGAATGTCAATAAAGTATAATAAAATAAAAGAAAAAAAGAGAAAAATATCATTTTTAAATTCTTTCATCACAGCATCACTGAAATATCACCCACTGCTAGAGTAGTTGAGGAAAGTATTTATTTTAATAATTAGTAATGCTACAGCTAGCAATATTTTATATTAAAAATATATAGCTTGTTGCAAATGTATAAACTTAAAATTATACAGTATTTTAAACTTGATATATGTAATTGTCCAGAATTTCTGAGCTACTTTGTACTTAACTAAACTAACTTAACTTAACTAAAGCTGGATTGATTTATTAACTATAAATTGCTTTTCTTATGCTTTTTTAAAGCAATAATGCACATTAAAATGTTTTTACTTTAAATTTTCAGTATTTGATGAGTACTTTCTTCTCTTTCCAAGTCTAAGCACTTCACGTGTACTGAGTTTAAGAAATGAATCTAGAAATTAACTGTTTTTGAACCTAGACAAGAAAACTTATCCTTTCTTTTTCTCTTGAGAAATCAGGAGTTATAGGGCTGGCCCCACCACTCTTGCAATGGTGTGGATGACTGCAGATGCAGTAGAATATGAAAAATATGGGAGGCTTCTGTGACAACCCCTACAGTCACCACCGTCCTCTAAAAACAAAATAACAGCCCAAAAGGAGCCCATCAGTGAGAGCTCTTAAAAATAGTCCACGTTATTTGTCTTGATCACAAGGAGAAACTTCTTTGAAAACTGTGCTAGGGATGCTGAAGTTAGCGCTCCACAGTTGGTGGCATCTGGAGGGGTAAAGGTGAGGAAGGGATCAGCTTCCTCAGGGGCTGGTCACTGGGGGTTTGACCACGTTCCAGTGTGAGTATATGGAAAACAGATAATAGGCATTTTTACTCTTCCTTTGAAAAATATTTTTTCCTTTCTTCCTTTTTCTGTTTTTGTTTTTTTTTGGGGGGTATGGGTAGCAGTTTAGAAGAGATAGGGAGCAAAAATGGACTGACTCGGTGAGTGTGACTGGGGTGCATGATGTTACACTCCCAAATGAACAATAACAATATTATTAAAAGATGTACATTAAAAATGGCAAAAGGAATCTCCTGTTTACTATGGAAGCCCTAATCATATGTCATTTAATATGTCCTTAAATCTTTATCTTAATGACTATTTAAATTACTGTGTTTTTCCTTAAAGATATATAACAGATGCATTGTGAAGTGGAAATTTAGAATTTTCCAGTTTCAAATTTCTTAGGAATTAAAAAACAGAAAATGGGAGGTAAATGAAAGCTTATATTTCATTAATAGACAGCAAACGTGTGTCTCTGTATATATGTATTCACATGAATGGTTTAGCTACATTTTTTGTCATATGTTTAAGTAGAGTCCATTACAATATTTTTAAAAATAATTATGCAATTTCAATGATACCTAATCTAAATAGGAAAAAAAGTTAACTATCAGAAGTTAAAAAGAAGTGGTTCTCCAGAAAAAATAATTTAAATGGTAAAACAAATATCTTGATTTCTGAGTGTAAGCACTGTAACTGAATTTGGTAATCTGGTTTGATTCAGACATCATTCTTTATTGAGTTGTGATTTTTCACTTCAGGGCAATAAAAATGTATTACCTTTTTCTATAAACTTGCTTTGAATGCATTTTTGTTGCCATAGTAACCAGTCTTTTTTACCTTGCCACTTATACTTATTTTAAACTCCTATTGTAGCATTTTTATACCTTAAAATTAATCCAACTATAAGAATGCACCTTATTTATAAAAGACACTGAAAAATGACTTTAAATTAGAATTAATAGTAATTTAATCATAATAACCACTGTTATCCATTTCTGTGGCCCTACTGTTCTACTTACTTTTCATTGTGGCCAAACACTTTAACCAAAACAAAGATAAGTAAAGCTTCATCTCAGCTTATACTTCCAGGTCACAATGCATCCTTGAGGGCAGCAAGCATGTGAACACAAACTTGCCAGAAACTAAAGCAGAAACCACTGAGTGAGGTGTTTTGTAGTTCACTCAATAGCTTGTTATATACTAGATTTCTTTTAAAAAATATTTCTGGGCGCTTTTCTTCCTCTGTTGAACCCTTCCAATGCATCCCATGTGTTCTTTCTCAAATTCATGGACTCTATTTTGTTAGTTATTGATACAGATAATATAGTGCTCTCTCAGAATAATGTCACTTGTATGTATATGATTTCAGTTTTGATCATGAACAATACAAATAAACATGCTTAATCCTAGTCAAGAACCACAGGCAACTAAGGAAGCTGAGATAGACGGGCAAAACAGTCTTCCCAAGGAAAGATGCCCCAATTGGTTAGCCAATACCAAGTGTTCTGCCCTGAATTGTGCCAGCTTTTTTATACAGTCCAAATTTGCCTGCTGCAGATGTTGACACTCACAGTTTGCTGAGCCCTCCCATACCATCTCTCCACCAAGACAATATCCCACAGGCCAAATAAAGCAATTCTTCAGTTGAGGTCCTCTCTATCCAAGTGACTCCATGTTCTAGCAAGTTGCCAATAAAAACTAACCAAAATACCTACCGCTCTCTACTCCTCATTATAAATTATTAAAATGAAACATCAAATATTATTCAACATAGTTGAAAATATTTAAGAATTATTAGTCAAGGATACATGACTGGCCAGCTCTATTCTTTCAGTCGTAAAATATATAGTTGTGTAAGTAATTTCATTTTTATGGTTTGTTATAAAACCATGCAAAAGTTAGCATTCTGAGAGTTTGTCACACTTGAAAGTTTATCTAAATGCTTTCAAATTCTCCATGTCTAGCCATAAACATGGAATTATTTCTGTTTGTGTACTACAAGAATCTAGTAAGTAGTTGAAGGAAAATTTTCCTTGACTTGAAAATTCACATTCCGACTCCCATAATTACCCACCGTCACCTCTTAAGTTGGCTTGCCAGTCCCAGTGCTGATTTAATTTAAACATATTTCTGATGTGATTCTTTTCATTCATCAAAGGAGATGCTTTCAGGCTAAGGATTTGGAGTGAATATGAGCTATGGAAGTTACAGGAATTTATGAAAATATCAGCTGTCATGACAGAAGTGAAAACAGCTAATATCTTTTCATGTTGATTTGAAACAGCAGGCAAAACATCACCTTGAGTTGGGTTCTTCCTTGGAGTAGCCAGGCCCATTGTGCATTGGGCAGGGCTAGAGGTTGTAGAGCTTTGTTGGGCAGATGGGTGCAGGCAGGAAGCTGGTCATGATGAGTGCAAGTGCAAGGGCAAAGAACACAGGCCTAGGAATGGCTCTGGAGAACTGTTCCTTTGCAGGGGGCGGGGGCAGGGATTTATGCACCTGGGGAGGTTGCCAAAGTCTCTGGAGCAAAGTTTGTGTACAATTGGCCAGGGCAGGGGTACTGGAAGATACTACATCTACATAATCAGGAGTTGGGTGGGGATGGGGTGGGAGTGAACCTTATAAGGTCAAACAAGGAGTGAGATCTGGTTACTGTCAAGGTAATAAATTCTTACTAGGGCAGATGATGATGCAGTGAGCGGGGAGAGAGCTAACTTCTGCCAATCTCATCTGAAGTATCCAGGGTTGAAGCTCTCTTTGACACTTCCTCCACAACTTGGTTCATTACGCTCCCACAAAAGTATATTTACATGACAAAATCAGAAGAATTTGTCTTCTAATTCCTTTCTATTTTATGTGGTTATCCTAATCTGTGAGCTGATTTTGGAAGTCTACATATGATTGACTTTGCTTGACAAGTAGAAAGATTTCAGTTGACAAATGCTGACAACAGAAAGAAGGATCACCATGCTGTTGTTATTATGACAGCTCTATAGTACCTCTTGAAATGTGGGATGGTGATACCTATAGTAGCTTTTTATATATTTAGAAAAATGTTTAGTCATTATGTTTTGTGTGTTTGTGTGTGATTTTGTGTGTGTGTGTGTGTTTGTGTGTGTTTCTCTATAAAGCTGAAAAATATACTTTCAATTTTTGTGTTTGGAGCAAAATAGAAAGGATCATTAGGCATGAAGATTGTCACTGCCCCATCAGATGGGCTACTGAAACTCAATGAAGCACCGCAGATCTTATATTTTCTAGGTAGAGAAACTTAAGCACATATTGTGCATTTAGGTTTGTTTTTAATTTTCATCAATGTCTTTCAGTCTGTGCCCTCCAATGTGTGTGTGTGTGTGTGTGTGTGTGTGTGTGTGTGTGTGTGTGTGAGTGTGTGTGTGTGTGACATATGTGCTCTGGTATCATGGAGGTCAGAAGAGAGTGTTGAAACCCTGAAGCTAGAGTTACAGTAGATTATGACCCAGGAGATGTGGAAGTTGGGAGACAAGTTGAGATCCTTTGGAAGTGCAAGGCTGTGCATTTAGCTTCAAGGACAAACTGTGAAAAATACAAGGCAGAGAAATGATTTCTCTAGTCATTTGGGTCATGTGGGGTCATTGTGTCTGTTATGTGATGATAATAGATTTAAAAATAAAAAGCATCACATTCTGCAAATTGCCTCCAGTCTCATAATAATTACAAGGGATTCTGAGGAACTTAGTTATATTTATGTAGCACCATGATTAGAGTCTATCACCATTAGGGTAAAAACAGGAAAGGGAAAAATTTGACAGTGTAGTGATTATTGTGCAGAGACTTGTAGGACTTTGTTTTAGCTCATGTAGCATTTTTTTTGTAGTTGAACAGAAATAGCTCAATTTAGGAAAGATTTTTCTATATGGCAAATGAGATGTGAGGCAATGAAATCTGTCTTAGAACTATTACTCTGATTTTAAATATACTCATAGGCTGACATGATTTCAGAAAATAAAATCACACATTTAAATAGTCTATACAAGTGAACTTTCAATCTAGTTTTACTTTATTAATAATAATAAGCCAGTATTAAAAGTAAAAGCTGACACACACATTCTGGTGAGGATGTGGAGAAAGGGGAAACACACCACCACAGCTAGTGGGAGTGCAAACTTGTATAATCACTTTGTAAATCAATCTGCCTCTTTCTCAGAAAATTGGCAATAGTGCTACCTAAAGACCCAGCTATGCCATTCTTGGGCATATATCCGAAAGATGCTCAATCATACAACAAGGACATTTTTTCAACTATGTTCATACCAGTCTTATTCGTAATAGCCAGAATCTGGAAACAACCTAGATGTCCTTCGACTGAAGAATAGAAAAAGAAACTATGGTACATTTACACAATGGAATATTATTCAGCTATCAAAATCAAGAAAAGCTTGAAATTTGCAGGCAAGTATATGGAACTAGAGGCAATCATCCTGAGTTAGGTAACCCAGACCCAGAAAGACATGCATGGTATATACTCACTTATAAGTGGCTATTAGCCCAACATAGATGGCCTCTGAGAGACTCTATCCAGTGGGGCATCAGGATAGATATGGAGACTCAAAGCCAGACTCTTGATTAAGAGTTGTGAGTTGTTTGGAAGAGATGAGGGATAGAAGTGAGGCATAGTTCAGAAGCTCCACAAGGAGACTATCAAGCTGACGGGTCTGGACCTGATACACCAACGAAGGACATTACAGCCTGTGTTCAGATGTAGCAGATGGACAGCTCGTTTTCCACATGCAGCGGGGAGGGAAGAGTTAGGGACTGCCTCTGACATGAACTCTGGTGCCTGTGATCTTATCACTGCCCTTTGGCAAAGAGGCCCTGTTTGAACACAGAGGAAGGGGATGCAGGCTATCCAGATGAGACCTGACAGGCTGTGGTCAGATTGTGGGAGAGGAGGACCCCACCTGTCAGAGGTCTAGTGAAGGGGAATAGGACAGAAGAAGGAAGGACAGTGGGAACAGGAAGATAAGAGCTAGGGGATTACAAACAAAATGTAATATAAATGAGTCATAAAATACAAAAAAAATTCTATAGCAGTATGTTTGCATATAAGAAAGTAAAAACTGAGTGCTTTTTAGTTTAAGTGAATTATTTGCATCTGATACTTAAGTGTTTTTATAATGTATACATATATTATTGAAATAAAGGAAAACTATATTAAAATTTCAAAACAGAAAATAGTGGATTAGAATAGAAAACATTAGGACAAGATTTTGATTTCACACTTCAGAGTTAAATGATCTATTTATTCTTCAACCTTACAAATTGAAGAAGGACAAAATAAAAGTCCTGGAAGGTAACCAAGAACAAGGGTAGTAGCCTTAGATATTTGTAGGGCTTGCTGACCAATAATTTGAAAAGAGGTAACTCATACCTACCACTAGTGTGGGTTGATAACCTATGATGTCTAAGGGAGACATTTTTGTTTCATTATAAGGTAGTTCAACTTAAAGCCAGTTTATGTATGGGTGGATTTTAGGAAAATTCTATAGCAGTAGGTTTGCATATGACATTTTCAAAGGCCTTTAGTTTAGAGTAGTTTTTTTTTGTGTGTGTGTGTGTGCTTTTATTTGTTTGTTTGTTGAGACAGGGTGTCTATGTAATAACCCTGCCTGTCTGAACTTTTTTTGCAGCCCAGGCTGCACCACACCTTACCGAGATCCCTCTCTGTATGCCTCCTGAGTGTTGGGATTAAAGCCATGTGCTTGTTTCACTCCAAACTTATATTATAGATTTGAATGTCAAACTTCGTAATTAAATTTCTTGCTTAAAAACCAGCATTCCATGTTCTTCTCATGTATTATAATCTATATTCATTTTCAAAGGCAATACTTCTTAGATTGCAGTATAACATGGAAGGTGAAGTTTATGTGTGTATACCCATTTATATGAATTTCAACAGAGCTCTGTTCACCAAACAAAATGGTTACCATAGCAATATTGAAATATACATACCATCTATGCACATTGTAAGGATCATCTGAAAAGTAAAACCATTGTCTAATTTTCTCCTAATGTTTAGTTTTTCATTTTGGAAATATATAATCTTTAATTCTTGTGATTTTGAAAAAAATTAAATGTTCTGGAACTGTGACTTATGATAACCTAGTTAATAGTGAAAGCAAACAAAGAAAAGAGATTAATTTATTATATATGTATATATCAAGTAAAAGTAAATAATTTATTGAGCTATTTGCAAAGTTTGCAGAAACTTAGATTTTAATTGAATCCCTAACTGTACAATCACAATTAGGTCTGTGGACTCATAGTATATTTCTCTGTTACTATTGCTTATTTTATTTCATTTTAGTTCTGTTTGCTTTGAGAAACCTTAATGGACTTCTGTTGCTTCAGTTGAATTACTCCCCTTTGTGATTCTGTATGTAGTGACAAGAGTTTGAAGACTGTACAAAGTACATTTAGTGTGAAGGGCAAAGCCTAAATGGAAGAGTAATTATGCACATAAAAGCCAAAGAAAGACATGAAACAAGCGTTCTAGTGGTCAATCTTTAAACAATGAATTTTTGGTGTTGATAGATACTTTTTGTTTTTATTTTTTATTATCTTATTGTACTTCTTGAAATACTATATTAATCTATGTATAATAAAGGATATATCTATGTCATCTATCTATCATCTATCTATCTTTCATTTATTATCTATTTGTATGATCTATATATGTGTATAATCTTTGGAAATTTGTAGTTTTTTGTAGTTAACTGCATAGTTCACATTTTAGCATCTCTTTGAATAGGTCTCTGCAAATTTATTTGATTCTGAATTTCAATTTTAACCACTTTTTTTAAATGGAAATAATATTTTTAATTTTTTACTTGATTTAACTCCAAAAACCCACAGATACACATTGTTTCAGTTCTCACATATTTTCAGATGTTATCATTGGCTGTTTACTTCACACTCATTCATAATGATATTATCTCACTAGAGAAAGTACAGAGACATCTGACTTTGTTTCTTTGGAAATCAGCATTTTCCAAAGTTGTCATGGATTCATTCATGACATTTATTCCTTCATTCATTCCTTCATTCACTTATTACCAACTTTAGAATTTACATATGCATTGACTTCTATGGGTTAATATAAAGTTCCTCTCAGACTTCATCATTGTCATTTTTATATGAAAACACCGAGAGGCAGACTGAAGCAGAAGTGAGGGCAGGAAGGATTTAGTCGAGCATTAGTTGGAATGTGTCTTACTCAGAGTAAAAATATGCTGAAATGTCTCATCATTATCACTGTAAATAAAACAATAGAATGAGAAATAAAATTATTCACCAAGCTTCTCAGGTAAAACAAATGAATTCAAATGCAGTCTAACAGAAAATATCTTATATTTCTCAAGTCACAATGTAATATATATATACATATATATGTATTCAATATATTGAATATTCAATAAGAGGGGTCTGGTCACTAAATTTTAAAAGGTTTTCTACTAAATCATTGTGAGTTCCCCATAATGTTGTTAATCTGCTTATATCTTTATTACTTGTTCATAATGTTGTGACCTTCTCTTTCAAACTTCAAAAGGTTTTGTTTTCATTTATTTTTGTTTTTGACAAAGGCCTAATTCTGTGTTTCATACTGTCCTGGAACTCACTGTGTAGTCAGGTTGGTTGCCAATTTGCCATCATCCATGTCCTTCTGTGTCCCACAGAAAGGGGTAATTGGTGATAGCCATTATCCTCTGATTTAGCTTGTATTTATAAAATTCCCTCATTAAGGAATCTGTTCTTTCCTTATACTGAATTCAGGATTTCTTGTATGACATGTTTCTCCAAGAGAATATGTGCACCATGAGTCACTGTGAGTTTAAAATGTGAAAGTAATGGATTGTAGTTGGTTTTTATTTTTATTTCTAAAAAAATAACAAAAGGAACATCTTTATTTTAATTTTTTATTTTAATTTTATTAATTTATTCATATTACAACTCAATTGTTATCCTTTCACTTGTATCCTCCCATTCCTCACTCCCTCCCACTTTCACCGTATTCCCCTACCCTAGGTCTATGACCGAGGGGCACTTCCTCCCGTCTATATGGTCATAGGCTATCAAGTCTCATCTTGGTAGCTTGCTTATTCTTTCTTTTAGTGTCACCAGGCCTCCCCACCAAGAGGAGGTGGTCAAATATGGAGCAGCAGAGTTCATGTCAGAGTCAGTCCCTGCTCTCCACATAACTGTGGAGAATGTCCTGTCCATTAGCTAGATCAAAGTAGGGGTTCAATGTTTACTATTGTATTGTCCTTGCTTAGTGCAATAGTTTGATCAGACCCCCTGGGCCCTGATCTACCCATCGCAATGTTCTTAGGAGCAATAAACATTCAGGTAGCTACAGAAAATACGCCACTATTTAAAAAATCAATGAAATTTGGCATACTTTTTCTTTTAATAGAAGAGAACTTTACACTGATTCCTGGAAACATTAAATTTATTTAATTTGTCAGCATTAATTTGTTTAATTTAGTTTAATGACAAACTAAAAATTTCAATATCTGCAGCTGATGACCAAGATAAGATTTGCATATTGCTTAGGATCAATATTAATATAAAAATTAAATGCTACAAAATTCCTGCAGATTTGGTGGAAATGTTTTTCAAATAACTTCATAGTTTGTCTTTGTTAGAAAACTGTGTAACTGACCACAAACATTTTCCAACACATTTTGAAGTGGAAGTTCTCGCACTCTTGGGTCTGTTCACTGCATGTCTACAGAGCTCTGTGGGAGCACTCAGTTGGACACTCCAGAGCTACAACTGCTACCATGTTTTTGAAGAAGCCCCCTCGCCCAAATTTTAACTTCACTAGTAGACTGTGCCTGGCTGAGGCTGTTTGTGATCTAAAATCGTTTGAATCTTAATTTACCTTGATAATGAAATCTCTGACAAGACTCTAGCATGAGAGTCTTCTAATGATTTGGTAATGTTTTGACAATCTGGCAAATATATATTTTTTAAAAAGCATGCAATTGCATGTTTTCCCTAAGCAAAATATTCCATCTGCTCAAAAATATTTCAGTATACCAAACCCATTCACTACAGTGGAGGGACAAGCTGTCCAGACTGAGAATCAGCAGTTATATGATTTAGTTTTTTAAAAATAATTTCTTTTGATGAAATGAATATTAAGAATTGCTGAAGCTTTTTGAATTTTAAGGAGATAATGCAATTGTCTGACAACCTTTAAAGGTAACTGACTTGGGGACTCATAAGATGTCTCTCAACTGTGGCAAAATGTACCCTGAATGCTCCCATTAGGAGACCTAAAAGGGTTATTTAATACCTTATTAGTTTAGATCACGGAGAAAAAAAGCAAGTTTTATATGAAATAGAGTGCTGAATGTACTCCCTTGAGACAGCTATTATGAACATTCATCATTCATTGCTCCAGTTGAGGGAGTTTTGACAATGCCTTTCATAAGTCACCTTTAATGCTGCTCTGCAAAGCCAATGAGGCCGAAACATTGATTTGCAGTATTGGCAACATAGTGTAGATGTTTTCAAGATAGCTTCAGTTCTCTGTCCCATTTTGAACTTTCTATGTGTTGGACCTCTAGAAGGTGAAAATTAACATTCTCATTTTGTACCTCTCACATTCTTGGTTTTTTTCTTCTAGTTTTAGTGTTATTTCACATCTGATCTATCACGCTCCCAGTCTCCTCAACTTTCTCATTACAAATGTCCTGGAACAGTGGTCCTAAGAGAGAAAATAACTTACACAATCAAATTGGTGAAAAATGTGGGTATTGTCATTTTTGTTCAATTTAATAAAGTCGCTTTCTGGTTTTCCTCTCTTGTGCCCTCCGTTTCCCTAACTCCATTCCTCTCTTGTTTCTCTCTTCCTTGTTTCTTCCTTCCTCCCATGTTCTTGTATTTTATTTTATTTTTTCTAGTAAAGCTTGAGCTTTACATTTTGAATTTATAACCTTCTAATATTGAAGACACATGAATGAAATAAGACACGTGAAATAGTCATAGTATATGGCACAGACCAATCATCTTTCTAATACTCTCACACACTTTTGAGTATTGGGTACAAGGTCAATTGATTTTATTCCTTCTCAAGTCTATGCTGGGGTTGAAGACCAGATAGTTTAGTTTTACAGTTAAGCTTAGTTGTTTGTGGGTTAAGATGTTTTTAGCTCTACATAGATGTTTTAAGTTGGTAGAGATGAGATATGATAGATATTGGTTTACACTTAGAATTTTGACTCATCAAGATAGGAAAGATGTTTTCTCAAGGCTACCAAATACAAAGAGTCAAAATACTAAGAATGTAACATTTATATGATACCTGATTGTTTCCTGGTTCTTCTTGCTGTAGGTAGTTTACTGTATATATGTGTGATAATATAAATATATATGCAAAAATATTTAATAAAAAAAACCAACTCATAGAGGACTACCTGTTTCTGCTGCCTGAGTACTGCGATTAATGTCAAGTCATGTGCCACCACACCCACCTATGGTTATATATTTTTTCATCTGCATTTTTACATATATGAATGAAGAAAAAAGAAACTGATCAACAGTATACCAAAATATCAAATTAAAACATTGTTTTAAAAATATATGCTTTTACATATTTATATGTATACATGTGTGTTTATACACGATACATATTCATACACATATACGTGAAATTGTTAGATTTATAAATTAGAGGTGTTTTAATTTTCTTTTTGAAATTCATTTTATTCTGTGCAATTATTAATATTGCTAATGCTTTAAGAATATGCATTTTCGCTGGGCGTGTTGGCGCACTCCTTTAATGTCAGCACTCTGGAGGCAGAGGCAGGTGGATCACTGTGAGCTCGAGGCCAGCCTGGTCTACAAAGTGAGTCCAGGACAGCCAAGGCTACACAGAGAAACCATGTCTCACAAAACAAAAACAAACAAAAAACCCAAACAAACAAAAAAAGAAGATGCATTTGATTTCCTGACTTTTATCACATATGTAACCATGTAGCTATTATAAAGGAATGTAGAGGAGAGAAGGTTTTTGCCTAATTCTCTATATGGGTCAAGTCTGCAAGGGTGTGGAAGGCATGGTCATAGGAGGCTCGTGCATATGTGAATAGATTAAGAAATAGTAAAGTATGAACATTAGTACTCAAAAAAAACAGAAGTAACCCTTTTTTCCACCTAGTATCTCACTGTTGAAGGAACTAAAAACAATTCCAGTGTGAAGGCCCCCCTTCTGATGTTGTTTGATCAGTGCCAAATTTGTCTTCCTTTGTGATTCTCCATTATTGTTCCTGTGTGTCTATTTCAAGTCCCCAAGGCTCCTAATTTGCCTCCTGAATTAAGTCGAGGCATAGTTTTTGATTCAGATAAGTTAATTAATTTACTAGCAATTAAATTATTTGGAAAGACAAAAATGTTTTCAGCCTATAAATATTTCAAGGACAATGAAATTCTGCTTAGCCTTCTTTTAGCACTTAATATTTGTAGTGTGGTGTCATGTGTGTGTACCTGCTTATGTATGTTCAGTACACATGTGCTGTAACTTGAATATGGTGGTCACAGGACAGGCATGTGTTGGGCCTATCCTTCACCTGGATGGAGACGGCGTCTCACGCTCCTTCTTGTAAATGTTGTTATTTCTTCAGATGAAGAGATGAGAAAAGACCCAAACTGTGTAATATACAGCTTAGGATGAGCCCAGAGTATTTCTTTTTAAAAAATTTTTATTTAAGGTATTTATTCAGATTACATCTCAGTTTTTACCCCTTCACTTGTATCTTCCTGTTCCCCTTCCCTCCCTCTTTCATCCTATTCCTCTCCTCCAGGTCTGTGACAGAAGGGGACCTCCTCCCAACTACAAGACACAGCCTATCAGGTCTCTTCCTTGCAGCCTGCTTACTCTTCCTGTGAGTGTCATCAGATCTCCCCACCAAGGGGAAGTGGTCAAATAGCAGGCACCAGAGTTCATGTCCAAGTCAGTCCCTGCTCTCCACACAATTGTGGAAAATGTGGTGTCCTAACTATCCCTAGGCCCAGGCCCAGAAGTTTCCAGCCTCCATGCAGTCTAATCTTCTGCCAGTCTGGACCTTGAAATCATCAGTTTCCAGCCTCCATCTGCTAAGTTGCTTCTAGAATATTTCAGCCTCCAAAGATATCCTGCTGAATAAGCTAATTTTTTCTAGTTCTTTTTGAACTCTGGATAGATGGCTTAACTCAGCTGTCTGGCTTAAAATTCTCCTCAAGCTGACTGATTCAAACTAGCTTCTCTCAGATTTTCTCTGAGTTGCTCTGCTTAAAATAACTGCCTTTGAAGTCCACAAAAGGACAAACTGAACTGTATGAACCCACCTGCAGTCAACTGAACTACACCAAACTGTACTGAGTTGTACTGTACTCCTGAACTCTACTGTACTCCCTCAATCTCTCTCTGCGCTGCGCTTAAGTAGCTTCTCTTTCCTCTCTGTTCTCATGAGCGTTGGGCATATACTATCTCTGACTCATTCTGTCAAATTTTTCTCTGATTCATCATTTTGTATGCCCCCCACTGAGATGTCATTGTATGGGTTAAATGTGTGCACTAAATTCTAGCTAAAAGGATTAAGGGTATATATTCTAGCCACAGGGATTAAAAGAGCGCACCAAGGGCATGCCTATACTCTTGATGTATTGTACCTAGATAGACCTAAGTCTTTGGATGTGATCCCTTGTAAAAGCAGCCGTGTTGCTGGACTAAAACTCTATGCTTTCTCATAGTGTTTGCTAGGCTAACCTAACTGTGGGTTTTCCAAGGACTCTCTTGCCTCCACCTCCCATATAGCCAGGTGTGTTGTGATTACAGAAACATGCTATCATGCCTGGCATTTGTGGGCTTTGGAGAGTTGCCCACTGAGCAACCTCTGTTGAATTCTTATGCATTTTCAATTTTATTCTTCTTATTGTTGTTGTTGCTGTTGTTGTTATTTTGGAGAGAGTATATGTGTGACTGATGTATGTATTTGTGTGTGTGTGTGTGTGTGTGTGTGTGTGTGTGTGTGTTTGTGTGTGGTGTGGTAGTTTGAATAGGTATGATCCCCATAGACTCATGTGTTTAAATGCTTGGTGCACAAGATTTGGCACTATTAAGAGATGTAGCCTTGTTGGAGTAGGTATGGTCTTGTTGGAGGACATATGTCACTATGGGTGTAGGCTTTGAGGTATCCTATGCTCAAGGGGCACACAATTGCCTTCTGTTTCCTACATATCAAGATGTAGAACTGCAGTTTTCTGTAGCTCTGTGCCTGCACACTGCTATGTTTCCCACCATGATGATAATGGACTAAACCTCTGAAACTGTAAGCCATCACCAAATAAATGTTTTCTTTATAAGAGCTGTGATCACCCTGGTGTCTCCTCACTGCAATGAAAATCCTAAGTGGTGCGCGCACACACACACACACACACACACACACACACACACACACACACACAC
>OU015748.1:16248694-16273123 GCA_907169655.1 Acomys percivali | reverse complement strand
AAAAAAAAAAAAAAAAAAAAAAAAAAAAAAAAAAAAGAATAGAAAAATAATTATAGGTCATTCTCAGCAACCTATGTAGTTTAAGGCCAATTTGGTTGGCATGTGACTCTGTGTCACAAAACAAATGAAAATAAAAAGTATAATCAGTGAAATAAGACTTGTGTTGCATTAATGGCAATTTTCTTAATCCATATTTTATTGACTTCTATTATGAAAACAAAAACTTACTAAATTCTTTATTATACAGAAATATTAGAAAGACAGATCATTATAATAGTGAAAATTTGAGAAAAGCACCAAACATAGAATAAAACATGATATGAAATTATTAAAATGTAAATATATTAAGAGGAACTTAATCTAAACTTAGAATTCTCATTTTTAAAATAAGTAGTAATTATCATACAGGTATGTTGTAAGTTACATTATTTATCATTAAGAAAATAATTTAAAATGCTTCTAGTTCACACCCATTATAATAACATTTTAGAAGTTTGCATAGTAATAAAGTACACACAAAAATGTGCTAGTCAATTTTATAGTATGCCACATTATCCCCAATTAGAATATCCAGATATTTGATACCCAGGTCAAACAACAAATTGTTATGAAGACCCCAGGACTCTGCTGTGTAGTAGATATAAACATGTTTTTTTTTTTTTTAATCAAATATGTGGGATGTGAAACAGACTTGTGTGAGAGTGTGTGGTGTTTTTCCACTGGAAATAGTCTTGTGAAGAAGAGGTGATGTTTGTCCACAAGAAGTGGAACCACCTCTTGCGGGGGAATGGTTTTTGCCAACTGATAAACATCCTACTATGGACTCTGAGAGGATATATACACATAGGTGTGTGTGTGTGTGTGTGTGTGTGTGTGTGTGTGTGTTTGTGTGTGTGCCCAAAACAACAGGCTTGGCTTTTTGGTCTTGCCATCATTTTCTCTTGTTTGGCTATTCATCGATCCCCTTTGATACACTCCTAGAGAGATCCATTCCAGTAAACACTTTGAGATTCCAGCTGCTGAGGTTGCAGTCACCTTTCCTGAATTGCTGGTTTGCTGTTTATTGGGAATGTTGGAGTCCTGCTGACTATGCCAGTGGAGTCGCTCCAAAGAATTGAGTCTGCAAAGGTCTACTTCCCCTGTTTCCATTAACCTCTTTTCTCTTCTATCTGGGGTAGGTTGGTTGGAAGGGAGGTATAATCATTAAAGAAAACAAAATAAAGTAGGTTTGAAAAAGTTCAATGCCTACACTGATGTAACATCTTTTTAATAAATACTATCATGTTCATTTTCTTTTCGCCATTTGAATTTTGTCAGTAGGAGTGCTTTTCTTGAATGTAAATCTGTGTATTACATGTGTGCCTGCTGTCAAGGGAAGCTAGAAGAGGAAGTTGGATAGTCTGAAACTGGAGTTACAGGTAGTTATAACCTAGCATGTGGTGCTGGAATCAATCCTATGATTTCTGGAAGAACAACCAGTTCTCTGAACCACTAAGCAATCTCTTTGGCTCCATTTGTCACATTTCTGAAATGGCAAAATATCAAGACTTTATTTTGTTTATAAAACAGAGTCATTTGCCTTTTACTTTCCATGCTCAACAATATCTTTGTGAATGTTTCTTGGTGTTATTTGTAAACACAGTAAATATTCTAGTTAAAATAGTGATATATAAAAACTAGAGGGGATGAGAGTCAAAACTTAGAGTCAGTCAATAAGGTCATTCATACTTGTGTGTATGCTTGCATGAATTTTTATAGTAAGGTGCACACTAGTGTAGGATAGTTTAGGGGTCTACTTCTTTGTTGTAGAAGTACACGAACCATAATCTCTCACCTGAAGTGTTGTGTGACACATGGGTCACACTGTGCATTCTGAACACATCATAATCCGTAAGAAAAGAACTGGAGGAATTCGCTCTTTCTCTTCTCAATGGCTGTGAGGCGCGCATGTGTGTGTGTGTGGTTTCCATGCAAGGAGTCTTCTTGGTGCAAGTCTGGATAAGTTCCACAGAGCTCCAGCTGTATCTTTTCAACATTCTCTGAGCTGTTGATAAGTACATTGAAGTCTAGAAAGGGCTCGCATGTGTTTTTATAGATCTGGCCAGATTCCCTTCCTTAGCATTCCTGTTCTAGCTACGGATGTATGCTTAGTACTATGATAACAAATGACAACTTCTGTACATGTAAAGCCCCATCAGAGTAGAGTTTTAGGAGCTGAGTAATGGATACTCACTCTTGTTTCCTTTACTCTGACCTAATTTCATGACCCACTGATCAGCTTTGCTTACTGACTACTCTTCTGTATTTTAGGACAGGATTGATGCAGAAGCTACAGCCACACATAAAGTTAACAAATACCCCATGATTTTCACTAGGTTATATTCCCATGTAAGCCTATTGGAAGTTTCAAACAGTGAAAAATCCATTTAGAATCAGGGAGATGTCTCAGCAAGTAAAATTACTGACCATGAAAGCCTAATGATCTGAGTCTGATCTGCAGAATTCACGTAAAAGTTGGAGGAAATAATCTACTCCACAAACTTGTCATCAGACCTCACAGACAAGCTATGCAAGCATGTGTCAGCATGTATACCACGTACAAATAATCAAACATAGTAATACTGACTAAAATAAAATTTAAATGATATACTCAATGTAACTAAATTACCAAGCAGCCAAACCCTGCTTATCCTGCTAAAAAAGACATGGATGATATGGATTTGTTATCTGCCACTTCCAGCATTTCTATAAGTATTGAAACATGGTATGGCACATCTCTAACCTGGAAGAAGCCAAATTAAAATTCAAGGTCAAAGTTGAAGTCTGGATTCTAGAGAAGATGTGTTGTATCTTACCACCAGGAAACCAAAGTATAAGAAATAAAGCTATGCTCTGTTGTGTGCTTTTTACATCCATATAATTGGTTTTTACAAATATCTGAGGTCAGGTCCTTATAATAAATCTGTGTTTTGTAACTTCTCTGGTGCTGAATCTTAGATTATTCAATATGCCTTTCTGGAGGCCAATGGTTATCTCAAGTTTACTTCAAATTTTATAGTATAACATCATCATAAGAATGAACTAAGTTAATTACAATATTAAAGATTATATCTTTTCTTTTTAAATTTTAATTTATTATAATTTATCCAAATTACAACATGAATGTTATTGCCCTGCTTGTATGTTCCTGCTCCCATCCTCCCTCCCTCTTATGCCCTATTTCCATCCCTAGACCTCTGACAGAAGGGGACATCCTCTCCTACCAGGTCTCATTCTGATGGTCTGCTTTTCCTTCATCTGTATGCCCTCAGAGCTTCCCCCACAAGGGGAAGTGATCAAATAAGGGGCAGGAGAGTTCGCGTCAGAGGGAGTCCCTGCTTTCCCAACAACTGTGAATAATGAGCTGTTCATTAGCTGGATCTGAACAGAGGGTTCTAGGATTACTATACGCATTGCCCTTAGTTGATACAACAGGTCCTCCTGTGTCCAGATCCCAAAGCCTTGATTGTCTCCTTCTGGGATTCCTGAATCCTTCCATCCCCCAATTCTTCCATACCATTCTCACTTTTCCACCCAGAGCCCAGCAGCAAACCCCAGCATCTGCTTTGATCCTCCACTGGGTAGAGTCTCTCATAGGACATCTCTGTTGGGCTAATACTTACTTACACTTAAGTCTATACCACGTGTGTCTTTGTGAGTCTGGGTTACCTCACTCAGCATGATCATTTCTAGTTCCACCCATTTGCCTGCAAATTTTAAGGTTTCCTTGTTTTTAATAGCTTAGTAATATTCTATTATATAAATGTACCACAGTTTCTTTATCCATTCTCTGGTTGAGGGACATTTAGGTTGTTTGCAGATTCTGGCTATTACTGATAGGGCTTCTATGAACATAGTTACACAAATGTCCTTGTTGTATGGTGGAGTCTCTTTTAGGTATATGCCAAGGAGTGGTATAGCTGGGTCTTGAGGTAGCACTATCCCCAGTTTTCTGAGAAAGTGCCAGATTGGTTTCCAAATTCGTTGTACAAGTTTGCACTCCCACCAGCAATGGAGGAGTGTTCTTTCTTCATATCCTTACCACCATGTGCTGTTGTCACTTGAATTTTTGATCTTAGCCCTTCTGAGAACTGCTCTTTAAAGGTCTGTAAAGAATTGTTGACATTTTGATGGAAATTGCACTGAATCGGTAGGTTGTTTTTGGTAAGATGACCATTTTTTACTATACTAATCCTACCAATCCATGAGCATGGGAGATATTTCCACCTTCTGATATCTTCTTCAGTGTCCTTCTTCAGAGACTTGAAGCTTCTTTGTTTGTTTTGTTTTGTTTTGTTTTCTTCATGCAAGTTGTTCACTTGCTTGGTTAGACTTACAACAATTCATTTAAATGTTTTGTGGCTATTTTGAGGGTCTTGTTTCCATAATTTCTTTCTCAGCTTGTTTGTATTTTGTATAAAGCAGGGCTACCTATTTTTTGAGTTGATTTTGTTGATCCAGCCACATTGCTGAAAGTGTTTATCAGCTGTAGGAATACCTTGGTAGAATTTTTTTGTGGTCACTTATGTATATTATCTGTGAATAATGATACGTTGACTTCTTCCTTTCTAGTTTGTATTCCTTTGATATCCTTTAGTTGTCTTATTGCCCCATCTACGACTTCAGGTACTATATCAAAGATATAAAGAGAGAGTGGATAGTCTTGTCCTGTCCCTGAGTTCAGTGAATTTATGTAAGATTTTCTCCATTTAGGTTTACTTGGCTATAGGCTTTCTGTATATTGCCTTTACTATGTATAGGTATATGCTTTGTATCCCTGATCTCTCCAAGACTTTAAATATGAATGGGTGTTGGATTTTGTCAAATGCCTTCCAGCATCTAAGCATATGATCATATCTATTTTTTCTTTCAATTTGTTTATATGATGGATTATATTAAAAGATTTCTGTACATTGAACCAACTTGATATTAAGCCTAGTTGGTTATAGAGAAAGATATTTTTGATGTGTTCTTAGATTTGTTTTTTGGGTATTTTATTGAGTATTTTTGCATTAATGTTCACAAGGGAAATTGGTCTGAAATTCTCTTTCCTAGTTGAGACTTTTTGTGGTTTCAACATCAAAGTGACTGTGGCCTCATAGAATGAGTTCTATTTTTTTGTAATAGTTTGATGAGAATTGGTATTAGCTCTTCTTTGAAGGTCTGCTAGATTTTTAAAATGAATCCATCTGACAGTGGGATTTTTATGCTTGGGACAGTTTTGATGACTCCTTCTATTTTCTTAAGATATATGACTAGTTAATTTGTTTACCTGCTCTTGATTAAATTTTGGTAATTGATAGCTATCAAGAAAATTGTCCATTTCATTTAGATTTTCCAATTTTGAGGCATATAGACTTTTGAAGTAAGAACTAGTGATTATTTGGATTTCCTCAGTGTCTGACATTATGTTTCCCTTTTCATTCCTCATTTTGTTGATTTAAATACTCTCCCTTGGCCTTTTAGTTAGTTTGGCTTAGAGTTTGTCTATCATGTTGATGTTCTCTAAGAACCAACTCTTTATTTTGTTGGTTCTTTGAATTGTTCTCTTCGTTTCTAAGTTATTGATTTCAGGCCTGAATTTGATTATTTCCAGCAGTCTACTCCTTTTGGGTATGTTTGATTCTTTCTATTCAGATATATTGTTAAGTTGATAGTATGGTATCTCTCCAATTTCTTTATGAAGGTGCTTAGTACTATGAACTTTCTTCTTACCTGCTTTCATTGTGTCCAAAAGGTCTGGGTATATTGTACCTTCATTTTTATTGAATTACTGGAAGTATTTAATTTCTCTCTCTATCTATCTATCTATCTATCTATCTATCTATCTATCTATCTATCTATCTATCTATCTCTCTTATTTTAATCCTGAAACAGAAGTCATCAAGTAGGGAGTTGTTCAGTTTCCATGAGCGTGTAGGTTTTATATTGTTTCTGTTGTTGAGTTCCAGCTTTGATCTGTGGTGGTCTGATAAGATGCAAGGGGTTATTTCAAGGATCTTGTATCTGTTAAGGTTTGCTTCGTGCCAAGTATATGGTCACTTTTGCAGAAGGTTCTGTGAGTTGTTGGGTATTTGAGTGAAATGTTCTGTAGATATCTGTTAGGTCAATTTTATTCATAACATCTATTAGTGTCATTATTTCTCCATTTAGTGTCTGTCTTAATGTTCTGTAAATTTATGAGAGTTGGGTGTTGAAGTCTTCCACTATTACTGTGTGGGATTTGATACACAATTTAGATTTTAGTAATGTTTCTTTTACAAATGTTGGTGTTTCTGCATTTGTTGCATAGATGTTCAGGATTGAGATGTTATCTGTCACAGACACGAGGACAAGTCATAGAGGCTTTGATTGACAAAGTTCCAGAGACCTCTTACTGTCCACCATGATCTCCAGACATCCGGAACATCTATTCAGCTTTGCGTGATGAAGTTCCAAGGCTCTCCAGATGATCACCACTGCCCTTAAATATTATGTATGGTCCAGGTGTATTGCCTTATAATTACTTTCAAAACTACCTTTTTTTCCACAACTGCCTTTTTCTCTATTTCTCACTTTGGCTATGAGCCCTAATGAAATTCACACAGGGCAAAGAAAAGAACAAAAATATAATGAACAATAAAATAAATTTTTAAAAAATTCACACAGGAAAAACTTTTTCCCACAGAGAATGTTGAAAGAAGGCATCTGGTCTAAGGCTTGAGACTAAGAGAGAGTTTTTGCTCTGACTGTGTACAGTCAGACAGAAACTGCTTGGAAGAAAGTTAGGGCATTGACATAACAATACTTGCCTAGATACTGTTAATTGTAATAAAGTTTCTTTAAAAAACTGCTCTGAGAGCAATAGAATATGCCCTTGGAACTTCATGCTTTACAGATATTTTACAATTGATGGCCACTTGGTAGTTAGTCTAGCCTTACATAGCATACTTGTTGGTTTGGGACTGTGAGTAAGTCATTTTGTTGTTGTTATTTGTTTTTGTTTTTTAATTAAAGAACATTTACCTCAAGCTATGTTGCTATGACAATCACATAAACACAATAGCTTTAGCCTAAGGAAATTTATGATGAAACTTACTCAAATATCGTTCAAGAAATAATAATCACGTTACGCTGACCATTGCTTGGATATTGCTCGATTTTTGCTGTATGCTTTATTGTATATTATATAGAACTATTTGTATTTCCTTACGAGGCTATTCTCTTGCTTTGTTGATTTTTAAAGGCCCTATTCATTATACAAGATGAGAAAAATCATGATGCAATCTATAATGAAAAAATATTGAGCTTCACTTTAAATAAAATACTTGGGTTGTCCCAAGGAGACAGAGATAGGCAGACAGTAAGCCTCCTGGGCTTTAAGACTTTCAGTTTGTACTTCATATATCCAGGTCTAGTATTTCTTTTTTCCTCAGTTCCTCAACCTCTTATCAACTGCTGGTTGTTACATCCAGTTGTTCCCCAATGACTGCTTTCACTTAGTCAGCTCTTCACTGCCTGCTCAAGTCTCTCTACAATGCATCCACCAAGACTTTCTCTTCTCTCCCCTATACTGTTCTCGGACTTGGTCTGCAGGAGTCATCATGGTGTATATTTCCTTTGTTGAATATGTTGTGTCCTTCCCCATCTCTTTTGATTAGTGTTGATTGAAAGTCTATTTTATTAACTGAGACTCTTTTATATTTGCTTCATAAGCTTCACAAAACAATAAAGGAGCAGTTTTAATACTAAACTTTGTCCTTCGGCTATTGGGTCTGGTGTCACTCAAATGAAATACCAAGGACACCACGTAGTCGAACAAAAAGGTTGTTTTCCAGGCAACAAGTACTGTTAGCCGGAGATGGAGCCTCAAGCTCAGGAGTGAGACTGTGTCAAAAAGAAAACCCACGGCAGACTTTTAAAAGCAAAATTAGTGGGGTCTGACTTTCACATGAACTCTGGTGCCCCATACTTGACCATGTCTCCTGGATGGGGACACCTGGTGGCACTCAGAGAAAGGATAGCAGACTACGAAGAAGAGACTTGATACTCTCTGAGCATATACAGGGAGAGGAAGTCCCCCTCAGTCACAGTCATAGTGGAGGGGAGTAAGGGGAAAATGAGAGGGAGGGAGGAATGGGAAGATACAAGGGATGGGATAACCATTGAGATATAATATGAATAAATTAATAAAATACACAAAAACCAAAACAAAACAAAAAAAGTAAAATCCCATAAGCAGAAAGGCATGTACATGAAGGGGGAGGACAGTGTTAACCTAACTGGTTGGTATCAGATGGGCTAATTATTTTTATCAAGACAGGAGTTGGCAGGGTGTGATAAGGATCAGGGAGTCAGAAATGGGTGGAGTCAGCAACAACAATCTATCTTGGCACTGGAAACATATGTCTGTTGGCTAATGGGTGGTCCCTTTGTTCTGATAATTGCTCCATAACTGAAGACCTGGGTGTGTTAAGATGGATGACAGGCATTAGATGAATTGTAATTTGCTAGTCCTCTCCTTCCCCACTGGGAGTTGTCCCTGAACCAAATCCTTGATTCTATTTCTCTGGAAGGCATAATACTGGGTTCTTAAGACCATCAGTTTAACAGCTGACATCCTGTTATGAACAAACTTGAGTAAAGCCTTTATAAGGCAGGGCCCACAGAATAGGGCCATGAGGAATAACAAGAGGGGCCCTGCAAGGGTAGTAATCAAAGTTGTTGGCCAAGGGGACCAGGAGAACATGGACAGCAACCAGTTTTCCTGTTGTGAGGGTTGTTGCTCCTGGTCCTGGAGCCTTCTTATTAAAGCAAGGGAATTTCATATATCGCCTGAATGATTAACATAGAAGCAACATTGTTTTCGCACAGTTAAGCAAAGACCTCCTTGCTATAGGAATGGGATATCCAAGCCTCTACAGTTTTGTAGGTCCACCCCAGCTAATGAATTGAGAGACTATTGAAGATGGAACACAGATGTTTCTAACTTAAGTCTGTGTCGATGGCTGCACTCAAAGCTTTGTAATTACTGGCTTGCAGGACTAGAGCTACAGTTCCCACTCTGGCAGATCCAGCAATCCCTAATCCAGCCAAGGTGGCGATCAGGAGGGATGTTAATATTTGCCTCAGATATTGGGGGAGGGAAATGGGAAAAGACACCAGATGTTCAGACATATAGAGTTGTCTGAGAAGTACATAATTCGGAGGAGGACCTGAACCATAACGCAATATCCTCCTGTAAGTTTTAACTCTAGTGTATGTGCCAAGGGATGAGCCCTGTAGAATGGATTCATTAAGCTCCTCTGGGCAGCACCAGGTGCTTATACCTGCCAGTGAAGTTAATTATCTAAGTATGAGTATAGAGGCCAATGAACTTCCTTGGGACTGGGGCATTTGGTGAAGGTATGCAAGTCCCAATACCATGTACTTTCTCTAGTGTCAGTTTGGGGTTGTTTCTCCAAATACATCTCTGAAAGTAGAAGATACACTTGAAGGGCCAAGTTATTGCATCCCTTCATAATATAGGGGCTGTACATCTAAAAAAATCTAGCATCATAGAGTGCAGTTATGTTGGGATGAGTCTAAGGAAGTATAGGTGCCTTTAAAGAGATTTAGGACTGGATTTGGTCCTGTGGTTACACTGTAAGTCATGACCAGTCCTAGCTGGAGTCCTGAGAGTCCAATAGAGGAATTAATCATTTCTGGTCCTATGGTCAGCGGTACCTGAGGCAGGTACCATTAGGGAAGAATAGTGGGTGAATCTCTGAATGATGAATAGGAGGCCAGAGTGTCATACCCTGTAGCATATAGGTGAACTCCCTAGGTCTTCCTTTCTACCAATCAGTCTGTTTGCCTGGGACTGTGAATGACAACAGGATCAGACTGCATGGACCAGCCAAGTACTTTCTCCTTTCTCCGGTTGTCTGTCTGGAGAACATAATCAAGTCTTTAGACCCGTCTGTTACCCAGGAGGCACTGGTTTCATATCCCCATTCTCGACAATAAAAGTCCTCATAAGTCAGCTCCTAAGTCACACAGATCAAAGTCAAAATCAGCGAGCCAGGTAAACAGAACACATTTTGAACTCCCAGTCTAGATGTGGCACTTAAGATCCAAGCTGTAACCAAGGGTTGCTGGGAGTTACATAGTATGAGAGAGGGCATACATGTCCAGTACAAAATGTAGAAAATTAAGAGTGTTTGAGTCTTATCTTTAGAGGATTTTCTGAATGTCGTTTGGCTCTCCATCTGGTATTCAGGTCATCAGCTTGAGATAGGTGTGATTTATCCATATCTTTATTCTGTAGATTGTGACTGCCATGGATGTGGTCAAGATCATGGTGTGAGATCCTTTCCAGAGAGGCTCCAGAGTCTATTTATGTTTCTTAACTCAAATGAAGCCCCAGGGCTTGTATCAATGGGCTTTTGTGGCTAGCAGCTCATAGACATATCTCAGGAGCAGGAAAATTTTTGTCTTGTATTGTCTGGAAAGTCTGAGTGGACTTGAGAAATTTATAATCAGACACTTTAGCTGTAACTTCCCAGGAGAGTTTGGAAACCAGAGGAGGAGGTATACCAAACATCATCTCATGAGAGGATAATCCTCCTGAAAAGGGGTGTTCTATACTTGGAACAAGGCAAAGGGAAGGAGAGTTATCCAGTTATTGCCAGTTTCTAGGGTTAGTTTAGTCGACATCTCCTTTAAGGTAGGATTCATTCTTTCTACCTGTCCTGAACTTTGGGGGTGGTAAACAAAATGTATTTTCCAATCAGTCTCTAAAATTGTAACTAAATTCTGTGCTAACTTAGAGATGAAAGCTGGTCCATTATTTGATCCTATAATAGAAGAAGTCCATACCTAGAAATGAGTTCATCAACAATCTGCTTGGTCACTGTGAAGAAGGCTATTTCTTTCCTGGTGGGAAAAGCTTCTATACATCCTGAAAAGATATGTATAAAAAGTAAGATTTCCCAGGTTTTACCTTAATAAAGTCTACTTTCCAGTAGACTCCAGGGAAAGTTCGTCTTTCTCTTTTATTTAGAGAAGGCCCCAATTTTTGTGGGTTGATATGACGGTAAAGAAAGTGTTGAGTCACACAGTCCTTCACTGGTTGGTTTTCATTGGAGATTTTGAAGTTTGAATGTCCCAAAGGTTCCTTTAATTTTCTTTGTCTGAAGTGGGTTCCTTTGTGGATCTGTTGGGTCAGGGACTTGGCCTGTTCTGAGGGAAAGATTAGTCTCTTAGCTCTGGTATACCTACACCTATCCTTAAGCTGAGACTTAGATAGAGTATCAAAGTTTTTGTCATCTTAGGCATCTAGGTATTTATGGTAAAGTTGGGTCTGGTATCGTAAATTAGTCTATGGTGGCTAAGGAGGCCTTTTATCTAGCTGGTCTGTCCTTCTATTTCCTTTGGCCACCTCAGAGTTCCCCTTTTGGTGTTCAGGGCAATGGGTGATGGACTGTTTCTTTGGTAACCAGAGAGCTGATAATAGGTCTAATATCTGTTGTTTATATTTAGTAGTCTTTCCCTCAGCCATTGGAAATCCTCTTTCCTGATAAATAGTTTCATGTACATAGGCAGTTGCAAAAGCATACCAGCTGTCAGTGCATATGCTAACAGTTCTGTCTTTTCCTAACAGGAGAGCCTTTGTTAGTGCTTTCTCTCATGAAGCTGCTGCTGCTGGTGGTGAGGTGAAGTAGAGTTCACCAGATTCCTACCAGGGCATATCTGTCAAATTTGGATGGATCCTATATACTTCTAGGATTTCCACGCAGTGGTGAAAAACTTCCAGATCTGTGTTGGGCAGCAGGGTGGCCAGGTTAAGGGTCAGGAATATGTGCAGTTAGCAACAGCAATCTGTCTCGGGACTGGGAATGTTTGTTCTTGGCTAATGGGTGGTTCTTTTGTTCTGGTATTTTGTTTTGTTCTGTTTTTTTTTTTTTTTTTTTTTTCAGAACTGAAGGCCTGTGTGTGTTAAGATGGGAGACAGGCCTAGCATGGGGTCGGTTTGCTAGCCCTTTCACACCACCCCAGAGATATTTGCACCTTGTAGCTTTCCTTGTTTCAGCTCCTTCCTCCTGATGTTTCCTGTTCCTCTCCAGTGGCTGAACCTCCTACTTCCTCCTCTAACCCTTCCTCCCGTGGTTGACAGGAAGTTCAACCCTATTCTCTTCCTTGCTCAGTAAGTCTGTAAGCTTCTTTATTGGCATATCAGGGTACAATTGAGGAGAAGTGTTTACACAAAATTGAAACAGGAGAATCTCAGAACAATGATTGCAACTGGACTGAAAGTGGGGAGGTATGGAAATCAGCATTTAAATTACAAAATAACCTTATGACTACAGGTGTGGTTCTCAATTGCCTCACAAATGATACCTTTTGTAATGTGATGACCAAATGAGAATATTGCCTAAATGGTGATTAAACAGCTTTATAATGTGAACATTTTAAATAAGATTTTAGGAGAGCAGTTGCATTTCATCTATCTTAGAGAAGTGTCTATGCCTTCCTGAAAACTAAATTTGAAAAAGTATTTGTTGATTTGAAATACTTGACAAAGTCTTCACAAATCTTTAACTGCTGTCTCCCACTGGTGGCTCATTAGGCAGTTTTGCTATGAGAGGTAGAAATCATCCTCTGAAAATCAGAAACATTTTATACAATCAAGTATTCTTGGAGTTTAAATATTAAGACAGAAAGAAGTATACTTTATGAGAAAATTATCCTCATTTGTGGTAGTCCCAGGTAGATATTATTTCAATAAGATATAACATTCATGATTGACAATGGAATTTCTATGCAAATAGAAATAATCAGTGAAAATATGTTTTACAATGAAAAACAAATAGATATTCAAAATAATTTCCTAACTATAAATAACAAAAACAATTTGGAAAAGAATCAGTCTGCAATGTAGTTAGTATTTCGTACTTTATGGCAATCATTGAAACATTCACTACTTTCATTTTATATTTAGACAGAAATGCATTTTGCATAGAATATGAGAGAACAATTGTCTATTAAGGCACTAATTACAATGATAAACTTATGATAAAAAATTGTTTTACTTATGCAGTATCCCAGGGATCTTACAGTTCCCACAAAACATCTTGCAAATGTTCATGGGAAAACTGACTAGAATTTAGAAGTATATAAACCATGGTTAACAAACAAAGATGGATGGAGAAACAAACACATTGATTCAAATAATAAACTGTTTAAAAAGATATTATAGCTGTCTCGATATATGTATAACCTAGTCAATTATGAGTAGATTGAAATATTTTTATCATATTATTTCAACACAGTAGCTGCATTTTTTCTTTCTTTAATTTAAATTTACTTTAAAGCAATTTATTCACTTTTCATCCCAATCATAGCTTCCTCCATCATTTCAACCCATTCCATTCTCCCCCCTACTCTCCCTTATTCTCCTTCAGTAGTCCCAGAGACCTTCTCCTCTTCCTCCCTACCAACTGATCCCAGCCTACTACTGCCTGCATCCTCTTCCTCTGTGGCATGGTAAACCACCCTGCAAAGGGGAAGTGATCCAAGTACAGGCAACAGAGTCCCTAGTCCCTGGCAGGGACAGTCCCTGCTCCTCTTAATAGTGGACCATATGGAGACTAAGGTACCTATCAGCTAAATCTGAGTTGGGGGGCCTAGGTCCTCCCCATGAATGGTTATTGATGCATTAGTCTCTGCTGGTCAGCTTCGGCCCAGATTTATTGGCTCTGTTGGTCTTCCGGTAGAACTCCTGTCACATCCTGGATCTTCTATCACCCAATTCATCCATAGAACTCCCTGCTCTATGCCCAATGTTTAGCTATGAGCCTCAGCTTTTTCTTTGAGCCCCTGTGGCATTTTTAAAATGTTCAGTTATGAATTAATCAAATACAGGGTTATAACTAATAATTTATACCTGCATCCCTGCACATGCTTGGTATATTCAGTATCTTCTATGTGAAGGAAAAAAAGTGAATTAATATTTTATAAACATTTAAAAAATTTTTTACATATACATTTATATTATTACACATATACACAACAAACTACATATAGCAAGAAGAAACATGACACAATCAAGAATTATATTAATGTTACATTCTTAGTGTTTTGCCTGTTTGTATTTGACAGCCTTGAAGAAAACATTTTTCTTATCTTAGTGTATAATTCATTAATTTTTTAGCACTTTAATTTATTTTATTTTCATGTGTAAGAGTTTTTCTCTGGACATGTTTATGTCTAGGTATGTCAGCTGAGGGTATCATATCAGATTTTCTGGAACTTGAGTTAGGGAAGCTTGAGAGCAATTATGGGTCACCAGGAACCAAACATGGCCACCTCTACAAGAGACTAACTCAGCTGCTGAGCCAACAGCCCAAGTAAAGGCTTAAGACAGCTCCTGCATCAAATGATGCAGAAAATCCCGATTAAATGTGAGGTTTCTGAAGTCATAGGTACTTTATTGATTGATTTGGCATTCTGTTCTGAGAAAAATATCTGGTATTCTGTAAGACCAATTTTTTTGGCATGTTTACTAGTTAAATTTCGAGTGGGTTACACAAGCAAAATACTTGCTATGTTGCTAATAGAAACATTTTCATCTGTCACGAAACCCTATGTGACACAAGGATTCAGTGAGCCAAGACTGGCAAGCCCTGAGCTCAAAAGCCCTTTGTCGATGGTGCCCAGTGAGCTGGATCCCTTCACCCTCTACCTGAGGAATGTCTCTCCTCCCTAGGGAAATTACAGGTCCAACTCCTGTTCTCCCCATAACAACCCATTCAGCAGGCACCTGGATTTCCTGGAATCCCTATCCACGTAAATGAAGCATCTCAGCACCTTAGCCCTTCAGCCAACGATACCCACCCTGGAAATCCCTAGCCCCTCCCAAAGTTCTATATAACCTTCATTCATCCTGAATAAAATTGATCTGCCTCCCTAAGCTGGTCCTAGCTGTAGCTGTTTCCATGAATACTTGAGGGATTCCAATCTCCCTATCCTTGCCCCGGCAGGGAAGCTCACATTCGTCTAAAGCTGAAGTGAAATGTTACAGACTTAAAATCATTTCACTATTGGGCAAAACAATTAATACATAATCTATAAAATAAGAATGACATTATTGTGTTCTTTAATGTACACTAAAAAGATTATTAAGCTAGGCTTCATAAATGTCTACACCATATGCAAGTCCTACATAACTACTTGGAAATAATTCTGAAGTTTATACGCATTCTATTTATGTATGCATTAACTTTGAAAAATGCAGTTCATTCTTTAGTATTCCACTGAGAGCATTTTAGAGTAATATTAATTAGCAGCTAAGTTTGGATAGCTGAAAATAATACTTTATATTTCATTAAAATTTTTATCCACCAAAATGAGAGTGTACTTGATGTCAGATTCCGCTCAATTTCACATGTTGAAAACAAACACATCTGGTTTCTCAGTGTTTTTACTATAAGGTTTTTAAGCAGCCAATGATCAACTCCCTGTAATGATGCCCTTCTGCATCACTAATGAAGTAATTTCAGGTTTCCTGATATGTTGGCTGGGTTTTATTTCTTTTGTTTAGTGCTTTGTGATTTGAATTAAATTTTCCAATCGGGTTGATTCTATTTCTTTGAGCTCAACTGTCTAGCAATAGCATTTAAGGGGACCCACTTGTAGGTCTAGCACTGAAAAACCTTATTCTTTATGTTAATTTTAGGAGGTCAAATAATTCAATTAATTATAATTAATAAATTTGGCTGAGTGGTTAGAGCACATAGTCTTCTTTCACAGGTTCTGAGTTCAGTTCCTTGCACCCATGACAGATGGCTTACAATGTCCAATAACTGCAGGTTTAGGGCCTCCAAAGCCTTCCAAAGAACTTAGTTACACATGTACCTGCAAATATACACATAGTTATAAATGATGAAATAAAATCTCAAATAATAAAAATAAGTTCAAATATGACAGAATATTTTCATACTCTTATTGGGGAAATAGAAGGAATGTTCACACAAGGGTTTTCATTCATCTATTAGGATACATTATTTTGATCAAGTTAATAATCTTAAAAAATAAAACATATCTTTCGAATAAAAGTATTAACTTTGTGCCTAGAACTTGTATTCGGTATTTTCTGCTTTTTCTTTTTCTTTTTTCTTTTTGCAAGCCAAGACTTCATCGACCTAAAATTTGAGTAAGAATTAGAAAATTTTCCAGGAAGGTAGATATAATTACATACTAACAGCTTATTCCGTAAAGTAAAATGTTCTGTTTTGGCACAGTACAATTGACACATAATGTATCCTCTGTCTAAGGTGGTGTGAGAAATAGCCTCAGAAAGATCATAACTTTTTATTCTTGAGTTTCAAGGGAATGTATATGCACCACTTATGGCCACATATTTCATAGAGCTATTATAACTTTGTACTTACTCATTATTCTGTACAAATAAATATTCCCCTGATGATAAAGTGCACCACACATCACACCAAAGCCCAGTACTAGACATAATTGTTCAGTCAGAACTGAATTATGTTCTAGTGGTCAGGAGTTGGAGACTCAGTGTCCAGATCCTTGTATAAGTATATGAACAGAAGTCAAATTGGGATAGAAAGCCTATTTTCAGTACATATGCTTTAATGATGCTTCCAGTTAAAAAAAAAAAATCTGTACAATTAGTTTCCACTAAAAAAATCACCCCGATATCAACAAAAATTATGGAGCCAATAATGACAAGCCAGAAAATTTTCATTAAAATCATAGATATCACTGCATAAACATTTCCTAAGGAATATTTACGGGTCATGAGAGCACAAGCCATTGAGAAATAATATGTCATGAGGAAGACATCAAGTGCCGCAAGTGCTTTTCTTTTCTTTCTTTTCCACAGCAACTCAATAAACTGTTTCCCTTGTTCATTAAAAATTCACAGTACATAGAGTTCTCAGATAAGCTGAAGAACACAGTGAAGAGAGTTTTGATGGGGTGGGCATATAGTGGCAAAACTGGTTCTAAAGCCATTTGTTGATATTGGGAAGAGGCTAAAGTAAGAGCAGAATAAAAGTTTAATTTATTGTTTCTACTTCTGTGGGCTCTGAAAAAAAAAAAGAAAGAGAACTTGGATAAAGGCTTAAAAAACAAGCTCTGCATTTAATTGCTTTTGCAAAGAAAATCTTTCATGTTGATAGCCATAAATATTAATGAGTTATAAGAATAGAAAAATAAGATAATGAGGACAGAAATCTTCATCTGAATAGCAATACATGAAAACCAATTTGGAAATCCAAGTTCTGGATCTGTTTAATAACTTTATTCCTTGCTAACCTCCTACTGAAAGCAACTATTATAGATGAGTAGAGAATATAAGACAACCATTTGTATGTATCATGATATAATCAAGGCAAGATGGACTTTACTGAATGAGAAGGCAGGAGAGACTGCGTTCCCTTTGGTGAGCTTTCTGTGCCCGGCTTTCTTTTGAGGACATTGTCTTTAGATAAATTCACACATAAAGTAGAGATGTTGCTAATAATCATTGTCCATAAGGAAATGTAGAATGGAATATGCAAATTTCATTCAGACTAGAGATTTATGGTTAGCTGTCCAGCTTGACCGAATCTAGGATCACCTTGGTGATGAGCACTTACACATCTTTGAGGAGAATTATCTTGATTACGTGTATCGAGGTGGAGAGATCTACTTATGGTATGTGGCATGGTTTGCCCCCTGAGACCCTGGACTTTATTAGTGGAGAAACGAAGCAGTGCAGCATGCTTGAAGTCATTTTTCTTGATTCCTAATTTTGAGCCAACTGCTTTAAGATTGTGATGCCTCCACTTTCCCATCACAATAGACTCTCTACCTTGAACTCTGAGTTAAAACAAGTTCTTCTGTATGTTTCTTTCATCAGCATGTTTTTATCACACTGACAGGAAAAGTGACTAAGACTGTTCTTCTTGAGTTCCAAGGACATCAGAAACTGTGATGAGCAAAGTCCTAAACTGTGGATGAACCTACTAAAGTTCACAGAAGCAAAATTTTAAAAAAGGTAACTTTTTTTTTACATTGAGAGATTTTTAATCCTTTATTAATTATTATTAAAGTGCAATTTATCCTACTTTCTTTTACTAAAGCACAAAATGAACATATTTTGTGAATTTCTTAAATTTGATTAGAGCTGACACATATTCCATTGCGTTATTAAAAAGGTAAATACAGAAAAATGGAATTTTTAAAGAAATTCTAAGAGGCAAGTAGTAGTCTGTCTTATGTAGGGACACACAGCCTACAAAGCAAGACAGAACAACTAGAGAATTGGTATAGAAAAATTAGTGTCAGCACATGACCACCACTAAAATGAGCAGAAGAAAAACAATCACATCTTAGACATTTACTTTAATAAAGAAGCAATGAGAATTACAGTATATATCAACCAAATAAATTAAAGGTATTCTATATCATAATTAAATTGGACATATTCCACGAGTTCGTTTCTGCTTTAACAATAAAAATCAATATTTTACTTATAAAATAAGTAGCAAATCTATCAGTAATATGCAAAGGCAAACTCTGACAATCTCACCACAAATTAAATCAAGAATTTAATTTAGTTGTGATTAAATCTTCTGAAAAAAATAAGAATAAAATTAACATTTATAGATCTGGTATTGTACAACTATAAGAAAATGAAAAAAAAATAACTTCAGTTCTTAAAAACTAAATTTCCCCCCTGATGTCAATGATATTTCTAGAGGAGTTAGAATCCTGATTGTAAAAGACATAGGCTCAATTGGGTGCCTTTTTCGGAACCAAGTTAAAACTCAATTTATATGATATATAAAAGGTATTTCAAGATGTATCACACGGAGACAGGTAAAGTATAAATCAATATGACTTTTAGAAGATAATATCATTTGAAATTTTCCAGAAATATCATTTTTTCTGAAAAAAAAAGAGAATAATGTGCTAGTAAATTGGACACTAAAATATAACCAGTCATCATAAAACACATTGTAAAAGTGAAGTCAAGATCTATAATATGATATATGCAGTCAGTATAAAAAGAAAGTAAGGAAAAACAGAGCTTATTGAAAAATGGAAAAAAGATTTGAACAAGGATCTAAAAAATATATTCCAAATTATTCTATGTGAAAATCTTTTTTCATTTATCAGTTTTTATAATGAGATTCCTAAATACCACCAGAATATCTATTATGTACTAATAAAGAATGAATCAATCAATATAAGTTGAAAGCTCATACATTTGAAGGTAAAAATTTTCTACAATCCAGACATCCCACACATAAAAAGAACAAGATGAAACAAAACAAAGCACTCACATACATTCATTTTTGACATTTTTGAGAATGATATACATTCAATTTTTCAAATAATACTACCAAAGGTATCAACTCACTTTTCAAACAAACATGTAATGATTATATATTATCTACTATCTTCTTACCTACCTAAATATCTATCTATCTATCTATCTATCTATCTATCTATCTATCTATCTATCTATTATCTATCTATTATCTATCACTTATTTATCCATCTACATATCTATCTCTCTATCTATCAATCATATATGTATCAATTTTTCTCTATGTCACAATGAATTTTTTTACTTCTGCTGAAAATGGAACAAAGGAACATAAACTTAAACTGTGATTAAATAAATGTGCTTAGAAACTAGAGAAAATGTTGATTGTCACACCAATGGGATTCAAATTCATCAGAAGAGAAATTATAGATATTGCTTTTTTCTTTAGTTGTGAAATGCCTAAGCAACATTATATGTTTTAAGAGATGAAAATTGTTTAATCTACTCTCAAATTATTGACTTTTATGTTGTCGGCACAGTAACAATTTAAAACTCTGTAAAGGCACAATGCTTCCCAATTATCTAGCAGGTCTTCAGTTTCAAAGTGTTATCTAGATTTAGAACAAACAAATCAGAGAAAATTTTGGGCAGTTTGAGAAAATACCTGAGTCAATCAAAGCACTGATATTTTCAATGTTTGCCATTAACTTTGTGGAAAATTTCATGAAATGCATTAAATCTTTTTAGATTCATATATGGCACACTGTTTACGTAACAAAGAAATCTAATGTCCTCTTACAAAACCGAGACTCTGAATAAAATATTGTCCATTCAGATACAGTGTCCATGGAAAACATTTATCACGTTGGCATCTCCCTAATTCATAGGACACTCTATTATCATGTGGATTACTGAATCTCTGAGATAAAGTTTATTTCTTCGAATTATTTGTTTTTCAAAATATCTTTTATAAAATTTTATTTTATTAATTTATTCATATTACATCTCAATTGTTAGTCCATCCCTTGTATCCTCCCATACCTCATCCCTCCCACTTCCCCCCTACTCTCCTCCCCTATGTGTGTGACTGAGGGGGACCTCCTCCCCCTGTATATGCTCATAGGGTATCAAGTCTCTTCTTGGTGACCTGTTATCCTTCCTCTGAGTGTCACCAGGCCTCCCCATCAAGGGGACGTGGTCAGAAATGGGGCACCAGAGTTTGTATGAAAGTCAGACCTCACTCTCTATTCAACGGTAGAGAATGTCCTGTCCATCGGCTAGGTCTGGGTAAGAGTTCGAAGTTTATTGCCTATATTTTCCTTAACAGAGCATTGTAACAACCCATTTCACTCTATGAAGAACACCTAAGTGGAAAGGTGCTTACTGCCTTGGGTATGCGACATAGGAAAATAAAGTTAATTTCTGCTTGTTATAAAGAACAATTCCTGGGTTCATTACAAGAGATAAAAGTGAGAGACAAACGTAAATTACCATCAGAAATTTATAAACATACATATATACACCAATTATAGAAAGGGATTTGAAAATAAATGAAATAATATTGTTAACCTATCTAAATACATGCCAACATATGCTTTGTTCCTCCAGTTGGGTAATTAAGGCATTATGAACTATGTTACTTTTGCTTAACTAAGTTAGTATGTCACTTAAATAGCCTATGGGGAAACCTTCTGTTGTTACTTTGTTAAACAATCGATTGTGTTGCCAAACTGCCTTTGGGTATGCCCTTATGACTCTTTCCCTCCAGATCTGAGAAGTTTCATTTGGTATTGGGTAGAACTTAAACAGAGACTTATAACTGCTCGACACACTGAGAATAAGTGATTGAGTGTGCTCTGACATTAATTTCTCAGTACTGAGATCAGGAAACATAGTGGAAGAAAGAGCAGGAGGAGAGGAAGAGCCAGAGGTCTGGGCACTGTTACGAAAGGCTGATTTGGGGATCTAGCATAGGATCTAGCATTCATGAACTCACTAGAATTGTGCTTACTTGTACAGGAACTACACATGATCTATCCACTCACCCATGGTGGGCAGAAACTGATCAAAAGGCTCCAGCCTTACTTGAAGAGCTATTGGCAGTTGTGGTGACAGGGAAAACCATAGTCATTTTTCAGGGTAGGGGTATGTCCACTGGCCGGTTGCTCATTCTTCAGTGGATGACAGTTCAGACAATATGATTTGGACACAGGAAATTGGAAGAAGAATATGTTTGGAATACTTGAGTCAGTTGGAAGGTAGAAATACGATCAAATTACATTGCAAACATGTCTGAAATATTCAAAGAATCAATAAAAAAGCATCTTAAAATGGAATATATAAAGAATCTTCACAATATTTAAAGCTTCTTAAATGCATATTCTGTAGGTCTCTGAGGCTTTGAAGACCTTATCTAAATATTTTACTTTGTCTATTTATAGGAACATATCTATCTGTTAAACAGAGGATGCATATTCTTGTGATTAAAAATAGGTTGAGAGTTGACATGAGCATAATTTGATCAACTAACAATTGGCTTGTATTACTTATTATCCTAATCAGCCTGCACTAGCACTTTCCAGGTATTGGAAGTAAACTTTGAATTATAATTAAGTTAACCCCTGGCAACACCCAGCCTACCTCAAGAAGATGATGAACATAAAAGATCCTCCTTATGGAGATGGCAAACCAGCCACTGGGCAAATTGTCCTGTTTCTGCCACAGACAGAATTCTGCCTAAAAATTGGCAAGCTTGGATACAGGCAGAGTTGACTGCCAAACTCTGCCAAGACAGGGTGAGCAAGTCCTCAATAGTTCCTGTCTCACAAATATGTCTGTCAGATAGATATATTGAGCAGATGCTACAGATGATGCTCCAACATTGTAGTGAGCTTTGGGTGACTGTCCGGGCAGCAAAGTGTCTCTGTCAATTTTTGTTCTATTCTTTTCCATATTGGAAGCTGCTAACCTGCACTTCCGGTTCACTCAAGTAACTAAGATTCAGTCCTTCTCAGGTTTCTGATGGGGTTGAAGACCAGATAGTTTATCCTTACAATTAACGTTAGATATGTAGGGGTTAAGATGTATTTAGGTCTACATAGAGGTTTTGAGTAGGCAAGATAAGATAGGATCGATATTGATTCTCATTCAGAATTTTAGACTAACCAAGATAAAAAAGATGTTTTCTACAAGGATGCCAAATGCAATTAGCCAAAACACCTTGAATGTACCATTCATGTGATCCCCGATTGTTTCGTGGTTTCTCTTGCTGTATGCAATTTTTCTACTTATGTGTAATAATATAAATGTGTATGCCAAAAAATAAATAAAATTAAAAAATGAAATGTGTGAAAACAAAGTAACACAGTCGATAATGTTAGACAATAATCCTCAGATCAGGTCAACAATTAATATGCTCAAGAAAACTATCTGCAGAAGACAGGAAAGAAATAAATCTGTTGCTAAAGCAGCAATGTGAAGAAAGAGGTTTCAGCTGCCTGCAGTGTCAAATGAAATAGACAACAGTTGCTTCATTGACATTTCCAGAAGACAAAACTTCATAGCAACCTCTTTTTCCCCCTATGGTTCTTAGTATTGTTCGGCTCCCTCTTCTGCAATCATCCCTGAGCTGTAGGTATAAAAGATGTATTGTAGATGATTCAGAGAGGTCTGAACATCACCATAGATCTCTTGTTCTGTATATCATGAATAGTTGCGGTTTTCTGTAATGGTCTTCCATTTTTGCAAGTAGAGTGAACCTGTACTTACTTGTGGTTATAAGGATAAATATGTAGAATGCATTTACACAGTTAAAGAAATACAGGCAGTGAATACAAAAATATCAAAGTGGAAAATTAAATGTACACCTATATTTTTATATTTTTTCAGGTCTGGAAATTAAATATATTTTTCTTTTTATAATTAATTAATTTATTTATTTACTTTACATCCTGGTCATAACCCCATCCATCCTCTCCTCCCAGTACCACCCTCCCTCTTTCTCCTGCCTCTCGCCTCCCTTATTCCTCAGAATAGGGGATTCCTTCTTCCCACCCAGCCCTTCTCATCAAGTCACATCAGAATTCTTCACGTCCTTGTCCCTTGTGGCCTAACAAGCAGCTCTGTTAGTGGGGAGTGATAAAAAAGCTGGCCTGTCAGACACAATCCCTGCTCCCCTTATTAGAGGGCACACATGAAGCCTGAGCTGCCTATTGGGTACATCTGTGTAGGGTCTTTGGTTGGTGTTTCAGACTCAGCAAGGCCTTCTGGGCCCTGGCAAGTTGGTTCTGTTGGTCTACTCGAGGAGCTCCTGTCACCTCCAGGTCCTTCGATTCTGTCCCCCTACTTTTCCACGGTAGTCCCTAGATACTGCTCAATGTTTGGCTTTGAGTCTGTCTCAGCATCTGTTTTAAACCACGACTGGGTAGAGCCTCTCAGGGGACGATTCTGCGAGGCTCCTTTCTGTAAACATAGCAGAGTACCCTTTATAGTGTCGGGGTTGGCTCCCTCAATCTTTGTTCTGTCTGTTCTATCTTTATCCCTGAATATTGGGTTGAAGATTTTCTGGCTGGGTTAATGTTCCCCTCCCTCTACTAGGAGTCTTGTCTAATTAGTCTTTGGACACTATAGCCCCTGGTACTAGAAGTCTCTGCCAGAGTCCCCATCATATTCTCCCATACTCTCTGACTTTGGTCTCCACTTATTACAGAGATGCCACAGCCTACAGTTCTCTTCTTCGCAGGCCTTCTCTTCTCCTGCCCATGCTCTTCCAGGTCAGATCTCCACTCTCCTATCTCTCTGCACTCCCAGTTCTACCTCGTTCCTTCTCTTCTATCACTATCTCTGCAATTTCTATTCCCCATTCTGAGTGATATTTGATTGTCTTTCATTGGACCCTCCTTGTCACTTATCTTCTTTGGGTCTATGTTTCCTCCGGTACTATATGGCTAAAATCCACTTGTGAGTGAGTATATACTATGTGTGTCTTTCTGGGTCAGGGTTTACCTCACTCAGGGTGATCCATCCTTTTTCCTGAAATTTTCATAATTTCTTTGTTTTTAATAGTTGAATAGCATTCCATTGTG
>OU015748.1:16216292-16247472 GCA_907169655.1 Acomys percivali | reverse complement strand
ATATATATATATATATATATATATATATATATATATATATATATATATCCTAAGTGTACTTATAAATTCTTTTTAAGTACTTCTATAAAACAAAACCAAGAACCTAGTCTTTAACATTTCTCACCAAATACTGTTTTGCTCACTTAAAAATAATATATTCATGAAACAAGCAATGCTAGGGAGGTTAATCACTTCAAAAGTCTAATTTAAGATGCAATTATGCATCATTCACTTGGGTTCATGGGGAACTTGAGAATTCCAAAATCAAGTGGGTGTAAGTTACAGTGCTTTGTTTCCTGTTTAATTTACTTATTTCACACCTCATTTTTTAAAATCTAAAACAACTATTTCATTTAGTCACTTCAAGAAAACGTTCTTGTTTTTGAATAAAGATTCATGGAAATACAATTAGTTAAAATTGTAGGTAATGCTGCAGATTGATAAAAATTAAAAACTGAAAATTTAAAGAATGAATTCCTCAGGTTGGAGAGTTGGATCAGCAGTTAAGAACAATTGTTCTTGCTGAACACAGGGTTTTGTTATCAGCACCCAGATCTCTCACTCCAATTCTTGGGTTTCCTGTACTTATTTCTGGTCTGTGTTGGTACTAGGCATACAGTGGTGCACATATATACATGTAGTTAAAAACATATGCATAAAATGAAATATTTAGCTTAAAATATGAATTTATAATTATTCTTTTAAAATATTTGTTAAATTCTGATAAATTATTTGTTTGTGAATACTACATAAAATATATCTCACAAAACAGCAACATTTGTTATAAGCTCCTAATATTTAAATATTTTCTTTTGATGTGACTAGAGAATTGGCTTCTATAAGAATGACTGAAGTGTCACCTTTGCATATATAGGCTGTTCTAGAGGAAGGCATATCACATACTATAAATCTAGATTTACTTACTTGGTAAGTCACAAAAATAATTCTCTTAATGAATCATCACAAGTGAAAGACAGCTGTAATATGACAGTGACATTGTTTCTAAAACAGAAAATCTAACAGCCAAATCACAATTATTTAAGCAGTATATTAAAATATTTATAAACAAACAGTCCATTAATTTAATAAATAAAACACACTAGTATTTGGATATTTCCACCTCAGACAACCACAACATATATTTAGAAATAAAAAGAATGGTTGCTTCACACCTTCTCTTTCTCAGGGCTTTAGAACTTCTTTGGCCCTCACACAGTGGCACTTGGCAGTGGACCAGTCACTTCTCCAATGACAGCTTGTCAGTTGTGGTCTGTTGTGTCTTCTTTCCTGGCGTTACATGTTGAACAGTTTGAAGCCAGGTTAAAGAATGATTTGTGTTTGAGTTCTAGAAGGCCCCTGAGAAACATTGCCCCCAGGGAATTGTTGTGGGAGGCCAAACAATCAAGAAGTCAGGGATGGATTGCAGAGAGATCAAATAGATCAGGATGGCCATTGTCAGGTGGTGAATTCCTGAGAGACTGTCAGGGCAGGATGGCTGAGAATTCATCCCTGCATGATGAGTAGACTCAGCTGTCAGGGTTCTGTCATGCTATTGGAGACATAAATAATGCTCTGATGACACTTCTGTCAGGTCGTCAGGAGCATACAGCACCCTTTGTAAGACCCAATTCAGAATAATCTGCAAATTTCAAGAAATGACTCTTTAAAGCTGGGTGACAAGCGGAATGGATCTGAAAATTTTGAATAAAAACAACACAAAAGAACATTTTATTTTTCATTAATTTCCATATTATGGAAAATACACATGACACAGGTACTCTCTTCATTTTGATGAAGACCTTTGAAAGCCAATGAGTGGAAATCTATGATAATAGTCACTCTTCACAGAGAGGCTCGCATTCCCAAACACAAGAGGTATCTTGAAATGTAACTTTTCGGTATTATGTTACTAGGTGTTTGTACAATAGTTATTTTGGAAGTAACTTTTATTAATGAATTTACAAGAAATTGTCCAAATATCAATGTGAGGAATTTTTGTGCTTTCTTTTCTTCTTTAAACATTTAAAAAACTTTTTTTGCATATATTTTGATCAGTTTCTCTTCTGTCATCTCCATCCTCATGCCTTTTTTCTATCCCTTTTTCAAGAGTAAAACACAGTCCAAAAAAGAAGAAAAGTATTAAAAAACAATGAAAAATCATAAGACTCGCTCTCTCTCTCCCATAAAACACAAAATCAGAAACTATAATTCAAAAGTTAAATAGTTTGCTATTAAATAAAAATAAAAATGCACAAATACAGCAATAACACACACACATGAACACGCACACACTCATATCTACAAAAGCACCATTGGGTTGATTTTGTGTTGGCTTTTCTATTCTCCATTCTTGGCAATATGGGCAGTGCCAGGCATGGATCTTTTCACAGAGTGAGCCTTACATCAAACAAGAGAGTGCTTTTGTTATTTCAACAAAGAGATGGAATTTTCTCAACTGGGAGGAGAAAGTTTTTATTGACTCAATATCTCCCCCAGCCCCTCATTCTTCTATTTAAATGTACAAAGAAATTCAATAAACCCAAAGGGAAAAGATACAAATTGATAATGCTTTAATTGTTCTAGTGATTTCTGACAACTTATCCAGAAAGCAATCTCCCTAATGTGTCCTAGTCATATTCCATTATAAATCAAAATATAATAATACGAAACACTGAAACCATTTTAGTTGCATGAGGAATTATCATTCATATACATCAAAGTCCCTCTGTGAGGTGGCATCCTATCTGTATTAGTCTATTTTTCCATTCTTATGACAAAATGGTTGTCAAAGGGCAATTTAAGTGGCTATAGAGATGGCTCAGCAGATCAGAGTTTATACTGTTCTTTTATGTCCTAGCACCCACACTTAATAGTTTATTTCTCCTTGTGACTCCAGATCCAGAATACCCACCACCCTTTTTAAGTTTCCATGGGTACTTCACTTCACTCACATATATAAACCTATCCAGAGACAGACATACATCTAAAAACCTAACACTACTCTTAAAACTTAGAACAAAACAAAATATGACAAAAAACAAAATAAGAATGGTTAATTTCAGGTCATAGTTCCAGCATAGTTCTTGTGATACAATCCATCATGATTGGTGTAATCGTAACAGTAATGGGATTGGTTGGTCATATTGCTTCAGTAATCAGGAAATAGAAACAGGAAGTTGAGTCAGTTATAGAAGCTCAAAGCCCATCTACTTATCAACTTCTTCAGCAAGACTCCATTTTCCAGATTTCTAAACTGGACTATCAGCTGGCAACCAATTCACCACACAAGCATATGAGGCATTTCCTATTCAAGTCATACTGCTAAAACTTTGTAACAATTATAAAATTATTTTTAACTACAATACAAAATTAATGATGACTAGGTTGAAGCAATTCATGTGAAAGTTCCTAACTTCTCTTTGCCATGCTATATGGTAGACTGTAAACAGAATTAACAGTCAAAATTCTGTAATCACTCACTGGGTCTCAACAACTTAGGAGGCATTGTTTGAACAAAAAACTCACGCCGGAATATAGAGTAGTGTACAAAGAACTGAACTGTGGTCTTAATAGAATCTGTCATCTTTTGGAAGCAAACAGATGGGGAATGCACAAGTATTATATAATATACATATACTAAATATATCTGTGGCTGTAACCAGAGCTTATGTAGAGGAGAATAAAGAATGACTCATGTCAGATGGAGTTGAAATTTTCATTAACATTAGGCACGAAGTTTTCTATAGCAGCAGTGTGCTTTTTAAGCTTTATAGGAGGCAGATTATGCCTAAAGATATTTTGAAGGAGAGAATTCTAGAAAGAAAAGTTCCTTAACTGATATTGCTACAGGTATAAAATGAAAGATCAGAATATCAGTCATGGTAAGAGATGAACAGAGCAAGGCGGTAGCAGCAAAATGTAGAAACAGCATTGTTATATAACATGGCTGCACCTAGAAACAGCATACCCAAAGCCAAGCTTAGAGGAGTTTCTCTAAAGTTCTAAGTCAGAACCTCACAACATGCTATTCTTTATGACAATGATATTCTGCTATTAGTCAACTAAACAAATTTTATCATACTTACCTTTTATATAGTGTCTCCTGGCTGTTATGATTTGGTCATTGCCCAATCTTGACAAAGGTAGTTTTTCCAGGACTGGAGATGTTGCTCAATAGTTAACATTGCTTGTTGTTCTTGCAAAGACCAGAGTTCAGTTCCCAATACCCACATCTCGCAGCTCATGGGGTACTGACATCATCTTCTGGCCTCTATTGGCACCCATATGCACATGCACATTTACACATATAGACACATACACATAAAGGAAATCAAAATAGAAGATTGAAAAACCATGTTTTATAGATTTTTGTAAAGTAGTTGATGTGAGAGTTAAAGTACAGCTGAAAATGCTACCAATAATTTTTTATAATTGCTGTTAAAAAATAGATTAAGAAATAGATATGAATTATATCAAATGTGATTGTGTAGAAACATAAGCAGGTATGCCACAAGAGTATGGATCGACTTTTACAGATAATGAGCTGCAGGTGCTGTTCATAATCCAAGCGCAGGTGTGCAGGGCCCCAGTAGCCACTCACTTTTTGAGTGTCATGGATAATTCTCAGCTGGAATTTCCGCTCTTGGAGTCTTCAGCATCTAGATGGCAATTGGAACTAGGAGGGGATGGTTACTCAATTGGATGCAGTAGGGGAAGAAAACAGCTGAAGATGGAATCCTAACAAAAGCTAAGCTGTTTTGAAACCAGACAGCGGAGGAGAGCAAGCTTTGCTTCCAGACTTTCCAGGGAAGATGATGAATTGCAAACACTGTATTTGGAAAAGGGCCTGCTATCTATTACAGTTATTTTCTCACCATCTGTTATGTTGTTTTGGGTTCCCCGTAGATAAGAAATTCAGCGATGCTCAAGCCCTGTACAGAAAATGACATATAACCAATGATTATATTTGAAGCCACCTCCAACTACTTCATTAGATACACTTCATTCTTCCACAGGAATGTAAATAAGAATTAAGATATGTTTATTATACTGCTTTCACTGCACATTATAATTTAGTAAGATAAATCCATATAAAATAGTACTTGAATAGGGGAAATAGAAGGATCCAGAGGGTCCTAGAAACCTACAAGAAGAACATTATGAAGGGCAGATCTGGGCCCAGGGGTCTTGCTCACACACTATGGCACCGGCTAAGGACAATATGTGCAGTAAACTTCGAACCCCTACCCAGATCTGGTAATGGACAGGACAGTCTCCACAGTTGAGTTGAGAGTGGGTTATGACTTTCACGTGAACTTTGGTGCCCCATATTTGACAACAGCCCCTGGCTGGGGAGGCCTGGTGGCACTCAGAGGAAGGATAGCAGACTACCAAGAAGAGACTTGATACCCTATGAGCATATACAGGTGGAGGAGGTCCCCCTCAGTCACAGTCATAGGGGAGGGGAGTGGGGGAAAGCAGGAGAGAGGGAGGAATGGGAGGATACAAGGGATGGGCTAACAATTGAGATGTAATATGAATAAATTAATAAAATATTTTTTAAAATAGTACTTGAATGTATGCAGGTAATATTTAAAATAGTTATACATTCAGTTTACACTCATAAAAACAATAGAACACATATGAATAGAATACCTGGCATTCTTCATATTTACTTAAATTTCCAGAATATAAATCAAATTTCACTGGATATCAGTAAAAAGATATTTTTCTAACAAACTAATCTATAATTTTATCTAGTGAATGGAATATATATGCACGTGTGTATAATATACATGTGTTATATATATGTATATATAATCAGTTTTAGTATGAAATTAATTAGCTTCTTATTTCTGTAAATGCTGGTCAAACACTATATGTGGGTATTCCTGTATCAGAGCACAACTAATATGTAATATGAGTTTTAAATTGCTTTTTTAAATTGGTCATTATTAAACCTTTATTATGACCTTGATGTACCTACTGTTTGTCAGCTGTCAGAAAATTTGTGCCAGAAAAAAGTTGAAGACTTTTTCCTGGTATTGTCTTATTTGATGGAGGATGCTACAAATGGTGAATACTGTATCCCTTCTCCTATTAGATTCTTCAGCTGAACAACAAAGGATCCGCCTCACTGGAGAGGAGGAAAGGGCAAGAAGTTGATATTTTCAGGTCACGCATCATGTTTCTGAAATGAGTTTAATTTGCTTTTTAATTATAGAACAAATATAAAAAGGGCTTGGCTGTATGCACTTCATTTAAAACATTAGCCTAGAGAGTCATGCTTGGTCAAATTCCCTGGAGAAAATTCAAGAACCAAGGACTTTGTGACAAAGGAAATGCACATGCTGTGTCTCCCATTGGCCTGCATTTTAGTTGGTATCTAAAGCTTCTTTGACTATAGTTTGTGAAAAACAGTATTTTTTATCACTGATATCACCTCTATACAAATCTCTAAGCTTTCAGCACATTTCTAAGGACTGTACAGCAATCATGTCAATCATAACTCATACTTCAGTCATGTAATTTTATCAGAAGTTTCACTGGGCATAAAAAATCATGGATGAATATCTTAGAACTGCAAAACTTAGTTGCTAATTATGAAAAGAAAAACAAAAATCATGCTACGAGCCAAAATGGGGATGTATAATTAACAAATGACCACCATGTTAAATAAAAAATATTAATTTGGGACAGGAAAGATCAGTTTTACCTTTAATATTGATCTGAGCTAAGGACAGATATGAAGCTGGCAGTTAAGAAGGGATAGGTGAACAACCTGGTAAAATGTTATTCTCAAAGAGTGACTTGGAAATTTCCCATAAAGAAAATACTTACGACTTGTTAAAAGAACAAGGACATGCCCATGAGTGCGAGTTTAAGACTATGCATGATATATGACGCTGAGTTTTCAGCTTACAAGTATTATTTTTAAAATTGTTCATCTCATATGTGTGTTTTCCTCTAAAGCAAAATAATATTGTTATGCCGAGATTACCCAAATCGTGAGACCACCAAAAAAGACCACCAGGACTTGAAACTGATGCAATACACACAGGTCCTGTATTACGGGCTCAGATCTTCAGATCATCATCCTTCCTGATGCAACAGGATAGAAGAATGATACCAGAGCTTCAAGAGTAATGGGTTTATAAGGAAAAACTGTAATTAGGGGTTGAGGTAACAGGGAAGTAAGGAAAAAAACAAAAGTGGGGCTCGTGAGTCTCAGTAATGTGAACCTTCAGGCCAGTTGGGTCCAGGAGGCTGAATCTCCAGGGAAGTTGTTTTATCTCAGAAGATCATTGGGCATTAATTGTATCTAATTGTTTTGATGGAGTTTCTGGAGAGTGCTGGCAGGTGTCATTCCCAGAACACAGGGAGAAAGGCACCTACAGGATGTGTTCTCATACAGATCATCATTAAATGCAGAATATAAATTACATATAGGATGTGGCATTAATTTTGCCCCTATAATATGACAACACTTTTATCAAATGCATTCTAACTCAGAAATTATGTCTTCTTTGTGAGTTAAAGGCTAGCTACATGCAAGTGCATTTTGTCCACTTTTTTGTTTAAAAGAATAAACTCATTGCATAGAGCATGCTTGATTCAACGGAAAACTAATCAGAATGTGGGCTTTGTATGTACTTTTTCTAACTATGTGCATACCAGGTTGGGTGAGCCATCAATTTATATTTTAAAACTACTGTATTTGTTACTAAAAATACATATTGATATATCAAGACCACGTAAAGTTCGGTGTATATTACTGTGCACTCATAGAGCTATGCAATCTGTAGTTTCGGATGCATCTATAATGATGTTTCGTCTTGATTTTTAACTAGTTTTATTATCCTAAATTCTTGTATTCAACTTTTCCCTCTCCTCTCTAGCCACTGGCAAGCACGGCTTCTTTTTAATATTCCTTTTATTCCTTGAGAACGGTATATATGAATAAAATATGTCTTGATCAAATACACCCTCCAGTCTTTCCAATCAAAATGCTCCCTCCTTTTTATACCATGGAGTCTGGTTGGGGCCATTGTTTTTGTGTCAGTTTAGGGCCTTTCACTTGAACATGGGTAATCTGCTTTCAGATACATCCACTGACACCAGCACCATCCCACTCCCCTTCCCTTTTTTTTTTAACCATTCTATAGTTTTTCCCTGTCTAGAATGTTGTTTTATTAGTCTCATATGGTAAATGTACCTTTCACATTGCCATCTTTCACTTAGTAAACTTGGACATTCATTGCTTTTACTAAAGCCTAGCTCATTGGATATATTACTGCTCATTTAGATTAAATAAAAAAAGGGTAAAGTGGTTGTCTGCCAGCTTTAGAAAATATTAGTAAAGATTAGACAAGCTCTTTTGTAAATACTATTGAAGATCCTTTTTGAAAATAAAGAAGAAGCATGATTATTGCAGTCTATGGTAGGATTGTGTTCAGCTTCGTATAAAAGTACCAGAGTATTTTTTCATGGGAGATACATGCTTTTGTATTTATTCCTGCATGAATGGAAGGTTATGTTGCTCCACATCCCAACTAGGATTTGGTGGTGGGAGTAGTTTTATTTTGGTCATTTCTGTAATTGTATAGCATTTGTTCAGATATTTTAAAAGTGAAGTTATCAAATAACACAATTTTGAATATTTTTCAAACACATATTCACTTAAATTTGTACATGATTTATTTGTTTATCTGTGTGTTTGGAAAATAAGGTTCTGAAACTCTAGACCCTCATGCTTAGCCTTCTCAGTTATTAAAGCTCTTTAACCATATGGTGATATGAGGATTACATACCTCCTTTGGTGAAATGTCTACTTGTGTCTCTTTCTTTCTATTTTTCCTTTTATATTTTGCTTTTCCATGGTTTTATTGCATAGTTTCATAATTCTTTTATAATAGGGTACAGACAAGTTTTCATATATTTTTTGCAAATATCTATGTCATCTGTGATTACTCATTTCCTTGACAAAGTCAATCACAGCAGTGATTGGGTTTTAGTGACCCCTTACTTAAGATGTCTTTCTGAGACTGTATTGTGCTATTGTATCTAAAATGTCATTGCCATATAAAAGACAATTCATATAGTCTCTTCACATGCCATCAAAGCTTCTATAAGTTTGAATAGCACATATAGATGTATGATGACTCTTTGTTAGCTTCTGAAGGGTTGGGTATCTGGATCTGGATCACTGTTTACACACAGAGGTCTGGAATCACATTTGTAGTGACTGCTGTTTCTTCTTTGTATTCGGTTGACCTTTGTGCAGCAACAAGTCTACTAATTTCATATTTCTATTCCTTAGCTGTGTATTAAGTCCCATAGATTTGCTTTTCTAATCTTTCTGCCAACTTGTCATTTCACGGATTGCATTACAAAGCAAGCATGCTTCTAATATTTCTCATAGCCCACTTTTAAATCACTATTACTGATTTCTCACTCATAAATACCTGTATTTACTAAGACCGATTTATATTTTTGATTCCTCCTCCAACCTATTAAATGATATCATCATAAATTCAACAACTTAAAAATGTATGGTCAGTAAACTACGTTGATTCTTCTATTTAATGTTAAAATATCACCAACACAGTAAATATCTGATGAATGAAATACTTTGTGGATCAGGAAAAGAAAATACCTGATACCATATAAGTAGAAATTGAAATTCATGACACCAAAGAATGATTTTGAAAATATTTGAAACAGTATATTAAGTACTCTAATTATTTCTTATGTTCTTTGAGTATTATGCTCCTAATTCTTATAGATATAGATATAAGGAGAAGTATTTAGTATACAGTAAGACATTACATTGGTTTTAAATAGTAAGGCAGCATTAGGTTCCCTTCTAGATTCCATAAGAACAGAGAAAAGCAGGCAATAGACCTATGCTGCTGCATTGCCTATGGATAACAATTGTCAATATAGCATGGTGTTCCATATGTTCCTACTAATTTGAATTTTGAGTTAACCTTTTTGCTTTCATTTGGTATAATAGCTCTTGTTATTTGCGTTTAAGGTAGTCTCCTAATAACCATATATTATTACGGTTTTTTGTTTTCTGTATTGCAGCACTAAGAAACTGAGGTATGATGCCCAAATAAAAGCAGATAGCAATCTAAAATAAAAAGTCAACCTGAAAAACATGGACAAATTATGGTATAACAACATGCCTGTATAAATATGTTCATGTGTGTGTATGGATATGTGTATGTATGCATGTATTTATGTATGTATATATGTATGTGTGCATGTATGTATGAATATATGTATGCATGTATGTCTGAATTATCCAAAATTTATATGAATGGTTCTGATTCTGCACCTTGAAATTGTTGATAATTTTCTTCAAATCTGTGTTTTGCAATGATGCAGATTTGGCAATAAAGAATGAGCATGGGCAGATGATAAATGCATGCAATTCACGGTATTCACTGTTTTGTTTCTCAGTTTGCCTGCCATGCTTGTGATGCTCCTGGCTTAGAATTTTATAGAATCTATAGTGCTTTTAAATTCAGGAAGACACAGAGAACATGAAGGATGCACTGCTATGTTTTGGACAGATGACCATCAGAGACATCTATGTTAAAGTTTTGGATTCCGTGGTGGTACACCTAAGAAGAAGTGGACCGTTTTGGAGGTAGGGATTTCTGGGAGATTTTAGGTCATGGAGGGCATGGTATTAAAGGTGACTATGGCACCCATTTCTGTCACTTACTTCCTGACCACAAAAATCAAGGTTTCTCTATCTTGTGTTTAAGGTTCTAACTGTTTAGCATCCTGACCACAAGCTTATGCAGCTATGATCTCTGAATAGAAACATAATGTCTAGATGGAAAAAGGAAGACCCATAAAACGTACACCGCTCTGGAAGCTCCTGTAACTCACAACATCCACAAGGAGCCTCCCTGAAGTCATAAGTGCAGTGAACTGCAGCGATGGTGTTCTAGAGCAGCCCTTCTCCCGGTTGCTCTGGATCGTCCCAGTTCCTGCGTTTGTCACCCCACCTGAGCCAGCCCTTTGGTGATGTAGCCGTCTTTCAAGTCACTCAGACTGTTGTGTAGTCTTCTCCCCTCATGTATCCTCCTTTATCCTACCCCAGGAGCCTCACTTGGGGCTTGGACGGCAGCATCCTGGAATGAAGAGACAGTCTTTTCCAGTCTTCCCAGAAAAAAAAGAAAATATCACGTTGCAGCCGACTAAAGTAATTCACTTCCCACGCTTAAGCTGGAATGTTCCAAACAACAGGCCAAATTGCGTCCTATTTATCTGTTAGTTTTCGCTAGTATTTTGTTGTCAGAGATGGAAGCTGACTAACCATGCCAGCCCCCAGAAAGCCATGCTGTCCATTCAAAGTTTGATTTCTTCAAACAGAAAGAAGAGAAAGGAGTCCCTGAAGCAAAAATCTCAATAAAATTATCATAGTCACTTTTAATCGTACCACTTCCTTAACGTGCTAATATTTTGGACTGAATACTGCAACATACAGGTCAAGGGGAAAAAAAGTGAAATTTTACATCTCATTCTCGTTATGTCGTCTTACTAAGGAAGCTAACTCTAGAACATACAGAATATGTAGGTAAAAAAAGTACTCTGAGTTCTCTGTCATGTTTCTGTGTTCCCATGCATTGCTATCATTTGCTCAATTATAATTTAACTTATATGAGACAAAGTGAATGTTAACATTCAGGTAAATGATTTAAAATGTTTTCCTTACACCAAACATCTTATGTGAATGCATTACATTATAAGAGGAAGAACTTCAAGAAGAACATAGTCACTAACACCAGTATTATTTCTTCCCTTGATGGCAGCTTCAAGTTTTATTACTGTACTTTACTATTTTCCCTGCAACTTCTCATTTATGGCAATCTGGGGAGGAACAAGATATTTAACTGATGAACTTGGAAGGATAAGGTGTGCATGCATAGTTGAATTTTTTATTTAAAATATTTCAATGAGCCTAATTGATAAGAGTAAGACTACACTCTGTGTTATGTCTGATATTTACTAAGGAAGATCAACAATCTAAAAGATGTTTTCCTACTTCAAACTCCCATATTTTAAGTCCTTAAGGATTTATCTTTTAATATGTTTGCTGCAGTCTGTAACACAGTCTGGCATATGATATTCAGTGAATCAACAATGATTGATGTTGTCAATGATGGGAAATAGTCTTCATTATCTTTTATTCAATCTCCAAATAATATCCCTTTGCATATACAACTGAACTTATCAGTAGTTATGAATTAACATAAAATGAAATAAAGAAGAAAAGCAAATTAAAAATGAATAAAGATATAAAGGTAAAAAAAAATTAATCAACATATCCAACACTACTTGTGTGACTATGAGCCAGAGTCTAGATAGCCTAAGGACATAAGGTAAAGCCAAATGCCACTGGGATTTAAAAAGTAAATAGAGATAAAAATGATTATTAATGACATTCTGTTATACTCATAGCTCAGTATACTAAATATCAGAGAAGCTTCCTCTAGGAGCAGATGGGAATAAAAACAGAGTCTTGAACCCAGAAATTATGCTGAGAGAGAGAGAGAGGGGGGGGGAGATTATTTAGGAACATATCTCTAAATTATATGCCTTTATGAAGTCTTTTCCCTCAGAGCTCAGGGAACCCTGCAGAAGTAGAGGCAGAAAGAACCAGAGGAGATGGGTGACACCATGAGAGCAACCTGTCAAAATAATATATATCCTCTGATTTTATGAGTGTTCCTGAAGATCATTCCTGATAAGTTTTAAATTAAATATGATAATAATAAAAAATAATAACACACAATAATATACTAATTAATATTCAATGTAATTTTGCTAAATTAGAAACATTCTATGTTTTACTTGTATTGAATATCAAGGGCACTTGAAGTTCTAGAAAACATGGCTTTGATTCCAAGCACCCATTTCACAAACACCTATTACTCCAAGGGATCCATCACCCTCTTCTGTTCTCTGTAGGTACTTGAGATCAGTGATACATACTTACAGAGACAAATACAAACACAGACACACTAACACACACACATACACACACACAGACAAACATATACTCTCACACACACATGCAAATAAAAATATTTTCAAGAAAATCAGTACAGCCATAACATCCACTACTTCCTAATCTCAGTATTTTCTCTTAAATTACCACTTATTAATCTTTATTTTTTTTAATTTATTCTTGTTACATCTCTATGGTTACCCCATCCCTTGTATCCTCCCATTCTCCCCTCCCTCCCATTTTCTCCTTATTCCCCTCCCCATGACTGTTCCTCAGAGGGATTACCTCCCTTTGTATATGCTCATAGGGAATCAAGTCTCTTCTCAGTGACCTACTGTCCTTCCTCTGAGTGCCACTAGGTCTCCCCCGCCTTAGTTTGAGAGGGACCCCTTGGCCAAAATCTGCCTATCATAATGTTCTACTTGTAGGTTTCTAGGACCCACTGGATCCTTCTACATTACTATTCTCACATGGTTCTCTCATCAAGAGTCCCAATAGGATGTCCTCCCCTCTGTCCCAGTTTCCTGGTAAGGGAAGGCTTTCGTGGGACATGCCCATTGGGCTAGTATGCAGATATAAGTACCACTTATTAATCTTAAAAGTAATTAATATATTAATTTGCTATAAATATTTCTTGCTTAGGGATACTATGGATACAATCTTTGTGCTTATCTTCATTCACAAAATATTTTGCCTATAATATTACCAATGATTTTATAAGTACAAGCAATTTGCTTGTTTTTTTGGGTATATGCTATTCATGAGTATGAGCTAGCTTATCCTACTGCCATCGATAAAACATTCTGTGTTGCATTTTACTTCTTTAAACAAATCATATACTTTATTTGGTTGCATTTTGTTTGACTTGATTTGGAGATCGCTTAATGCATATTTTACTTATACTCTGTTGTGACTGCTCATTGAGACATATAGTACTTTAAATTAGTAACTTGGGGTCACTTAATTAAATGATCTTATTACATAGAGGGAGTATTCAGCAAGGCACTAGTGTTGCCTCAAGATTCATACTTACTGCACTAATGGAATTTTTAATCTAAAGAAAAGCACCTTCTTGTAATTGGAGGTAATTTTAAAGTACCTTTTCAATGGCATTTATCTATAAATTTGTGCAAATCCATATCTCATTAAACTGCCCAAGGGATAGAATTTTGAATAAAGAGAGCAATATAATCTAGCTATAGTCATGTTAATCTTCTTTTTATGAAAAAATCATAATAGGATGTAGCTTATAGCCACCCAGCCTGTCTACAATAATTGTGATCCTTATTAAGAGTCTGTAAACAGAAAATTATTAAGTTTAGTTCTATTTTGTATTCGATAAACTGGAAAATACTCTCTGAATATAAAGCTGTCTCCAAGTTAACTTTTTATTTGCAAAATAACTCCAGGGATGTAACTGTCTGTTACTGATGGTCGCAATGATCCTCTAAATTATCCTGAAGAGAACAAGGGAGAATGAATGAAATTACTGATGTGGTGATTCATAACAAATGTATGATATTGAAAATAGGATAGAACAGAAAACGTCCAATGATTTTGTAGCAATTTCTAGACAACAGAGAATGTTTTACTGAAAGCAGAAAGTGTGGGTTGCTGTTTTTAAAAAAGATAGATATTCTTAAAGATTTTATGTCATTTCCTCTACTATAACATCACCAATAGAGTTCCGGTATTGAAGTTATCATTAATCCATAGAACAAAATTTCTATTATTTACAAATTCAATACCAAGTATGAAGGCCAGAAGAAAATCAGTAACAGTTTTCACCTTGAATTCCCACTCTCGAATTCAATAAAATAAACATTTTGAAAATCTTTATACCTCAAGAATGCTAAACATATTAAATTCAACATTATTGGAAATTGAATCTTGCATTTATCAACAATAAAGCTTTCTTTAAAAAGATGATGATAAAACATTTAAAAGGCAAGAGGCAAGGTACTGGGGAAATCTGGAAGTATAGCAAATATTTTCCTGTTAAGAAACAGTGAGTGGTACTAATGAGATTAACGCAAGTTAAAGCAGAAAAATCTGTTATTAATGGACTTCATGGCTTCTCAGGGTTTCCACCCACTTCCACTACAAATAATTTATTTGTACTTTATGTCTGTGAGCCCTGCAAAGTAATTTGTTCTTGTTATGAGAATAAGAGCTAAACTGGGTGCCACCAGGTCTCCCCCTCCAGGGGACATGGTCAAATGTGAGGCACCAGAGTATGTGAGAAAGTCATATCCCACTCTCCACTCAAGTGTGGAGACTGTCCTGTCCATTGGCTAGATCTGGGTAGGGGTTTAAAGTTTACCGCCTGTATTGTCTTTGGCTAGTGCCTTAGTTTGAGCGGGACCCCTTGGCCCAAATCTGCCTACCATATGTTCTACTTGTAGGTTTCTAGGACCCACTGGATCCTTCTACATTGCTATTCTCACATGGTTCTCTCATTGAGAGTCCCAATAGGATGTCCTCTCCTCTGTCCCAGTTTCCTGGTAAGGGAAGGTTACATTGAAAAAAAAAAAGAAAATAAACAAAGTGAATTTGAAAAAATAAATAAATAAAAATAATAAATAAAAAGAAAGAGCTAAACTAGAGTTAATTCTGAGAGCACATGCTTGCAGAGAAATGCATATCTATCAAAACTGTGTCATATCAAAGTCTGTGTAAGCTTAAATCCAAAGGGACATGACCATTGATGAAGGATTTACATTTAATTTGCTTTTCCCATTACAATAGGTTCATATTTATCAAGTCCACATAGCATTTTCAGAAGTATTTACCCTTTCTTCTGTAAAGACATCCAAAGCTAGAGAGAGAAGCAACCAATTACGTCTTATTGTTTGGTTTTTACACATGGACAGGAAAGGGCCAAAGAAACAACAGCAAACTTAGAAGGAAAGAAGGTTTTCAGTTTCCATTATTCAAAGGATCACTTTTTCCAGGTCTGGTTTTGACAAAAGTGATAAGCTTGGCTATTCTCCACCTCGTTTATAAGCTGTATCTTTTGGGGTGATTTTTAGGATAATTTTGGTTATTGGTGTCAATCTGCAACTGATCCTAGTTTGTAGTCACAGCTTAACCAAAAGGGAATAGCTGTTTCAAGAAAGACCATATATCATGTTTTAGAAAGTACTGGCTCGTGTTTCTCTTCAGATGACTATAGTGTGAAGTGGTTCAGTGAGCTCATTATTTCCCAGAGGATCCTGCTCGCTACAAATTCAAATTGTTCTTTTATTGTAAGGCTCTGTCACAGGGAGAGGAATACTCAGTCGGCAGATAATTTTAACCTTTAAAAATCAAATGTACTAGATCTCAGTGTGAATGTGACTGTGTAGAGGAGGTTGTCATGATTCACATCGTACTAAGCTGAAATATTTTTGCATTTATATTAGTATGAAATTGCTAGTGCCAAAATATTTAAACCTAAAGGAATGTGCTAGGTTTTCTGGCAAAGAAAGCCACATCTAAAGAGAAAAAAAAATGATGCATTTGCAGATAAATTCTGGGGACACCATTTGCTCTTCTAAATCATTTTGGTTATTTTCAATTTGGTAATAGATGAGAAGTTCAATTTAATATGGAACATTTTCCATTATTTTCAGAATAAGGAATTCCTAAAAGATAATTCAATGCAACTTATTCTGTATATAAAAGTATAATGGCTCTTCCTAGTACATCAGATGCTTGCCTATAATTCTCATTAAAAAAATATGGAAACTGAGATGTATGGTCGGATTTCTTTATGGTCATGTTAATAGGAAAAGGCTATATAATAAATTTGAATACTGTCTTATGTAGTATGAACTTTTATAAAAGTGTTATCAGTGGTAGAAGCTTGCCTTTTGAATCATGCCCTAGCTCTGGTTCATTAGTCTAGATGCTTCCTGATCCTATCTACTTGCCCTGCCCCGCCCGGCCCTCCCCCCACACCCCCACCTTCCCTCCTCCGCTCCCTGCGTCTCCCTTCCTATCTCTGGACCAGATGTCCCAAACTCTTTTTTCTATTGTTCAGCATTGGTTGGTCAGCATTTTATTAGCAAAACAGAGAACAAATGTTGTGCATTTTTATATAAACGTGAGACAGAAGATACTTAGAATAAACATTACAATGCCATGTCCAGGTTGAAACCAGATAGTGGAGTAGAGAAATCAGCGTGTGAATGAACAAGGGTAAATTTTACACAGTTCATAAAAATTATTATGCCAACACTGTGCCATTACATATTTTGAACATAAAATCTGTTTTTGCAATTTGATTTTAAAGGGATTACAGTTAAGAGACTGCCATGAGCCTCAGAAAAGACTTTGAAATTTTGGACTATTAAAAAGTCTTGAGACTGTGATAGACTATGAGGCCTTTGAAGTTGGACTAAAGGCTATAAGCTTATGGGAGCCAGGAAATGGAATGTGATGGTTTAAATAAAAATGACTCCCATAGGCACATTTATTTGAATATTTGGTCACCAAACTGTGGCACTATTTGAAAGGGTTAGGAGGCGTGGGCTTGTTGAGGAAGTATACCACTATGGGTGAGCTTTGAGGATTCAAAAACGTATTCCAAGCCAGGAATCTTTCTTCTTGCTTCCTGTGGGTCCAGATGTAGAAGTCTTAGCTACACCAGCACCCTCTCTGCTTGTCTGCCACTTTGCTTCCCACCATGATGATAATAGACTAAACCTGTGAAGCTGTAAGCATGCCACAATTAAGTGTTGCTTTATAAGGGTGTATAGGATACTTTATAATCATGATATTGTCATGGCATCTTTTCATAACAACAGAATACTAAGATGATATATTAAGGCCCGTTCGTTGTTTTTGTTTATAGCTGGCTTAGGATTTTAGATCTAAACTTCTATATGTAACTTTACTTTCATATAGTGTTCACCACACTGATCCATCATGGCAGCCTGTAGAAATCAGCTGGAGTCATAATGCAACTGTTCTGCAAAATCTAAAAAAATTAAAAATAATATTAAAATCAATAACAACGAAGACCCACATGGAACAGTCAGTGAAAATTTAACATGTGTTTAGAAGATTTAAGAACTAAAATTCTGTCAAATAATACTGCTACCTTGGAGATAGTTTTCGCTTTCTATCTTTGCATGCTTACCTCATTTCTCTTTAAGTAATGATATAAACAATGGAGTTAGAAGGCTAAGTGTGAAAAATATTTTTCCCAGTTTGCTAAACCCTGGGTGAGATCAGAGAGAGACTAACAACAAAATAAAATAAGGTAAATTTATTTAATTACATTCTGTGTGCTGCTGGAGACTCTATTCATAAATATACAAAGTGAAAGCTGTATATCTTTATGTATATGCTTAATGAAGTATGGATAATCATATACAAGTATGAATGGAAACAGAAGATATAATCTAATTATAACTAACAGAAGTCAGTAAATTCATTTTTTTTTCTGGTGTTTTTCAGTCTCCATTCCTTATTCTAGGACACAGTGAAAGAACCCAGTCTGGATTGGTTTTGGACAAAGGGCAGAAAAGTTCTCAATTAGTTCTGTTTTTTTTTTTAAAGATAGCATTCAAGATAAGGGGTTACATTGTGACATTTTCATACATACTTTGATTTTATTTGTCTCCACACAGATGCCCATCTTGATGCCTGATTTCCAACGACAGAACTTCTTCCTACAATGGCTTCCTTCTTGCATTAATGATACAAATTTCACTCACAGTATACCTATTCCTTCCAATAACTCTATCTAACATCTCCTTCCACTAACCCTTTGTACCTCCTAAAGTCATTTTCTTATTTTATTATTACTTTTTGCTTTCCTGGTTGTTAGTAGAATCTTGGAGTTCTTGCTTCAGGAAAAAAAAATCCAGTGGAAAATGAGAATAATTCTTCTGCCTTTTTGGTCTTCTTCCTTTAGATTAAAAAGCTTTAGTATTCCAGGTGCCATATTTTGGGAGAGCTTGTCCTGAACCATATCAATACATTTCCTAACCTATGACTCTTGTGCTATAGACTGACTCAAAGCTGCACTGGATTAGTTATGATTCTTGTAATGCTTAGTGCAATTAAATGTTTGTTTTAAATATAGTATTATGCCACTTTTATTTGATCACTTTAATATCATTTCCTCATTTTTCTCTTCATTGTCTTGTCAGTGCTTCCTTAACCTCTTATGTCCCAGGGAGACAGGCTTACTGTGGTTGCCACATTGCCTTAATTCTTGAGTCTGAAGCACACAGCATTTTTCTGTGAAGGCAACAAACACTTTATACTTAAGTAAATGCTGTGAAATCACATTATTTACTAAAATATAAGTGCAAATAAATTTTCCATGTGTGCATGTCAGTCACAAAAGCCAGATCCAGGTATTGAAAATGATGATTGTATTTTTCACCTTGATGAAGAAACATAAAATTATTATAATAGTCTATTTCTGATATGTGCTTCCTTTTTTTGTTAGATTACACATTAAACATAAAGTTTTCCTTTTTTGCATTCATCATCCAAAGTAAGATTTGACAATTAGATTTGAGTTTTCTCAAATGAGTGAATAAATGTAATTTGTGAACTCGTAACAATCTAACTATTACATATTTTTAAATTTGTCCATAATTATTTAATTTATAAGTAAAGATAAAATAAATGACACAAATTATAATGACATATTAGTCCATATATGGCCAAATTCTCATTATTAACTTCACCAACAACAGCCTTTCATGGTAACATCTGTACAAGTGATCTTCACGCGTTCCTTACATAAGCATTCTAACCAAAGTTAATTGTGGAGTTAATGTTCCATTTGTTTGACTATAATGTTTAGGAAAAATGAAAGCTAGATGAGAAAGGGGGCAACTTATTTTACATTTTAGTAAATGTGAGGAACTCTGAAAATTTTCACAGGTTTCTTGCATGAGGATGGTCAGATGTCTATGTCCGTGGCCCACCCTGGAATTTTGCAGGTTACTATCTTACTTCAAAGGTTAAGTGAGCTTCCCTTCTCCACCTTGTGCCTCTGTTCATTCCATATCATGTACCTGCATAGATGTGGATTTAGAACTTACTCTTATGATAAATATTTAGTTATTATTAGAATAGAAATCAGACAGGTACAGTGATGCATGCCTGCATTCCCAGCACTCAGGGAGGCAGAGGCAGGCAGATCTCTGTTCGAGGCCAGCCTGGTCTATAAAACAAGTCAAGGACAGCCAATAATCCATGATTATTCTGGACATTGCCCTGCATTTTAATATTTTAGCAAATGGGCAAAATAATGCTTTAAAAAAATAGGAAAATAATGGACAATTGTGAACCTTTAATATTATGCCCTAAATTCACAGAAAAGTGGAATTCTGTCCTTTCTTTCCAGAACATGTGGTAAAGTAGCATTTTAGACTTATAAACTCTCTGTTTAAAATATCATTTATTTATAGTACATTTTCTTTATAGTCAGTGAGAAATGATGTACACTTCTTATTTTATTTTTAAAGGAAATAGCAACCAACGAGGACACATGCTCCCAATTTCATCTACAAAGATGTGGTGTCTTCAAAGTCTGGGCCTGTAATGGGAATTCTTACTAGAACTTTTAGCTAATGCAAGGACATTGAAAGTTTAAACATTACTTTAGAAAGGCTTCTTTTTTCTTCTTTGATCACTAGCCTTTAAAGGAAAAATTGTTTGAAAACAAAGGATTTATTTCACTTTGGAGTGGGTAGATAATCAGGATTCATTGACAAGGACTCTGACTCAAGTGCTAAGCCTACTTCAAATGTAAACTATGCCTGTCATTGGCTTCTGCCTCAGCTTCAATTCAGCTTAACTAATTAGAAAATAGTATCATAGAATGTTATCTGTGTTTGTCTCTGTCATAAAACATTTCCTCTGTGGGCAGAATGTTTCCATTTCTAACTCATTTTCATGGTGGCAATTTGCTGAGTTTTATGCTAAAATCTACCTAGTGCTTATGTGGAACTTTGATGGAAGATGAGCACCTGATCAATTAAATTACTGAGAAGAATATGTACCTGACCTAAATGTACTTAATGAAGTATTAGAATTTAATGAAAGAATCAATGAAATGTTCCACTTTGGAGCATTTATCATGGCTAATATTAGGAGAGTTCAAGTGTTATACAATAATAATGTAAACTTATGGCCAGAGCCAATGCCTGAATCAATGAACTAGAGTAACTGTGGAACAATCGAAGTCCCATCTTTAGGCATTTCTATAAAACATTGTCAATTACTAGAGTTTGTGCCTCATTCCCACCTACCATCCTACTTTTCATGCCCATGATGCAGAGTGGATATGCCTCAGTAAATAGGATATTGAAATGGCAGAAAACTGGAAACAGGAGATTTAGTCTTATTTACCTAGGGAAGAGCACACTAATTGGTCAGTCAGTGGTGTTCAGCTCTGAAAATATACATATAGGTAGCACTGTATAGAATGAACAGGACACACAGATACATATACATATATATATATACATACATAAATACATACATATCACATACTTATATGTATACAATGGCAATTTTAAAAAGAGGTCATGATTTTTGAAAGACAGTGGGTAGAGATTGGAAGTAGGAGAAGGAAGAGGGACATGTTTTAAATTATAAAATCAGTTTTAAAAGGAAGGGGTAGAAATAAATATGCCCTTAATGTCAACAATTAATAAATGGGACCTCATGAGGCTGAGAAGCTTCTGTAAGGCAGGAGACACTGTCAAGAGAACAAAGCAACAGTCTACAGACTGTGAAAAGATCTTCACCAACCCTATATCTGACAAAGGTCTAATATTCAAAATATATAAAGAACACAAGAAATTAAACACCACCAAATCAAATAACCCAATTGAGACATGGGGCTTGGAACTAAACAGAGAATTCTCAACAGAGGAATATCAAATGGCTGAGAAACACTTAAAGAAATGCTCAACCTCCTTAGTCATCAAGGAAATGCAAATCAAAACAACTCTGAGATTCCATCTTACACCCATCAGAATGGCTAAGATCAAAAATTCAAGCGACACTACATGCTGGCGAGAATGTGTGGAGAGAAGAACACTACTTCATTGCTGGTCGGAATGCAAACTAGTACAGCCACTTTGGAAATCTCTCTGGTGCTATCTCAGAAAACTGGGAATAGGGCTTCCTCAAGACCCAGCTATTCCACTCCTTGGAATATACCCAGAAGATGCACCAGCACACAACAAGAAAATTTGCTCAACCATGTTCATAGCAGCCTTATTCATAATAGCCAGAACATGGAAACAGCCTAAGTGTCCCTCAGTAGAAGAATGTATAAAGAAACTGTGTTACATATACACTATGTAATACTACTCAGCTATTAAAAACTAGGAATTCCCGAAATTTGTGGACAAATGAATTGAGCTAAAAATGATCATAATGAGTGAGTTAACCCAGAAGCAGAAAGACTCAATTGGTATATAATCATATCTGCATACTAGCCCAAGGGGCATGTCCCACGAAAGCCTTCACTTACCAGGAAAGTGGGACAGAGGGAAGGACATCCTATTGGGACTCTAGATGAGAGAAGCATGGGAGAATAGCAAAGTAGAAAGATCCAGAGGGTCCTAGAAACCTACAAGTAGAACATTATGCTAGGCAGATTTGGGCCCAAGGGTCCCGCTCAAACTAAGCCACCAGCCAAGGACAATACAGGCCGTAAACTTCAAACCCCTACCCAGATCTAGCCAATGGGCAGAACATCCTCCACAGTTGAGTGGAGAGTGGGGTAAGACTTTCACACATGCTCTGGTGCCTCATATTTGACTACGTCCCCTGGAGGGGGAGACCTGGTGGCACTCAGAGGAAGGACATCAGGTTACAGAGAAGAGACTTGATAACCTATGAGCATATACAGGGGGAGGAAATCCCTCTCAGGAACAGTCATAGAGGAGGGGAATAAGGGGAAAATGGGAGGGAGGGGAGAATGGGAGGATACAAGGGATGGGAAAACCATTGAGATGTAACAAGAATAAATTAATAAAAAATTTAAAAAAGGAGTGAAATATGCATTGACAGTTCATGCTGGTGAGAATGTGGAGCAAGGAGAACTCTTATTCACTGGTGGTAGTGCAAACTTATATGGCCGTTTTGAAAATCAAAATGATAGATCCTCAGAAAATTAATATTGAAAATACCTTAAGACCCATCTATAACATTCCTGGGTATATATCCAAAGGACACTCCACTCCACCACAAGGACATTTGTTGAGATGACCTTCCCTTCTTCACTTAAGGTTCGTCTATGTGGTAGAGCATGAAGTGTTGGCAGGATTTTAGTTTTGTAATTTCATGGCACAGTAACAGTTTTCAGTTTGTAAATGCTTTTGCTTCCTCACTTTCTTCTTAAGGGCAACTCATAAGAGACGGATGTGGTTCTCTACTTCCTCTCTTACCTCTCTACGCCCTCCCTCTTGCCTTTCCTCTCTTTTTCTTACTGTCCCTGTCTCTGTTCTCTCTCTCTCTCTCTCTGTCTCTCTGTCTCTCTGTCTCTCTCTCTCTCTCTCTCTCTCTCTCTCTCTCTCTCTCTCTGTGTGTGTGTGTGTGTGTGTGTGTGTGTGTGTCGTATTCCTTTCCCCCTTTCCTTTTTTCCCCATGCTCATTTAATAAATTCCATACAACGTTAAAATAAAAAAAGAGAGATGGATGTGGCATTGTCTTGCTGCTTATTGGTTCAGACTGGAATGTGACTTTTTATGTAATAAACAGCTGATGGCCCAGAGCTGAGGTAGGCAATATGGAGGCAGGATTTCTAGCAGGCCAAGATGCAGGCAGGATGCAAGAGATTCAGGTAGACTTGAGGAAACATGAATGTGGACAGAAGGAAGATATATGGAGCTGGAAGCAGGAGTGAGAACCACATGGAGAGAAGGGATGGCAGAGAAACCAGTATAAGTTTAGAAGCTAGCTGAGAGACTACCTCAGCAAAAGGCCAATAGCTTTAAACTATATAGAAGTCTCCATGTATTAAAGCACAAGCAGGGTATGAGAAATCCCTGCAATAGACATTTGTTTGACTATAGCCAACTTTATTTATTATTATAAATAGTAAATAAACCAGGAACTGGAAACAACTTAGATATCGTTCAACCAAACAATTAATAAAGAAAATATAGTACATTTACACAATGGAGTACTACATAGCCGTTTTAAAGAAAATGACATCATGAAATCTGCAGGCAAATGTATGAAACTAGAAAGAAAATCATCCTGAGTAAGATAAGGAGACCATGGAAAACAAGAGAGGCCAACCAGGAGGACTCAAAGGACAGCATGAGGATCTCCCAGAGAAGGGGAACTAGAATAGATCTTTCAGGTGGATTGGGGGCAGGTGGGGATTGGGATAGGAGTGATTAGGAGTTGGGCAAAGGGTGAAGGGAGAGACTGCTAGAAGAAACAACTGTAATTGAGAGGCAGTTCGGGTGTGATGTGGAAACATAGTGCAATTGAAAGTCCCTGGAATCTACTAGTGTGACAACTGTAAAGACTCCTAGTAATGGGGGATACAGAGCCTGGGCCAGCCGTCTTCTGTAACCAAGCAAGGCTTCCAGTGGTGGGATTGGGGCATCAGCTCAGCCACAAAAACGTTGACCTACAATTTTGTTTGCCTGCAAGATATGTTGGAGCAAGAGGGGCACAGAACTTGTGGGAAAGGCCAAGCAATTGAGGTCCAACTCATGAAAGGGCACCCAAGCCTAAGACTGCCTTGATAGCCAGGAACAAGAGTTGTCAGTAATTTTAAGATAGCCTCTTTTTAATTTTTGATTAAAAGTAAGTTGTATACTTTAACTAGAAGCTCTATAAAGACTATATTTTTGAAGCAAATGATGTTTCTCAATAACCATATTGTAAACACACTTCTTTTCTTATGCTGTCTATCATTTCTTCACAAATATAGTTGTGCTTGCATATAGCCTTACATATACGTAACTAGGTAACATATGTAATATGTAATATAGCATTACATATATGTATTATATGTTATATATAGTGTTTGTATGTATTATAGAGATTAATGCATAATTTTTTCTTTAAGACAGATATGTATATGTAGATTTTTAATTTATTTTTGTTATTATCCTTACTACAGTTTCTCCTCACTCCTTTCATCCCAGTACCTTTCCGGTCCTAATCTTCCCTCTTTCCCCAATCCCATGCTCTCTGGCTCTGTTTCTTTCCAGAAAACAGTAGGCCTGACATGAATGTGAACCAGCCAAATTGCAATATATATATATATGTATATATATATATGTATATATATATCATATCCGATTTAATCCACTAAATTTGGTGCTTTAATTTTAAATAACTAGTATTTATTTTCTGCAAAATGCTCTGTACAAGAATTCAAGAGAGTAGTGATTTCTGAATTGTGACAATATTAACAATATACTATCTTTCCGGAATTTAAACCCTACTTAAATAAGGGAAAGAAAAGACAGGTATTCATTTCTCCATGTACTTAGGCATATGCTAATAGTATATGGCGGTAGTGATATAATATTCATAATTTCTACAGACTAAAATATAAAGGGAGTTAGCTGAGTCACACTACAACTGTTTCACTGCACAGTTTCTCATGTCCTGATGACAGTGAATTCATTCTGTCCAGTTCTTCCCCATTGGTCTTTATTTCAGCGTCTGAAGCATACAATGAGTAGTTACTGAGTGGGATTAGAAAACATAATGATCACTGCAGGGGCACTGTTCTAGCAAGGAAACTGGTGGTCATGGAAGAACTGCACTTAATCTTACGCACAATTAAGCACAGCTTCCAGCCACTAAGTGCCCCAGGGTTGGTCTTCATGTTTCACAATTTATTCAGAGTCTGAGAAATTAGTCATGGAACTCAACTACCTAATACACATATCTGTCTTTGTCTATAGATACAGAGAAAGTTTTTTTCCTATATTTGTCATGGATAATAAAACGCACTTCTAAAACTTGGTGACCAATATTTCTGTATAATATCTCTTTTGTTATTTTATGTGGTATAAAAATCAAAACACATAGTAAAAGTCAGTTGAGTGTTTCATTATGAAAATTATACTAAACCCTGAAAAACTAATGCTGTTAAAATTAATAATGCATTCATTTTTAAATATTCCAGGCACCTAGAGTTTCATTACTGTGCTGATTTATAACAAATAATAGTTATGCCAAAATGAACTTGATTAAACAGAATGCATATTTATAAAGTGGATCAAATCCATTAAATAAGTTAGGCAAAATTCATAAATATGACATAAAAGCAAAGGTTTTTCATGAAAATTATTTACGTAATCTTACTACTGTGACTATTTCTAGAAAGATTTTATTTTCTAATGAAACTTGAAATAAGAGGAACAATTTCTAAATTAAATTTATTTATCACAGTAAAAATTAAGAAAATATTTTAATATATAGGTAAATACTAATACTATAAACTATGTTACTCCAATTGTCTATCTATATGCTGATCCTGAAAGTCCATATAAAAATACCACTAAACTTAAAACCTTATTAAGTTCAGAAATATGAACATCACCCTAAGTTTTATAAGCCTGATTGAATTTATTTTCTACTATTTAATAAACTTTTAGAAGAATATTATGAGCGTTAAAATTCATTCACTCTACCAGATTCATTCTTAAACATCCTTTTCTTCTCTACTTCAGTGTAAAACCAAAGATACATTCATTATATGTTCAAGAGCTCTAGGAAGACCTCATCTAATCCTATGACTTTGAAACTATCTGTATACTGACTACCCAACGGTATTTCTATCTTTATCTCTATCTCCATATTTAATCTATATTATGACTGACACCATGATTCTCTCTCTCTGTCTCTCTCTCTGTCTCTCTCTCTCTCTCTCACATACACACATAAACACACATACATAAACACACACACACTCACACAGACCTATTTACTTTTCTATGAGCTATAGGCTGACTTAATCTTCTGACAATATGACAACTCCACCATAAACTTCACACCAAACTTTTAAAATAACTGCTCCAAATTTGAACTTTTTATGAATTTATCTATATATCATCAATAATATTGATTAATTTCACACCATTTCTATCCCAACTTCAAGTATCCCCTTCTCTTAAATTTATACACATTCTACCACATATTATTACTTCTTTCATTTTGATCACCATTATCTCTGTCTTAAAAGATGGCTTCCAATGATTTGTTAACTTATATCTAAATTTACATCATGTCTCTTACAATCTAATTTCTGTACAGTTATCAGAAAAATTAAATTCAATTAAATCAGATGATCCTAAACATTATTAAAGCCACCTTCTGTTGTCTCTGCATTTCAGAACAAAGTATATTTCATATGCTATATACTTACTTTTTATTACATCATCCATTCTTTCTTCCAATATCACTTCTGTGAAACAGATTGCCAAGAAATACAGTAATAACAGATGGTTACTTTGGATGGTACCATAAATTCATGTGTGACAGTAAGCTATTCAAATACTCAATATTGGTCTTTCATGGTCCACAGTTCTCACCCACACCATTTTATGCTATGAGTAAAGTATTCTTTTCATCTCCTATCTGAAACAGGTTGAGCACTGGGGTTGGTTAAGTCTCAAACAATGAACATATTTACAAAAAACCAAAATGAATAAATGGTCTGCAGATTGAGAGAAAGATATCCCTAAGTCCTGATGGACCCAATACAGGCAACAAGGGCCCTCCTCTCCAGGCCAAAAAGAGTCCTCACCACCAGGTTTGTGATACACTTCTATCAATGCTGCAAAGGTCAACAGCTTTGGGTACTTTTCCTTTTCTCTTTTTATCTTTCTCTTACCATGCTCAGGTACTGAAATTGTGAATAGCACATCAAAGCTGAAAGTGCCACCTCTGTACCCCAAAGTTTGGTGGAAAAGTCCTGAATGTGGAGGCTTGTAACCTTCATGATTATAGTTAGTTCAGAACTTTGGCCCCGTGAGATATGATTCAGAAAGTCAAAGGTCTTAAAAATTAAGTCTAGAGAACAAGTCTAAGAAGAAAAAACTAATGATTATCAATCTGAACATGAATCATCGTTAGCATACTTTCTGTGTCTATTAACATACATGTAAGCAATATTGATAGAATTTACCTTTCTGTAAATTGAGACCCATGAAATTATTCACTACAAATTCACTTTTAGAGTATAACATGTCTACTGAGACTTAGATAGTCTGGAAGTATCTTCAGATATTTCAGCCAAAGTTAATGATAGATTTTATGCCATGATTTCTCTAGCTTTTTTGCCTGTGGTTACTATTAGAGGATAAAATGCCGAGTGAAGCCAACTGTGGATTTTCACTCCCAAGAAGATATTTTACATCACAGTGATAAATTAGTAGAATGGGTCCCCTAATCCTCATACCTTATGATTATTGTTACCATGGCTTGTGGGATACAAAACACAAAAGAAATATAATTCTTCTCTCAAGGGTTAGACATTGTGGCTCATTGAATCCCACAGATATATTAATGACCCAGAGGAGGGCATGTGACATCTATCAGCAATTTTCTCTTATAGTATTTGCTTTTACAATTAGATATACTCAAATCCTGTTTTGTCATATGGTTTAGACAGAAAAAAATGCATGAAATGCATGAAAATACTTTTATGGCTAAAGTATCAAAACAGGTAAGCAATAATTGTTTTGATACAAGAGACCCTACTTGTTATATTAGTGATGATATTAAAGTAGGTGACCATTTTGTTTCTGTCTTTACAACAAAGGAGTCACCTCATATGGTATCAGGTCAATTTGTTACACAAATAATAAGCCTGTCATCTACAGTGGTGGAAAGTACTCTGTGATGACTTTGGCTTCCGTCAGATCTAATCTTTTGTGAGGTAATGTACTTTGAAGAAACAAATGGAGGTTTCCTGAAGAGTATTTTTTGTGGTCTTTTGTAGCAATGTAATATTATAAAAGTTGCAACTTCTTCTGTATCTTTAACTGGGTCAAAAAGAACTTCAATGTGAATGAGAACGCCTTTATTGTTTGAGTGGAACTGTTCATAGCATAACCGTGCTGATTTTTATCGGGGTATTATGCCACGTAAAGTAGAGGTTACTGATAGAATGAGGGAAAATTAAAGCCCCCATCAGAGAACAATCATGGTCTAATCTGATGATTCAGTCTTGTATGGAACATATATATCAAAGCCCATCCTCCCCAGGCTCAGGAATCCTTGCATTAGAGGTACATACATGAAGAGAGAAAGAGTCGTAGGCTAAAGTACAAGTGTATTCCAAGTTTCTCTTTTGGTTTATGTATTTTCATACTGATTCAATACATCCATAGAAAAGTCTTAACAAAACAGAAGAATCTGTGAAGCAATGTCCCGGAGGAGCTGGGCCTCAGAGGGCCTCAGCTGGGCCTCCTCTTTGAGCACTCATACTATCTTATTTAAAAAGATTCCAGTCTGTGTGCTTACTTATCACCCATTGCTCCATAGAGTCAGGAGTATGCTTTGGCCTGAGGAGAGTCTGTGCCTTCCTCATGGCTTCCTGATGCTACTGTTGCAGCTGTCCACCTTGAAGATAATATTCACTAAAGAAGCTAAATAGAATCCACATGTAGTATGTATTGTCCAATATAGACAGCTGGGCCTAATTCTTTATTTTTGGTAGGAAACGTGAAGGATATTTTGGGAACATAGTTTAAATTCCGTCTTTGTCATCCCAGTGGCCTCCACAGAATTGCATCTGTTGAACAGGTCCATGGATTATTTCAAGACTGATGAAACAATTGTACATGTCATAATGTCTAAGACCTCATAGAACATTTGGTCAGTTTGTCTTGTAGGGGATAATTTGTTTTTCTCCAATTTCAGCCTCGTCTGTGGTAGATAGTAAGGAAATCATGTCAAGTATGAGGAAATAATGTGGGAGTATGCTGCTGACCACTGCCTGTGAGCCTCAGTTTGTAAAGGGATAAATAAGGCAATGTATTGGTCAGATCTGTAACAATATTATAGCTTTACCACAGCCTTGGTAGTCACAATAATTTCAGGCACACATAAGACCAAGAGAGACGCTTTGGCCTTTAAATCTGTTGTAATTATTGTTCAGACTCTTGGAGCAAGAAACAGACTGGCTATTAAACTAAAGCAGGGAGGAATGTCCCACTTGCACATGGTACAGATACTATTTCAATGAAGTCATATCTGCCAGATGATACCTCTTTTGTTGGATAACCTTTCAGAGGTGTGTGATTTAGTTAGTGTTAAACCATGAATGTCTCTTACAGGCTCAAGTATTTGAATATTGCCTTCTCTCTGATTTAGTGATGTGACCAGTCTCTACCCCATCATCCTTCTACCAGAGACAAGGCCATGTTTTGTCACTATGCCTCCCCTGGTACATTAGACTATACTTTCTAAACTATAATCCAAAATGAATCCTCCCCTTAAGGATTGCCAGACATTAGTTATAACAATGAGAGAAGTAGTGATTACGAATAGGTGGACATGAGTTGAATCACTCATATTGTGGATTCATATCCTCAGATGTAGTGGTGATGTTTTATGCTACAAGCATACGAAATGGGAGACATGGTTGTTGGTGACCCCATTGGTCAATCATAAGCCCTTTTGAAATTTTATGTCATCCAGATAAAGTACAAATCATGACATTTTCCTCATCCATCTGAAGTTATTAGCTTAGTTAATAATTTTCAGGGGCCTGAAATAATTTTCATGCAATCCCAGTAACCTAGAGATTTAAAATAATTTTATTTTACATTTTCAGGGTCTTGTGAAACTGGACTCCAGAATGTACGAGGTATCCTTGCCCTCTAATTGTTCATTTGGTTCTAATCACTGTTGTTAAATGAGAAAGTCATAATGCACACAGGAGAAACCTCTTCCTTTTCTGACACAGTGATGGGTTGGAACCATGTTTTTCCTTGACATACTCGAAATATGTCTTGGGAAGCTAGCAAACCTTGACACTACTTTTGTTGGAATGCATGTTAGACTTTCCAGTGATTTTATGTGACATTTAAAAATTGTACATTCTTATGCTTTGATAAGGCAGTTAACCTTCCCTTAGTGAGGTTCCCTCTCTCTCTCTCTCTCTCTCTCTCTCTCTCTCTCTCTCTCTCTCTC
>OU015748.1:16197619-16216282 GCA_907169655.1 Acomys percivali | reverse complement strand
TCTCTCTCTCTCTCTCTCTCTCTCTCTCTCTCTCTCTCTCTCTCTCTGTGTGTGTCTCTCTGTCTCTGTCTCTGTCTCTCTGTCTCTATCTCTCTTTGTCTGTGTCTGTCTCTGTCTCTGTCTCTCTCTTTCTCTCTCTCTCCTCTAGAATTATTGGCAGGGTATTTGTAGGGGCTCTGTTAATTTTTCTCTCTTTCTCTTTTTCACCAACCATAGTAATATTTCTCCATAAATTAGCATTTTTCCCAATATTTATTGTCCATTTGTGGACATTTCTTTTGTTTATCTTGGCTTCTTCTTGCTTGGTCTTCATTTGTTCAGTCTCGAGTCTCTGAAAATTACTGAAACAATTTTTATAATTTTTATTCCTCAGTAATATATCAAAGCAGATCCTACTCATCAAGGTTGCTGTGGTGAATACAGAGGGTGACAGAGGGATCTCAGTATCTTTTCTTGGGAAGTTCCAGCTTCATGAAGACTCACAAAGTAGCCTAAGATGAGATGGGGCTGTTCACAATCCAAGGTTAAAATGATTTAAGCAAACATGTATAGCAAATACCAAGAGAGTCACCATAGCTTTTTTCAGATTTCTTATTCTTAAGGTTTTTCTTTCTAATTATCAATATTCTTCTCATGCTTCCCTTAACCCAGATCAAGGATTACATGGGTTTGTACCAATTTCTTTCTTGTTAATCATTTTGTATGTAGTTGACAAAAATATGTAGAAGCAGAGAATGAGTTGTTAGCTGTCATAGATTCTGTCACTTGGACTTTGATGCATCTGTTTGCAGTCACCCTCAATGAACAGCCTTTGTAGTCTTACCCAGTTCTGTGGCCTTCCTCATGCTGTTGTCCGTATCAGATAAACTCTATTATTCTATTTCTTTAAATGAATTATCCCTACCAGTTAATTTGACGGGTTTCCTTTGGAATTTTCAGGCTCTAAATTAGAAGTATCTATCTTTGGCTATTTCTTATGTCTAGGTAAATAGTATGTGCTAAACAGCTGGAGTCAAAAACATTATAACATTGTCTTCAAAGGGAATGTATTCACTTTTGATGATATAACTCTCACATCTCAGACTAATGTTATATCAATAAGTAGTGTGCAAGATAGAATAGTAAAGTGTAGTCAAATTGCCTATAATAAAAGAAAAGTGGGTTCACTGTTTGGCAACTATCCACATATATTAATTAGAGATAGACCAAAGATAATAAAATTCATCAATCAAAATGATATGAGCCTAGAGCTAAAAAAAAAAAAAAAAGATACAGACCGTTTCCCTCGAACTATATTACTGAATGCTTCTACATTAATTTTACATTTAACTTTTGTAAAATTTTATCTCCCCATATGATAAATCAGGTTTTGGCAGAAGTAACATCATAAATAGAAAATTTTGTTTATTACGGCTATAACTTTTTTGTTGCACTGTATAAATGTGTAATCAGTAATTCAATAAACTTCAGTTTTACGGTTGCCATTATACCTTCCAATTACTAGATAATTCTTCTAAATTTGTGACAAAGATTTTGAGCACTTGTCTCTTCTTCATGATTGAGAGTTCTTATACAATGATAAATTAGGAAATCTCTAGAGCAGGTCCCATGTCCTGATATATTGTCTTTATCTACCATGACTCTTCGTATTTATAGCTGCTGTTTTCACTTTCTCAGATGAAGGGATAGAATAAGAGCCATAGCCAAGCTTTACAAATGTATGGCTTGAGCTGAGCCCAGAGCATTTCTGTCTCCACTCTATCTGTACCTAGGTCTGGAAGCTTCTATCCTCTATACGATCCAATCTTCTATAAGCCCTGGCCTCTAAGGCTTCAGCTTCCAGCCTCTCTCTGCTAATCTAGGTCTAGAAAGTTTTCACCCTCTGAGACTTACTGCTCAATAAGCTCACCCTTATTAGTTGTTTCTGAACTCTGGCTGTCTGGTTAAACTCAGGTTATCTGCATCAAATGTCCTTTCCAAGCTGACTGCCTCAAATTGGCTTCTCTCGGCTTCTCACTTAATTGCTCTGCTTGGAAAAAGTGCCTCTAAACTCCATGAACTGAAGTACGCTTAGATCACTGACTGCATGTACTGAAAGGAATTGAACGGAATTGGATGAACAAACTCAACGGAACTCCACTTTTTATTCCATCTTTTATTATTAGCATTTATTTTTATTTTGTTCACTTTATATCCCAATTGTAGCCCACTCCCTCATCCCATCCCCGTCTCACTCTCTCTCTCTCTCCCTCATCCCCTCTCCCCTGGTCCTCAGAAACAGGAGGCCTCCTTTCCTAACATCTGACCTCAGCCTATCAAATATCATCTAGTTGCTTGTATCTAGATGATGTCCAAGATGGCAGCACCTAACACACACTTGGGGTGATCAGCAGGACAACAGTGACTAACAACTCAAGGACTGATCTGAAAACCAGAAAACATCAACACTGGTGACCCACTGTAAGAGGGATCCAAATTTTGTGGAGCACAGTTGTGTCTTGCCTCAGCCACCGGGCAAAACCGCAAAGCCCCCGACCCCACAGAAATGGGTGCACAGCCTCCAAAGTCTAGCGCCATATGCCCGGCTGGTGCACAGCTCTGTGCACTCCCTAGTGCACCGAACTAGATGGAGTCTTCCAAAGTGCAAGTGCCTGTGGGTTCTAACTGTTGGCTCTGTTTCTTAACAATTAAGACCTAGTGGCACTCAGAGGAAGGACAGCAGGTCACTGAGAAGAGACTTGATACCCTATGAGCATATACAGAGGGAGGTAATCCCTCTGAGGAACAGTCATAGGGGAGGGGAATAAGGGGAAAATGGGAGGGAGGGGAGAATGGGAGGATACAAGGGATGGGATAACCATAGAAATGTAACAAGAATAAATTAATTAAAAAAATAAATAAATTTAAAAAAAAACTTTATTATACAACCCAAGTATCTTACACAAGAGAGAAAAAAAGTTAAGGGGAAACAAGAGTGAACCTTCCAGTACACGTTCCACGGGACGACTCCCTAGGTGTCTCTGGCCTGCGCGCTTGTACAGCTTGTTCGCTATTCCAGACCCAGCATGGCTCCACTCAGTCTATCTCAAGGATAATCTCAGGGAGTATCTGTGGTGTGTCCAAGGGCAAAGCCCGCCAAGACTGCTTTCACCTGTGACAAAGCTTACACTCCTTCCCACATCTAATACTGAGCAGACCCCACACCTGGGATCACAAACAGATGTGATCTCAGGTATCCCAGAAAAACCACAGAAAGTTCTGATGTCCAAGCAGGCACTTGGCATACACTCCAACCAGAGACATCACCATGGGAAGAGGTCAGTGTAAAAACCCAAGAAACCCAGGATTATTTGATACCACCAGAAATTGAAACCGGCAGTCCCACCACAGCAACATGCCCTGGAGGTACTATCTCCGCTGATGTACAAGGGAAGGATTTCAAATCAGAGGTTATGAAAATGATAGAGGCCTTAAAGGAAGAAATCCCTCAGTTTAGAACTGGAAATCACAAATAATTGAACAAATCACTTGAAGAAACTGCAATCAAACAGGAGAAAGAAATGAACAAAATATTTCATCACCTAAAACAGGAGATCCAAGCTATGACAAAAATACAATCTGAGATAATCCAGGAAGTGGAAACCCAAGAGAAGAGGACAGGAGCTACAGACACAGTACAGCCTATAGAATTCACGAGAAGGAACAAAGACTATCAGAAATAGAAGATATGACTAAAGAAATTGATCCCACAGTCAAAGAAAATGCAAAATCTAAAAAGCTCTTGATGTAGAATATTCAAGAAATCTGGGACATGATGAAAAGACCGAACCTGAGAATCAAGGACAGAAGAAGACTCTTAACTGCAAGGCCCAGAAAATAATTTCAACAAAACGGGAGTATACATTTTTTTTCATATTATAAATTATCATGGTAAATATTTTGAAGCTTGTATGAATAGATTATATAGTGTGGAAGAGAAATAGAATTTGTGTTTCAGGCCAATGAAATAAATTATTCCTAAAAATAAACATGATCACTTCAGAAAAGAAAAGTGAAAGTAACATTGCCAAATAAGTGGATTATTGAAGAAAATTATAAATTAGAATTTGGTCTAAGCTAACACATTCTAACAGATATGAAAGAAGCATAAAGAAAAAATGCAACCATGAGTTAAAAAGCCAAAAAGAGAAAGAGATCAAGTTTGAGAATTCTGAAGTATATGGACAAGGTTATTTCAATGGCTTTCCAGTAAAGAATAGTTATTAATCTTAAATAGAAGCCTCAAGAAATTTTATTCCCAAGTTTCAGCATGTTAACCCTCCCCAAGGGGAAGAGGAGGAGTGATGGGGTTGTGAGAATGGACTGGAAGTAGAAGGGGGAAGGGCTTTGAATAGGCTGCAAAGTGAATAAGTAAATAAATAAATTAATTTAAAAAATTAAAAATAAATAAAATAAATAAATTGATGAAAAAAGGCATAGATAGGAACCAAAGAATGCTTAAAATAGTGCACTAAAACTACTGGGCACTGACTTCAACAATTGTACTTGTATAAAATAAAAATACAGTTGTAACATTAAAAGAAAGAAACTTTATTCTCTTGGATGTGATGTTTATTAAGACAGAGACTAAATTGAAACCCATATGATAAGCCTAGGATAAAATAAATACACAAAAATATCAAAATGTGGTATTTCAAAGTGCTTTACAAATTACAGTAGGAGCTGAGATGGGAACTTAACAGAAATATCTAGCTTTATAGGCCAAAAAATCCTATGACTTATTAAAGCAGTGATCTATTGGCTGGCCAGAATAAAATCAGAGGGGCTTAGTAAAATGTTAAAGCACTGGTAAATAGCGATAAACTTTAAAGAACAACTGACAACTATGAAACACATCAGTCACATAGAAATATATCAAATATTGAAGGGAATCATAGTTGCTACAGAGTGCAATTAATTAAACAATTATTGATAAATCACCTTTTTATGTATGTAAATCTGTACATGTGGTAAATGTTCTGAATGGAAAGAGATGCAAATAAATAAAGGTGCTCATGGGAAGAAGGAATCTAGGTAGGATAACATTTAAATAAAGATTTATTACATGTACTTACAAAGTACATACATGGTTAAGATATTTTAAAGGGAAAATATGGGTTACAAGTCATTCCAGTAAGCTAATAACTTAAACTAGTGCTTAGTAGTAATGGCTGGGATTACAGACCATAAAGTTTATGTTTGGTAGTATAGACAGAAAATGAAACAAAATAAAACAAAACAAGCATTTCATGAATGATTACAAGAGGATATAAGCTAAATTCATTTGTTTAATTTATACACTTTCATGTTTAATTATATATCTTTTATTCTTCTTTTTTTCTGTTTCTGGGGAATGACGAAGAAAAGACGTACAGGATGTAACAGAGATAAGCAAAAGGAAAAGGAACCAAAGTAAAGAAACCAAGTTTAAATATTGGCAAGTCTAACACTTAGAAGCTGGATAGGAGAGAAATGCCTGGAAGGAAAGGCAAACTAGAGACGAAGAAAAATCTAGAACTTGTGAAGTCCAAAACCGTGTCATGAACCAGGTAGTCCAGTTTGCCATAGAGGATAACAAGATAAACATGATCTTGCTAAGATTTGCATAGTTGATATGAAAATGATGTAGGTTAGATGGAAACTTGGTAGCACTAGGCTAAGATATTGCATTTGTGATTTCAGAACAAAAATATGATGTAGAGAACAAAGCAGAAGTACAATAGCAGAGAATGTGCTGTTATAGCATGGCTTGATAAACATCCTCCCCCTCATTAGCATCATTGTTTCATGAACTGAAAGTTTCCATATTCAGTTTCTTCTTTTTGTTCAACGTGTAACTATTTTTGTATTCATTTGCTCCTATTGAAGATTCTTACTAAATATTAATTGTAATGAGAGGTTTGCCAAAGAATAATGCCTATCTCATCTCCTGAAAATGTGAAACTCTCTGCCCCAGTTTTTTTTTTTTTCTACTGTGCCCGTGAATCCAGTGACAGTCCTTCAGAACTTATTTCAGCTTTTCTTTTCAGCTTTTCTTTCCAGTTGCCTGGAAAAATGCTGGGCACATACAAACCATTACTTAATAGAAAGAGGCTGTCTTCTGAATTAATTAGATGTTGGACTCTACAGAGAAAATTTATGTAGCGATAGTAGCTCTATTTCCTTTTAAGGAGTTGGGGGAATTGAGTAGATTTGGATGAAAAATGGATCCTGATAGCAAAAATTTGGGGAGTGTGGAACCACGTAAAGAGCAAATTATTTTTTACAAGAAACTGTTGAGTGGAAAATTGTACTAACAAGTGGATATGCAGTCTGCACTTTATCACTACAGAAGATGATCACACAGGACACAGGCTATTTAAAAGCTTAGGTTTGCTCCAAGTAAAAGTTTGTAATATAGATAAAAGGTAAAGGTAAGTACAATATGCTAATTTCACTAGGATAAAGCATCTCTTTCTTATCAAGGACAAAGGTAATTTAAATATATTACCACAAGTGATAATTTACTGACGACAGCAAAATGTATAGATTACAAGTTAGTAGTAAGGGGTTGTTGACTGTGTACTTGATTAAATAGTTGTAGGTTGATTTTTTTTTTTAACTGCAGAACAATGTTACTCTCATCAACCAAAGAACATGATGTTCCTGACATTTTGTGTGATTTATGCAATTTTTATTAGGCATAACTCACATTATCAATACCTTAGCCACCAGATTGTTGTTTCAGTAAGAATAGGAGTGAGCCTTTAATGAGATGTACTATATCCCAAATGCCTTTCATGGCTTGCTGTCCTTTATATTAATGTTATTCAGATTGCTGCTCCTGAATTAATGAAGTTTAATTGCTATGACATTGTAACTACTTGTAACAGTCAACTAAAGATGAGCTAATCTTTAATGTGCAAAAAACACATGGCATTTTCTCAAAGAAGTATTCACTATTAAGAAAACATGTTGCAAAATACAAATACAAGTGTTGCTCCCAATGGCAGAGTATAATCTTTCCTTTTTGTCTCATTTATTTTGAAAATAGCTTAATTTTTCCAACATTATCATGCTGTGGTAAGATAGATTTAAAACTATGCAAAACACCTTAATATTAATGTCTGTGACTACATGTTGAGAAATAGTCTGCCGTTAGGCTGTACCTAAATTTTTACTTATTTATCATGTAGAGAAAAGCTAGAAGACAAGCATAAAACATGGTTCTTTATATGTGGGTAGCAAATCACTAAATTAGAGTTGGTGACTTCTACAAGAATTTTTCTCATAAATCAAGGTTCTATGTTTTAAACTAGACAATGAATTTTTAATTGTATGGCAAGTGTTAATAGTTCACTCAGTCTTCAATTTCTATTGGGAACTGACTCATGACAATAGTTTCTAGAACTTTGACCCAATTCTATCCATTTCCAGTTGCTGTAATAATGCATTGCCATAAGCTTGCTTTGGTGGGCTACTTCAGTTTTTTTTATCTGTGACATGTGATTAAATCTATTTAAATTGTTTACCTGATCTTAATTGAACTTTGGTAAGGGTATCTATTGAGACTATTATCCACTTCTTTTATATTTTTCTTTTTCCTCTTCTCTCTCTCTCTCTCTCTTTTTTGTTTTTGTTTTTGTTTTTTTTTTTGGTTTGGAGTATACACTTTCTTTGGATTTCCTTGGTACTTGTTATGTTCCCCTCTTCATTTCTGATTTTTTTGTTTGAATAATCTTTCTCCATATTTTATCTAGTTTGGATATAGGTTTTTTAAAAATCTTGTTGATTTTCTTAAGGAACCAGTGGCTGAGAAACACAAAATATATTCACTATCTATAGCCAAAAGGGAAATGTACAACAAAACTAAACTACTTTGAGATTCCATCTTACATCTTCCAAAATAAGATAAAAATCACAAGCTTATGCTGCTAATAGCAGTGCAAACTCTTACAGCCACTATGAAATGATGTCTCAGAAAATTGGAAATCTACCTTAAGACCCAGCTAAGACTCTTGGGCATAGACCTAAAGGACACTCCATCTTACCATAAGGACACTTACTCATCTATGTTTATAGCAGCTTTACTCCCAATAGTCAGAAACTAAAAACAACTTAGATATCCCTCAATTAAATAACGGGCAAAGAAAATGTAGAATATTTACACAATGAAGTACTAATCAGGTATTAGTAAAGCACATCAAGAAATTTAAAGGTAAATGGAGAGAACTACAAAAAATAAGTCATCCTGAGAGGCATCTCAGACACAGAAAAACAAACATGATATGTACTTACTTATAAGTTTATATTAGCTGTTAAATAAAGATAATCACACTATAATCCACAGACCCAGAGAAGCTAGAAAACTTGGAGAGGTCTGAGGTGGATACATAGATCTCCCTGGGAAGGAGAGGTAGAATAGTTCTCTCTCTCTCTCTCTCTCTCTCTCTCTCTCTCTCTCTCTCTCTCTCTCTCTCTCTCTCTCTCTTTCTTAAATTGAACCGTACCCCTCTCCTCCAATCTTTTTGTAGTACAGAAGTGTCATAAATCATACTGTGATCTTTCAGGTTTTGTTCTTTCTTCTCATAGCAAGCTCAAACACGTGTGAGTTATAATTTGACTTTAACCTAGTGTGTGCTGTATTGTTGCTTCTGGCATGTAGGCTAGGACAAGATACGTCATAGAATCTGGAGGATCTTGGAAACCTCTGAAAGAGGGGAAAGAAGGGTTGTAGGAGGTGGAGGGGTAGAAAATACCAGGAGAACATAGAATCAACTAACCAGGGCTCATAGAGGCTCATAGAGACTGACGCAGCGAGCACAGAGTCTATATGGGTCTGTGCTAAGCCCTCTTCATACATGCGATGGCTGTTTAGGTTAGCTTCATTTGTTTTTTGTTTGTTTGGTTGGTTTTTTTTTCCTACCAATGGGAGTTTGGGAAGGGACTCTTCTGCCTGCTCCTGGGACCTTTTTTCTTCTTCTCAGTTGTCTCATCCAGTCTTGTTATAAGGGGTTATGCCTAGCCTTACTGCATGTTATTTTGCTATGTTTGGTTGATATCACTGGAACTCCTGTTCGTTTTTTGAGGTGAAAAAAAGGAGCAGTGCATATAAGGGAGAGGGGAGATAGGAAGAGAAGCAGGTAGAAGGAAAGGATGATGCATTACAGGGGAGAATAATTAAATAAATAAATATTATTTAACGTGTAAGGAAGAGGACTCATTGCCACTTAAATATCTTTTATGATCACTTAAACCATGGATCACAGATTATAATAGAGTTTCACTTTTTTATCTACCTTGGTTTTCACTAAATTAGGGCATATTTTAAAGCTGTGTTGATATATAATTATTAGTACCAGAAAGAATAAGTTAGCCATGACTCATGCCATAGGCCAGTAATTACATTATTAAGGATACCAAGGCTGGAAAATCAAAAGTTCAAGAATTACCATCTATATTATCAGAGTTATATTATTAGAATAAGTTATACTATTAAAATAAGAATTACAGGGATAAGTTCCAGAAGGAGGAGGAGGGAGGCTATGGTCTAGATGTATGATATGAGAGAACAATAAAAAAATTAAAGAATGTAGATTTTAAAAAATAAAGTTTTAAGTGGCCAGAAATTCAAAAGAAAATTGTACAGATCTGACTAAATACAAAGATGTAGTAGAGTTGCAACACTTTCAATTATTTGAGATGAATCTGTTCCACTTAATAACTGTTTGGCAGAGAGCACTTCTTTTTCTAGGTGCAGCTGACTCCCAGCAACTGCCTAACCAATATTACTATGTATATGCATACAAATATATGCATGTGTGTGCATATATATCATTATTTCGTATAGTAATAGATACTTAACTATCTTACAGTTGCTCAAAATGTTAACTTCTATTATAAATCTGAACAAATATGTTATACTAAAGATTATCCTGAGAGAGGTAACCTAGACCCAGAAAGACACATATGGTACATACTTTCAAGGAGATTTTAACCATATAGTACAGGATAAATACACTACAATGCACAGACCCAAAGAAGTTAAGTAAGAAGGAAGACCCAAGGGAGTATGCTTAAATCTCACTCAGAAGGGGAAATAGAATATACAGAGGTAGTGGTTGAAGAAAGGGAACAAGGTAAGAAAGGGAATGTAAAAAGAAATGAGGTTGGAGATCTGGAGAGAGGAGGGGGTGGAGGACAAGAAAACCCTATATAGCAGAGAGAAATTGTGGGCAGGGCACCTCTGTGGTAAGCTGGAGACCTAAGTTAGGGTAGGCTTCTGGGAGGCTATGATGGGGACTCTAGGTGAGACTTCTAGTAGCAGGGGCCATAGAGACTGAAGAGGATGCCCTCTAACTAGTGGTAGAGTGATAGGAACACTAACCCACCTACAAAAACTTTGACCCCAAATTCTCCCTGCCTACAAGATTTGTAGTGGTAAAGACAAAGCAGAGACTGATTGAATGTCCAACCCAAGACCCACTCCATGGAAGAGAGCCAACCCCTCATACTATTAATGATATTCTGCTAGGGTTGCAAGTGGGAGCCTACCAGAGCTGTCCAGAAGATCCAAGAATGTCTAGACTAATACACTCAGCATTGCACAAGAGATCCTTTTCAAAAGAATAGAGAAAGTCCACTGATGCACACAAGAACATGTACTCAAATATACACACCATACTTACATCACACACTTGTCCAGAGATTCCTTAAAGTAGAAATCATCACTTGCATTGTTTAAATCATCTGCTTTCCATGAGAAAACCAACATTGATGCTTATAATACAGACCCCAATAATGTAAATGCAGATGCAAATCCCTGGCTTCTACAAGAATGAAAATATTAATATAATGAATATTTGTAAATGTTAACACACACACACACACACACACACACACACACACACACACGTAGTGATGGGGATAAGATGATACGAAGATATTGAAGCAAGTTTTAGTGACAAGACTTCAAGTCAAGAGAGCTAAGAAATACTGTCGGGTACTGAAGCTGGAAGAGAAAAGAAAGTAATCTCTGCTACATTCTTCAGAGGAAATGATTCATTATTGTTAACTTTGAGAAATAAAATCTGATGCATCATTTTCAAAATAAATGCACCTTGATCTGTTTTATATCCCACTACAATGTTAACAGAAAACATTGGCTCCTCCTAAGCCATCTTTCAATTTAAGAGTTTAGAATCAAAAATTACTATGAGCCAAGCTTGCTTGCAAGGTCATGAACTTGTTATGCTTTAAAATAAATAGCATGTAAAATATAGAGATGAACACACATTTTCCCCTTATTCCCCTCCCCTATGACTGTTCCTCAGAGGGATTACTTCCCCTTGTATATGCTCATAGAGATGGGTTCTTAAAGGTCGCCTCTATGCACTCAGAATTCTTGCCATTCAGGTAACACCAAGTAGCATCTACTTGACATTACCAAGTAGATAGGCAGCTCAGTTTCCATATGGATCTCCTATTAAGGTAAGGGAAACAGGACCTGTGCCTGTCAGAGATTTTGTTGCCTGAACTTTGATCATTTCCCTCTTGGTGGGTTGCCTTACTATGCCACAGAGGAAGAGGATGTAGGCAGTCCTAATAGGCTGGGATCAGTTGTTAGGGGGCAAGGGCAGCCCCTCTTTAAGGACTAGGGGAGGGGAAAGGGACTATGAGGGAGGGAGGGTGGGTCTGGGAGGAAACAGGGGAAGGGGCTATAATTGTAATGTAAAGTGAATAAGTTTTTTAAAAAAATAAATTAAAAATTAAAAAGACAGGAGAATATAAGTATACAAATGCAAAGTCATGAAATAACCTGTCGCACTCTGAATCTTCAGTGTTGTTATTATGAAGCGGAAAGCCTTCTTTCTCACAGTTCCTTCACTTTGGAGTTCTGATTTCCAGAAATGCAGGGAAAAAAAACCAGAGGAATAAAATAAGTTTAAATTGTTCACCTGGTGTGAGAAAATGTGAGTAACCATGATCTCTATCATTTATATGTACATATATAAAAATATAAATATTTTCTGTTCTCATCAATTTCTGTATACAAGTACATTTTCTATTCATATTGTTATTTCTTTGCAATGAGCCTTCATCCTTCTTCATTGATTTTTCATCAATATTCTCCTTATTTTTTGTACAAAATGTCCTTCTACTCAACTACTTCAGGATGACATTCATATGATATAAATAATAATGTAAACAAGGTCTCTACAATAGAAACATGCATGTATGATGTTGTGTTGTTTAATGCTGTATACAGTGGTTCAGTATATACTGGAAACATAACAATATAACAGAGTTAATTAAAATACTTTTTGCCAGTAAAAATGCTCACTACATTTGTGGCATTTCAGACCACCATATTAAATTGGTTTGTTGTCATATTTTTAACATTCTATTTTATTTTAAAATGGAAAATATTGGCAAATGAATTTAACTAATAAAATTACATCTTCTGTTTTTAAAGATACATAATCTTTTTCTTTTAAAAAATAGGTTTTAATTTTAATTTTTTAATTTGTTCACTTTACATCCTGATTGTAGTCTCCTCCCTCATCACCTTACTGTCACACCCCCCTTCCCTCATATGCCCTCCCCACTCCCCTAGTCCTCAGAAGGGGGGAGCCTTTCTCCCCTATCATCTGACCTCAGCCTATTAAGTCTCATCTGGACTGCCTGCATTCTCTTCCTCTGTGGCTTGTCAAGGCAGCCCCACCAGGGAGAAAAGATCAATAAATGGACACCACAGTCCATGTCAGAGGTAGCCCCAATCCCCATATGACGGACGCACAAGCAGACTGCTGCCTACCTACTATATCTGAGCAGAGGTTCTAGGTCCTCACCATGCATGGTCCTTGCTTGGTGCATCAGTCTCTGCAGCACACATACCCCCGACAGTGCCCAGCTTTATTGGCTCCATTAGTCTCCTTGTGACGCTCTTGTCCCCTTCATGTCTTCTCTCTACAAACTCTTCCGTAAGACTCCCTGAGCTCCACCCCAAAGTTTGGCTGTGAGACTCAGCATCTGCTTCATTCCTCACTGGGTGGAGTCTTTCAGAGGATGTCTATAGTAGGCTCCCTTCCTGTTTCTTCTCTTCAGATGCTTCTAATGTCTATTCTATTGGCAATTCTGAATGAGTGTAAGCATCCTCCCTAGGATGCTCCTTGTTACTTAGGTTCTTTAGGTCTATGTGTTGTAGTGTGGTTATCCTGTGTTATGTGGCTAATATCCACTTCTGAGTGATATATACTGTGTGAGTCTTTCTGGGGCTGGGTTACCATACTCAGGATGATCATTTCTAGTTCCATTCATTTGCCCGCAAATTTCAATATTTCCTTGTTTTTAATAGCTGGGTAGTATTCCTTTGTGTACACAAACCACAGTTTCTTTATCCATTATCCAGCTGAGGGACATGTAGGTTGTTTCTAGATTCTGTCTACTACAAATAAAGCTAGCTGTGAACATAGTTGAGCAAATGTCCTTGCTGTATGGTGGAGCATCTTTCTGGTATATGCCCAGGAATGGTATAACTGGGTCTTGAAGTGGTACTATTCTCAGTTCTCTGATAAAGCACCAGATTGATTTCCAAAGTGGCTGTACAAGTTTGCACTCCAACCAGCAATGGATGAGTGTTACCCTTTCTTCACATTCTTGCCTAAATGTGCTGTTACTATATATTTATTCCTACAACTACCTTTTAAAATTGAATTTTTGATCTTATTCATTCTGACAGGTGGAAAGTGGAATCTCACAGTTGTTTTAATTTGCATTTCTTTGATGACTAAGGACATCTGTGTTTCTCTGCAATTAGATACTCCTTTGATGAGAATTCTTTGTTTAATTTTGTACCCCGTTTTTAGGTTAGATTTTTGTTTGTGTGTGTGTTTAGTTTCTTGAATTCTTTATATATTTTGGATACTAACACTCTGTCAGAAGTAGGGTCGGGGAAGATTGTTTCACAGTCTGTAGGCTGTCTTCTTTTCCTGTTGAAAGTGTCCTATGCCTTACGGAAGATTTTCAGTTTCTGGAGGTCCCATTATTAATTGTTTTTCTTAGAGCCTGAACTATTGGCATTCTGTTCAGGAAGTTGTCTCTCATGCCAATGAGCTCAAGGTTCTCACATACTTTTTTTTATAACAGATTTAGTTTGTCTTATTTTATGTTGAGGTCTTTAATCTACTTGCATAGACTTCCAATTAGACTAGCACAATTTGTTGAAGAAGCTATCTTTTCCCCTTTGTATGGTTTTTGCTTCATTATCAAAAATCAAGTGTCCATAGGTTTGTAGGTTTATTTTGAATCTTTAACTAGAGTCCATTGATCCAGGTGTCTGTTTCTATGCCAGTATCATGCAGTTTTTACTAATATTTCTCCTTAATACAGAGCAAATCAGGGATAGCGATAACTCCAGAAAATTGCTAATTGTATAAGATTTTCTTAGTTATTCAGGGTTTTTGTTTTTCCACATGAAGTTGAGAATTGTTTTTTTCAAGTTCTGTAAGAATTTTCTTCCATTTTATGGGAATTGCATTGAATTATAGATTGCTTTTGATAAGGCAGACATTTTTAATATGTTAATCCTATGTGCCTGGAAGATCTTTTCATTTTCTGATATCTTTTTCAATTTCTTTCTTCTGAGACTTGAAGTTTTTGTCAAAGAAATATTTCACAGGCTTGGTTACAGTTACACCAAGATACTTTATGCCTATTGCACTATTGTATAGGATGTTGTTTCCCTACCTACTTTCTTTCTCAGCCTCTTTGTCTTTTGTATAAAGGAGGGCTACTGGTTTTTTTATCCAGCCACATCGCTGAAGAATTTTTATCAGCTGTAGGAGTTCCTTGGTAGAAATTTTGGGGACACATATGTATATTACCACATCGTCTGTGACTAGTGATACTTTGACTTCTTCCTTTCCATTTTGAATCCCTTTGATCTCCTTTAGTTGCCTTATTGCATTAGCTAGCACTTCAGATACCATATTAAAGACATGCAGAGAAAGTATACAGCCTTATTGTGTTCCCAATTTCAGTGGATGTAGTTTCTGCTTCTCTCCATTTAGTTTGATGTTGGCTATAGGTTTGATGTATATTGCCTTTACAATGTTTAGGGTTCTTTCCTTATATCCTTGATCTCTCCAAGACTTTTAAAATGAATGGGGGTTGGATTTTGTTGATGCTTTTTCAGCATCTAATGAGATGATCACGTGTTGTTGTTTTTTTTTTTTTTCAGTTTGTTTATATGGTGGTTTACATTGATGGATTTTCATATCTTGAACTACCTCTGCATGCCTGAGGTAAAGCCTACTTGGTCATGGTAAATGATTTTTGGTGATTTCTTAGATTCAGTTTGTAGGCATTTTACAGAGTAGTTTTGCGTCAATGTTCATAAGGGAATTTGATCTGAAATTCTCTTTCTTTGTTCAGTCTTTGTGTGGTTTAGGTAGCAAGGTGACTTTATCCTCACAGTGTGAGTTTGGTAACCTTCATTTTGTTTATATTTTGTGGAATAGTTTGAAGAGACTTGGTATTAGCTCTATTTGAAGGTCTGGTAGTATTCTATGCTAAACCCATCCAGCCCTGGGCGATTTTTGGTTGGGAGATTTTGGATGATGGCTTTTATTTCCTTAGGAGATAAAGGACTATTTAATTTGTTTACCTCATCTTAATTCAGTTTTGGCAAGTGATATTTATCAAGAAAATATCCATTTCATTTAGATATTCAAATTTTGGAGCACGTAAGCTTTTAATGTAAGATCTAATGATTCTTTGGACTTCCTCATTGCCTGTTGTCATGTCTCATTTTTCATTTATGATTTTGTTGATTTGAATGCTCTCTTTCTGCCTTTTAGTTAGCATGGCTAAGTCTTTATCTATCTTGTTGATTTTCACAAAGAACCAGCTCTTGTTTTTTTTTTTGTTTTTTTTTTTTTGATTTATTGAATTGTTCTCTTTGTTTTTAATTTATTGTTTTCAGACCTGAGTTTGGTTATTTCCAGCCAACTACTCTTCTTGACTAGCCTGCTTCTTTTTATTCTAAAGCTTTCATGTGTGCTAATTGCTAGTATGGACCCTTTCTAATTTCTTTATGAAGGTGCTTATTGCTATTAACTTTCTTCTTAGCACTGGTTGCATTGTGTCCCATATATTTGGGTATATTGTGACTTCATTTTCCTTGAATTCTAGGAAGTCTTTTTTTTTTTTTTTTTTAATTTCTTTCCTGACCCAGAGTTCATTGACTAGGAATTTGTTCAGTTTCCATGAGTTTGTAGGCTTTCTGTTGTTTTTGGTGTTGTTGACTTTCAGCTTCAATCCATAATGGTCTGATAAGACACAAGGAGTTATTTCAATATTCTATATCTGTTGAGGTTTGCTTTGTGACCAAACATATGGTCAATTTTGCAGAAAGTTCCATGAGGTGCTGAGAAGGAGGTGCATTCTTTTGTGTCTGGGTGAAATGTTCTCTAGATATCTGTTAGCTCCTTCTGATTCATGACATCTATTAGTTTCACGCAGTTCATCCTCCATTTAGTTTCTGTCATAATGATCTGACTATTAGTGAGAGTGGGATGTTCAAATCTCCAACTATTTGTGTGTGGGATTTGATGTGTGATGTAAGCTTTAGTAATGTATATTTTATATGAATGTGGGTGCTTCTGTTTTTAGGGCATAGATATTCAAGATCGGGACATCATCATGGTGTATTTTTACTTTGATGAATTTTCTCTTTAGATTATTTTTTGTTGAATGTCTATTTTATTAAATACTAGAATTGCTACCTCAGCTTGTTTCTTTGGTCACTTTGCATGGAATACAATTTCCCAGCCATTTACTTCTAGGAAATGTATATCTTTATTGCTGATGTGTGTTTCTTATATGCAGCAGAATGACGGATCCTTTTTTCACACCTATTGTGGTAGACTATGCTTTTTTTAAATTGAGGAGTTGAAGGCATTGATATTGATAGATATTAATCACCAGTGGTTATTAGTTCTTGTTTTTTGTTTGTTTTGTTTTTATGTTGTTGGTGGTAAAATATGGCACATTTCAAGAATTTGCAAGTCTTCCTTGTGCAGGGGACATGTTAATCTTCTCTTTATCATTCCAATTTTAATATATGTGCTGCTGAAGTGAGCACAAATAGTTTTATTAGGGACATTAAAAGGGGCACAGGCTGGTGGATTACAGTTCCATTACCTTAAATAACCTGTTTTCCATATGGTCTGCACTGAATGGAGATATTAGCAGTGCCGAGTAGACTCAATGTGAATCAAATGTGTAGAAATAAGAGGAGAGGAGAGAAGAGAGAGAGAAAAGAAGAGAAGGGAGTACATGAAACACGAATGTCAGTGTGGAAGGATAGGGTGGCAGAAGGAATGAGAACTGGACTTAGTTTGCATACACTTTTTGTCTGTAGGAAAAAATTAACTACAACAAACAATACATTTCTTCATCAACACTTCTCTTATAGCTAAATTTGTGCTGAATATATAGATAAATTACATTTGTTTAATAAAGGAATTACTACTTTATTTATTTAATATCTGAATTCTAAGAAATATTCCTGATATCACTAACATAAAGTTTCTATGTGTAATAATATGAATGATTAATAGCATTGTAGATGTCTTTGGAGTAATTGTTTTTAGATGACACTGTTTTTGCGATTTGTCTGGTAGTGTTGTATGTAAACCATATTGACAGGCTTCAAAAGAGCTAGTGGAAAACAAACAAAATGTGAGCATAACATTTGAAATGTTGTGTAGTCTTGTATGTCTTGTATGTGTTGTGTGTCTTGTACGCCATTATCCCAATGCACCATATGAAATCAATTTCTGCACATGCTTTGAAATAAACTTTTTAGTTGATTTGGATTTTTACTTCACTTTTTTTACTACAGAAATAGAGAAAATATTAAATATTAAGCCTTCTTTGCTAATACTTAAAAGCATTTTGACTGGCTCATTTTGTACATAGCATATGAAATATATTACAAATCTGAAGATATAACACTAATGTATTTAAATCTCCCGTCTCTGTGTGTATGTATGTGTGTGTGTGTGTGTATGTGTGTGTGTCTGCGTATGTGTGTGTGTATGCATATGCGTGTGATTTTGTGTGATAATATTCAGGAAAAACAATCCCAGATCTAAGACTTGCTTGATTTCTGTGCAAAAAAATTTACTTATTAGTACAGAAAATAAAACACCATTAAGTATGAAATATAACAGCTTTTATATTAATTTTCTTATTTTGCTTAAAAACCAGGATCAATATCAATATTCCTACTATTCCTGCTATAAAAAACAATAAAAATCATTTGAAGACACTTTAAAGTGATACAGTGATGAGAATCAAGATTCAGCTTTACCCTATGGCCTTTCTGTTAGATTATACCAGGCAGAATATCATAAAATAAATAAAAAATTAAAAATATTAAAAATTTATCCCATTTCAGGATTGAAAATTCAATTTAATCCACATAGAGCAATTATTCATATTCCAACTATTGATGCTATTCATTGGCTGAAAATAGACTTTAAAGAGCCCATGAAGGAATTGATACTTTCATCTCCTTATCAAACTATCTTCTCTCTCTCTCTCTCTCTCTCTCTCTCTCTCTCTCTCTCTCTCTCT
>OU015748.1:16180026-16197609 GCA_907169655.1 Acomys percivali | reverse complement strand
TCTCTCTCTCTCTCTCTCTCTCTCTCTCTCTCTCTCTCTCTCTCTCTTGTTAGAATACTTTCTTTGGCTTAGCCTGAAAATGTTAACTTTTTACATTGTAAACACAAAGAAAAAGAATTACCAACAACATAAAACAACACAAAATATTTTGTGTGTTTAGTTTCCCTATGGAGAGGACAGATGCTTTAATATTACCACTTTACATAAGCATTTTAAAATATCATTGTTTTGAATTTAGGTTACCATTACTTGTAAAACTGTGTGCTTATCAAATATTGGATGAATCATAAATGAAATAGTGATTTGTAGTATCAATGTATATTTCCTATTCTGAAATTTTAATGCAATTAATTGAAGATCAAATATTATTTATACCCAGGAATATTGATTATCAAGCATGGTTCATAAACCTAACAGAAACCAGTCTCTTATAATATTATGATATTTTCATTCACAGCTTATTCAATGTGTTAGCGTTGCCAATTAGAAAAACTATCTCAATTAAAAGTATATGGACAAATCCACAGTAAATTTTTATGTATCTATTTATAAAATTAGCACCTCAACTTAGAGGAAAAGGAATATGTTCCCTCTTCATTATTTTTCTCTATTTGCTCCACTCTGGGCTCCATCTTATACTGAAGAGTGACAGATGACCAACTCTCCTCTGAAAGCACTTACATGCTTCTCAGTCATCTTTAAGGTAACACTTAAAATTACCCATTCCATTGTCATTTTAAGTGCATGCTAAAAGATTTATGAGAGTTGCATCTGTATTGAGGCAGCCTCGTATTTTGGCTATCCCTAGGCTAAGTAGCACTGTGCTCCTGGGTGACATGCATGTATTAGCAACCCTAAATTGCACATAAGCTGGTCTATAGCTATCAGCCATATCATACACCTATGGCATTCTTCTTTTAGCATACTACAATGCCTGTTTTTCTCTATGAGGTTTAATAATTTAGTACCTACTCAAACTTGAAACTATTCAATGTATCAGCTATAACATCCATATCTCAGTAAAATGGCTATTTTTGTAAGAGAGGAACATAATATGAAGATATGTAGATCCAAAAGGAATAAATGAACAACCAAGTGCGAATGTCCTGGAAGACACATACATCCCACTTAGCATTAAGTTGAAAAATTATACAGGGTTTCCTGTATTGAGTGATGCTGAGGTTTCTTAAGGTCTTAGCAGCTGGAGTCAGCTGATGAATATCATTTATAAATAGCAGGAGATTTTGGCCAGATAGAGTTCCTTTCTGGGAAGCCAAAGTATAAAGATGAGATATTGAAAGAACTGGGACCTCAGCCAAATTTCTCTGACATCTAGTTTGACACTGTTTCTGTTGAACTAAATATACACGATTTAGACTCAGGACAGTTTTAAAAGACAAAGAAACTTACACGGGTGTCTACTGGAGATTCCTTACATAAATATTACATAAGGAAAACAGAGTGGGCCAACAGTGTCAGGGTCCATTAATTATTTATTTATCGTGATTAAATTAGATGTTGCACACACACTACTTGTTACTCATGCTTCTGCCTTTATCAATGTGTGTGAAGTGTAAATATCAAACTCTAAATAAAAATATTGTTGACTATGCTTTTTATATTTTGTATACTTGTATAGTGATATAACACTATGATGTATTTCCAATATGTTTTACAGAAATAGAAGCTTCCTTGACTTTATTACAAGCACCCAGGTAATGTGTAAATAAATGCTAATAACCTAAAGTTTAAATTAGAAATAATGTATCTCTATCTTTTCACCCTAAATAAATTTATGGAGGTAAATATCATTTATGATGCTTTTCCTGAAAAATGTATGTTTTCCTATAGTATGAAATATATTTCTCCGTAAGCCCTCAAGCCATATTTAATTACTATTTTTCAAAGAGACCTCAGTGTTTATATAAGGTGTTGAGATTTGAGAAGCCATAAAAATATCTCTGCCAGACTGTTCGGAGCCAGCTAGGGGTCATTCAAGGCTAAAAGAGTCTACAGGCTATGGAAAAATACTGATGCCCCGTTCCAAAGCTAAACTTCTTCCTTTCAGCCTCTGCATAACTTCCTCCTTTCAGCCTCTGCAGAACTTCCTCCTTTCAGCCTCTGCAGATGCTGTTTAGCAGGTTAGCTCGGTACTCTCCCAGAGATAGTTATCTAAAATAAGATAGGAATTGTTCCGAGATGAACCACAGGATGTTCCCCTGCTGGGATCATGTGGAGGCATTCTTGGCCCCCCCCCCCCCACTGCTTAGCTCCTGCCTCCACCCCATATAAGCTTTTGCTTTTGATTCAATAAACGGACCTTGATAGGAACTCTACTTGGTCTTGCCTCCTTTCTTTCTTGTCCCATCTCTCAGGTATGGCTCCCCTCGTGACCCCGTAAACGGGACACCAGACTTGCCCATGGAAACTCCTATTTCACCTTTCATAGAGTATAATGTCTTTGTAGTAAAAGCTCAAAATTGAAGCAATCCTCGATTTTGGTTTTTCATTCTTTCAATAGACTTATCGGTAAGTGGGTAATTAGAGTCCTGTGTAATAACTTAGAATTTATTTCATCTTTCAAATTAAGAAGTCATATAGGTCACAAGAAAGTTTATTTAAAATGAGTTGATACTCAAAGATTTATGTCCTGGGGAAGAAAGAGAGAAATATTATATAATCTCTAATTCGATATACTCAGAAAAAAAAAAAAGAGTAAGGGCAAAATTTCTGTAAGAAATAAAAAAAAAATATAACAACAAAATGGTATCACAATTATTTAAGAGTTTTAAAGGCAATCACTGTATGCATTTTAGAAATCAAATAAAAATATCTTAATCAGCTCATGAAGGAAAGACAAAAATACCATAGAATCAGAAGAAATCCACAAATCTAACCTTGAAAATGAAGTCTAGGGTTATATTTGTTGAGTATATGTGATACAAAATATGTGTGAATTAGCAGTTAGAAAAGATAGTAAATGAATAGTATCAACTCAAGATATAAAACACCATACTGAAGTAAAATCAATAAGGCAAAAATAAGTAAAAATTACATAGAGCTGACATAAGTACAATCATGCCAAGAACCAAGAGGTCATTGTTACAAACTTTGCCTCAGAAAGTTAAAAGCAAGCAATTATTGTACTTCATCTATGAAAGCATTAAACAAAGTATTATTGCTTCACATACTAGTTATTGAAATCTACCATATTTGAAGAAATAATCAAAACTGAGATGTGTATTCTTCAGAATTTATTAAAATCCTCTGAATTAAATTAAGGTTTATAAAGTAGTATTTATTCATTGACATTACCATACATTTACACAACATGGTTTTTAAAACACATTCCACCATCATTACTTTCCTATAACATATTCTATTGATGCGCAACCAAACTTAATGCTATTTTCATGTACATTATTCTCATTATTATTATCTGAAGTCTAATTATTTATCATCATATGTTTCTGGATGTGTGGCCATCTACTGAGTTGTAGCAAACTACACAAGGCCACACATCTCTCCAAAGGAGAGTCCTTTCTCAATAAATTTTCAGTATTCCTTTCTGTATTGGTGCAGCTTTGGGGGCTATCTCCCATCCATTTGGGAAACTTGACTGGTTTGGTCTCCTGAAAGTCTTGTGTATGTAAGAATACCTGCTGTGAATTGATGTCTGTAATATCCTGTATTCAGCATTTTATGGCTCTTTTCTGCATTCTTCACCTCTTGAATTCTTTCCACTCCTTCGTCTGAGATGTTCCTTGAGCACTGGATGGGGGTGATGTTGATATAGATGACTCAGTCACAATTGACTTATACTAAGCATCTTGACCAGTTATGACTCTACACATTAACCAATGACCACTACAAAAAGCAGCTTTATTGATGATGAAAGCAGTAAAATATGAAGGCATAAACAAAATTCTTAGAATATGTTTTGACAGTATGGCCATTTAGGAGACAACAATAGATCTTCTCTAGGACATATAATCTCACAAGTCACAGGATTTTGACCAGATTTATAGTTGCTGGCAGAAATCCCCAAGGTGGAAGAGGCCTCATATTCAATCAGAAAGGCTTTTAATACCAAGGATAGATTCGTAGTCAGATTAATTGTGTCTGAATTCTATCTTCCTCATGCAATACTTGTGCAACTTTATGTATGTTTCCAAAATTTCTGAGTGTCAGTTTCTTGCATTTGTCACAAGGGTATTACAGTGGATGAAATTATTATGTTTAAATTGTCCAGAATAAGAAATAATATATAATAAACATTGTGAAATTGTTAATACAGTGGGAATTATTTCAGGTTTTTAGGTGAGAAGGCTAAATTACAAAATGTAGAAAAATTGAGGAACTTATCTACATGCCCATGTGTTCTAGTAAAACCAACATAACTAGGACTTAAAGAAATAACAATTTTAATGACCAATTTCTCTTAAGTGGGATGGTTTTAGTTCAACTATATCTCATATAATTATAGCCAAAAGTCTGGAATACCTTTAGCATAAGACATGTAATAATTGGAATAAGTTAATTTTTTGTATCAGGATCATAACATACATAAAATAAAATTATTATGTGATTATAATTGATTTTATGAGGCATATGTTACTTTAAAATATTTTTATAGGAAGGAAAATTATATATGACTGTTATCCTATCACTTAAAAATAATAAGACAAAAGATACAAAATTTTCAAAATTTTCCCAGTGTTTGACACTCAAAGAGACAATGAACATCCTTGACATTTGCTGGCAGCTACTGTCATTAAAAAATCCTTTCAGGCACACAATTCAAAAGTGTAATATCTCATATTGATTCGAAGGATTTAGAAGTATAGTGATGAAGAAAAGTTTTTTTAAAGTGTCTGCAAAATTCCTATGTGGCTATCTAGTTTTTTCTAAAGATTTTATTTTATGCTGTGGGCATATATATTTATGTTATTACAAATAAATAAAAAATTACATACAGCAAGAAGAACCATGAAACAATCAGGGATTATACCAATGTTACATTCATGATGTTTTGGCTAACTGCATTTGGAAACCTTGTAGAAAACATCTTTCTTGTCTTGTTGATTCTAAAATTCTGAATGAGAATTAATATCTATCATATCTCATCTCTGTCAACTTAAAACATCTATCTAGACCTACAAATATCTTAACCTCTAAACAACTAAGGTTAATTGTAAGACTAAACTATCTGGTCTTAAAGAAAACTGCATTACTAATTCTTCTTTGAGCTAAAGAAAAAGATCTTATATTATCATCATTCTTTATGTTATTAGGATTGCTATATACATGAAAGATATAGATGTTTTCTAAACCAGGAAAACAGATTCTCATTTTTCTTTTCAGAATCTTACCATTTGCTGCTAACTGAATGCCACTGCAGGAGCTGTAATCAATCACAGTGTGCAATGTATTCCAAAATAAGGCAACAATAGAAATACAGAGGGAAATATTGCTTCTGTGCAAATAAATTACATGAGATTTGGAGATCTGGACATTAGACATTTAACTTTGAGTATTTCCTCTGTGCTTTCATTGCAGTTCAGTGCAGAGCCTTTTCTTGAGAATCACAATGCCCGCTTAGTCATACAGCACAGAATGACTTTCAGAGCTACATTTCTCCCTTTATCTTGAAATGGCAAGGGTGCTGGGAAGTCATTTGTTAGTGAAAGAGTAACCATTAGCACTTACATGTTAGAACTAAAGAATAATGAAATATTCACTTCATTTAGTTTTGAATATAAAAGTATTTTGCCAAGCATCAATTTCTAAATTTCCATTCTCTGACAAAAGGAAAAAAAAACTGGAGTTGAAATAATGTACACTCTATTCTTTCTAGATATGGAATGTTATATATAAGTCCATATGCTGAAAGCTTGGTGAAAAATTGTGGATCCTCTCTTCTATTTTATGTCCTGTCTCTCAGAAAACTATCAGGCTGCAAATAAACCCAGGGTGTAGGACTTTTAAGTTTTAAACTACTCTTCACTATGGGGAGCAAAGGATGCCCTAGGTGTAAGAAGTCCTGAGTGAATGAGTGTTTTAGATATGGACATGGCTATGTCAACGATGTCAAAGGAAGGCATTGGATTGACAAATTCTTCCCCAAGAGAGGCTCAGAGATGTGGCAAAGATTTTCTCAGGCCCTGTGTGGATATTGATAGTGTGGCAGAAAGTGTCCTCATAGCTCTGCCCTCCTGGATGAGGCTGCTCTGCTGAGATTACCAAACCTGATTCTTTACTCAGCTATATATAACAACCCGGACTGCTCAATTATCTGTATGTAGAAATAACTCCTCCTCTCTTTTAAACTCTATATAATATATATGCTGAGCTTCTGGTGTGCTGTGAGTCCTTCTTCAGGAAGCCCAGTCCTCCATATGCCAATTGCATTGTGTGTTCATATATTTACTATTTCTTCACCACCACCCCCATTTCTCCTATTAAGAATTTGGGGATCCAGACTCTACAAGGACTTGACACTTCATTGCCCAGTTTCATCAGCTCTTGTATATTTTAAAATAGTTTCTTAATTTTAGTTAAGTGATCAATATATCTTTATATTTATGCTAATTTTGATGTTCAAATACAATTTATAAAGCAGAACGTTTTCTCAGTCAAGATCATTTATGACTTCTGGCATTGTTCCTCCAATTATTAAAATAAAAACCAGTATCTTTTCCCCCATAGATATACAATGAGTGTAGTGTGATCTGGTAGGTTCCTTTAACTAATTAAAATATTTCCTAGACCCTGGAATCCTTACCAACCAGAATAAACCATTTTATAACCTTGTGTCAAGATATGCTCCTAGTAGTCCACTGTGTAGAGTTAAGATGGTCTCTCAGGAAATAGGACGGTTGGTTTGGTCCTGAGAAGAATTAGGATAGTTGTGAGGAGTGAATATTGTCCAAATATTTGGTATGAGATTTCTGCAAATCCATAACATTATTATACTAAAATTTTGTAGACAAAATGTAATTAGCACCTGAGAAAAATGACTTGGAAAGCTTTATCTTGTCTTCGAGTAAATTAAATAGTGTGTATAAGCCTATTCCCCAAAGGCATCGGGTGCTAAATTGTCCTCTGGAGTTTTCTTATATTCTGCGTTGAAAATAAAAACAGAGACATATTACTGTGGTACACACACACACACACACACACACACACACACACACACATACACACACATACATATACACACACACACACATACACACACACACACACACACACACACACGCAGACACACACAGTGGGTGAAGGGCTGAGAGAAAGAGATGATGAAAGGAAAGTTTTAATCTTATCTTAATTTTAACTAGACTTAATTTTAATTAAGAGTTTTAATTTAATCATTGTTATTTATTATATTAATATTATTTAATATAATTTTACATAATTAAAGTCCTAATTTTAATTAAGAGTTTTAATTTTAATTTTACACATCAACATATAAGATTTCATGCTGCTATCTTCTGAATCATATTCTATTAAAAACTCATGACCTACTCTAGTATACACTTACATTTCTTCTGTGTAACTATCCACTCCTCATAAAACCTCTTCCCTCATGCCCAGCAGAACACCCTCTGCTTCATAGAACTAATGTAACAGAAACACACTATGGCCAAAAAAGTCTCAAATAATGAACAGTCAAATGAAACTATTCTTTAAGTTAATTTAAAGATGACACACGTTCAAGGTCACTTAAAGAGGGATGATGCTGTTTGGGCTATATTAATTACTTTATTTTCTAAATATTTTTTACATATACATTTATATTATTATACCTATAAAAACAAACTACATATATCAAGAAGAACCATGAAACAACTGGGGATTATATTAATGTTACATTCATAGTGTTTTGGCTATTTGTATTTGGCAACTTTGAAGAAAACATCTTTCCTATCTTGGTGAGTCTAAAACTCTGAATGTAAATGAGTATTTATCATATCTCATCTTTATCAACTTGAAAAAATCTATCTAGACCTAAAAACATCTTACCCCTAAACAACTAAGCTTAATTGTAAGACTAAACTATTTGGTCTTCAACCCCATCAGAAATCCAGAAGGAATAAAACTTAATTACCTGAGTGAACCAGAAGTATAGGCTAGTAGCTTCCAAAATGAAAAAATGAGAGACAGTTTGCTACCTGAACAGTCACCCAAAACTATCTATAACATTGGAGCATCATCTTCAGACTTCTGGACCAATACATCTGACAGAATTACTTGTGAGGCAGAATCACTGAGGACTTGTTTATCTTCTTTTGGCAGTTTGGCCGTCGACTCTGCCTGCAGCCAAGCAACCACACTCCTGTCTCTGACGCCAATGTTTCCCAGTGTGGAGCTCGACATGAGTCAAAACTGAGATTAAGAACTACAAAAGTAAACTAGATACATATCAATAATCCAGACATAACATTTCCTTTTCTGATTTGATTGATGTAACTGTCAAAGGTATTATTAAGGATATGGCATGTCTAGAGGTAGGTTCATTCCAATAAAAGAAACTTCAAATGTTTCATTCAAATATGACAGGTTAAACATAGTGAAAGAAACATATGTACTTTATTATAATACGTTACACTTAGTTGGGAGAAACATTCACCATAATAATGTCTTTTTTCTTCATGCTACCAGTTTATCATAATCTTTAGGCAATTATTTTTACTTCATGACAAGTACTTCTGTTTGCAAATACCAAACATGTGTGTCACAAGTAGCATTCCATTTTTTGTTATAGTCATTATTAATGTGTTAATTGTTAATATATGTATAATTTGGCTGTTAAAATACACTATGCTTTGGCTTAAATTGGATTTAGCAGATGAGAAGATGCAAGAAGAAAAGGTAAGAGATAGTGACTATCAACCATTTTTAGGCTGTGGCTAATATGACTAAGGTCCAAACTCTTGAGTTAGGATTGCCACCCAAAATTATGTCTCCACATACCAAATTCACTGCTGTTATAAATTACCTCATGTAAATACAGAAGGGTTCTCCACTGTATTCATTATGAATCCATAACTAACAAAAGAAAGGTTGTTGTAGAACCACTCTTTATATTTGTAAATATAGAATTTAATACAACTTAGTGTGACTGCTTCTTTAACTACGTACAGAGAACCTACATTACCAAAGAGTACTGAAACATATTATGCTATTTTCATAATGTTAATGACACAAATTTGCTGTTTGGACGTCATTTCTGTGCCCACTATCATGCAACGAGCTCAGCATTACAACTAGTGGATCCTGAGATGGGTGTTGGAGCAGGGGCATCAAGGGGTGAAAGAGACCTCAGACAGCTGTCTGCTTGAGAAGAAACAGACTTCTTGGGAGACAGCTTCAGTGATCAGATGTTTTATTTGGGAGAAACAATGGCAACTTAAACTTTTGAGGAGTGGATAGGGGCTTTGCGGTTGAGTGTACATCATTGGCCAGGACTTGGGTGCTATGATGCCTCATTTGCATGAGGAGGTATTCCAGGTGCTGTTGTGCATGACCTAACAAGGAAAGGAGGTTTAACCTGGCCATATGGCTATGTGACCTCCCCGGGGGCACAAAGGGGTAGACCCAGGGCTACATGAGCCAGGACATGCAGGCCCAGGACAGGGAAGGAGTGTTTCTCCTCCTGCCTTTCTTAGGATGAGATTTCTGGGTTTGGACATGCCTCAACCCCACTCTTACTCAGCACCCCCACATTCCATAGCTCCCCAGCCTCTAAGTTAACAGGAAATATATTGGAATTCAGGCATTGTTGGCCCCTTCAAAAATCACTTTAAATTTACATAAATTATTAGTAGAGCTGAATGTTGGCCTTACTCTGCAGACCATTTCATTACTTTCACTAGCATTTGCTGAGTTGAAGAGTTTCATAAACACAGTTTAACAAGAAAGGCATAGCACACAGCTTAATCTTTTCTTCTTTTCTCTATGAAATCTATGTTATCTTTAAATATAGACATACTCATCAAGGATCATCTGTATTATTTTGTAAACATATGACTCTCTGGTAAGTAATCCATGAATCATGGAGGTTTTTAAATAATAAATTGGTTCATTAGTTTTAAATATTGCCATAGATATAGTAACATGTATTAAATGTCTTCACAATCATAAATAGATTTCATATATGCATTTTTTGTCAAATGTAAAAATAAAGAGCCTCTTGGAATAGTTAGAGTCCACATAGTATTAAAAGCAGGCTGAGTAGCATACTTTATTAGAACCCAAGAGAAAAAAAATCATTTTAGAGGCAGGTTGACATGGAGAACCTACCACCAGAGAAAAGTAAATCTGGACAACTTACCACAAGGTGAAATGGAATTTATTTGAGCACCATTCATTTTATAGAAACCATCAACGCTACCCAGAATTAGTGGATATAGTTTCTTTTTGCAAATCAGATTTAAATGAACAGATCATATGCTCATTAGTGATTTAAATTTGTGAGAATAATTGAAGATTAAATTACTAGAAAGAATCTCCAATTTTGTTTATGAAGTAGATGTACCATTGATTCTTATATTTACTATTAATTTATTTCTGGACACTTATCAGTCTTTCAATACTGTGAATGATTAAGTATAAATATCTAAGAATTAACTATACAATGTTATGTAGTATGTTAAAATAGCTACTGTTGTACAAAATCAGCACACTAAGAATTCTATCTTCCTCAGGGTATGAAAAACAGAAATGGAAAAACATATCTTCTTAATAAACTTAGGAATAGCAGAAAAATAAATTACAACTCTCTGTCTTCTCCTCCACTATATCTACACAAAGTCTTTCATTTTATGGAGCTCTAAGTTTAATTTATATTGCCAACAGGAAGGGGACTGCCTCTGACATGAACTGTGCTGGCCCTAATTTGATCACTTGCCCTGGAGGGGGCCAGGCAGGCACACAAAGGAAGGGAAGCAGGCTATTCAGATGAGACCTGATAGGCTGTCATCATATAATGGGAAAGGAGGTCCTATCCTGTCAGAGGCTAGAGAAGGTGAATAGGACAAAGAGGGAGTGAGGTTGTGAATGGGAAGATAGAAGGGAGGAGATAAAAATCTGGATGTAATCTGAATAAATGGTAATAAATTAAAGTAAACAAGGAATGTATATTGATCTGAAAACATTGTTGCAAAGACATAATTGTAGTGCAATTTGTGTAAATTAATACAATAACACTGGATGTTACAGTGGCTGGTACTGCTAATGATGTTGATAATATATTTATTATAATAATGTTATAGTGTTATCATGAGATTACAGTATATTTGTAACATAAAAGTGATTATTTTACTTTTCTTTTATTATTAAATCAACCTGCTCAACTTAATGGACAACTTAAAGGTTGCAAAGTGCAATAAGAAACTGTGAGTGCCACTATTTTTCATTATCATAAAATATTAATATTTACATTGCAAAATATCTTGCTTTAATTTCCCATTGACCTTTATTGGGAACTTTCAGTAAACATATGTAATTTTACAGTCGAAATTTAATCAATTGTGACCTTAATCGTTAGCTAAGTAAAAAGAAATTAAATCATTTTTGGAAATTGGATTTGTGAAACTCATACAGGAAATCATCATGGGAAAGAGAGTTGAAAAAATATGAAGTAATAATATCCTAACACATATACAGGAAATAACTGAGTATGACCTATTATTCCCACATTGATCATATATAACACAACACACAGTGGTTTGAGTTTAAAACTTATAGAGTCCAGTTTTTATACTAGTGGAAGAATGTCAAATACCTTAATGCTTTTGAAATTATGTAGTTTTAATTTTTAATTAAATCCAGAATTATTTTTAAAATGTATTTCCCTTATCTATATACCATTTCTAAGCAAGATAGTAGTTGTTCATTTACTGTAACTGTACCACAGACTTGATGTTAATTGTGCCCTTTTAGTCACATGGGAACCATGGGCTTCATTTTCCGATGGGGGGTGGGTGGGCTGGAATTCATTGCTCATGAGGTGTTACTTCCCCCTTTGAGATTGTTAACATCTATCATTTTGGCAGGATCCAAATGAGCTAAAAGAACAATATTTCAGGTCATTACATCTTCCTTTCAAATTGAAATGTCGTCCTACTTCACTTCTTATCAGATCACTACTACTTTATGTATCCAGTTAAAAGCCGACACCAAGTGCAAGAAATATACTGCATACTGTTTCTGTCTTCACCCTTCAGGAAAGCTATAATTTGCACAACAAGTGCCACTATAAATTCTAGCATCTAATCTCATTGAGTAGCTGAATGTATCGAGTGAAAATTGATTGCAACTATTTTTCTAGGGAATTCAATCTCAATATTGAAGAGCATTTCTGGTAAGCCAGACAATTGCAATATATTTAGTCTCCAAAGTTCATGGAACAGAGAGAAGTTTTTGATGTATGAATTTTATCCTTAGGAGATGTTTTTTAACCTACCAAACTATCATGCATTAGCTTTTCAGACACAGCCAATTATTACGAGTGCAAAAGAAGGAATTTTAAATAAAAGCATTCATCAATATTCACTATGATATTTGGTATTTAATGATGGCATATTTCTCCCTGGATGTTCTTAAGAAATCAAGTAATGTCTTTTTGAATCTAGTACCAAGATTTTCTGTTTCCTAAAAGAAATGACTTCAACTTACTTTTAGCTTTTTTAAATGTCATGATTATGGCATTTCAAAGAGATTGCATCTACAAAATAAATGTGGAAGAACGAATATCATCATGATAAATAATAAATAATATGTATAAGATTTCTGACAGTATTCATAATTTTTATGAAGTACACATAAATTTATCAAAACCTAACATCACATAAAGCCCAATAAAAAATACCAAGAAGAAATTAGGAACTTTTGAGACAGGATTTTTTTATCTCTTGGATATTTTTTATTTGATGGCACAGGCTCTCATGTGCTTCAAGCTGGCTAGAGCTCACTGTGTAACTGCATATCCAAGCCTGACCTGAAACTTGTCATTCTTCCTCCATCCGTCTTCCACGTGCTGGGGTAAATACATGTTGTGCCGTGACACTAAGAAGAGTGAACAAAACCTGAGAAAGACAGAAAATAAAAAAAGAAATAATAAACATAGAATCAAATGGATAATTCTTCCATCTTTTTACTTTATCTTTTCTCTATATGATGGATTTTTTTGTCTAATTAGGACAAAATTTACATGTTTTTAATTAAGACCTTCTACTAGAAAATAAAACTAATGTCATCAAAGTACTAAAGCTGTGGCATTTTATGATAATGTTAAACATTGCATCATTAATTTTCATTTTTTTATTTAATTAATTTATTCAGATTACAACTCAATTGTTATCACATCACTTGTATCCTCCTGTTCCTCCCTTCCTCCCTCTTTCACCCTATTCCCCTCCCCTAGGTCTATGACCAAGGGGGACCTCCTGCCCCCTATATGGTCATAGGCTATCAAGTCTCATCTTGCCAGAGTCAGTCCCCACTCTCCACACAACTGTGGAGCATGTCCTGTCCATTGGCTAGATCAGAGAAGGGATTTGATGTTTACTACTTGTATTGTCCTTGGTTAGTATAATAGTTTGAGCAGACCCCACCCTCCTGGCCCTGATCCACCTGTCATAATGTTCCTCCTGTAGGTTTCTAGGACCCTCTGGATCCTTCTATTTCCGCTTCTCCTATATTTCTCTTACCTAGAGCCCCAGGTGGATGTATTCACATCTATCCCAATCTCCTGTTAAGATTTTCATGGGACATGCCTTTTAGAAGATTTTAATTAATTCATTTTTCTAAATTTTTTGAGAACTAGTTGCAACGTATTTTCTCTTTTAATGATAGTCATTCCTCTCCCTCAGTATTTCCCTAAACCAATCTACTTCTTCACATCTCCAACTTTGTGTCTTTTTTTCTCCAAACAAGGCCAAAGTGTGGTGCCCAAACTTTCTTGATGTGTGCGCTCTCCCCTCTGGAACATGTGCACATTATGAGGGGACATACTTGTCTATTAAACTGATTCTCTCTCCTGGTAGTTAAGACTTACGAAAGCCACATGGCAAGGCATGGGACTGTATTGCTGGACTCTTGATGATCATAATTAATATCACTTGGATTTGCATTAAGTCTTGTGCTGTGGTGCTTGAGACAATTTTTTTTGGAGTCATCCACCTCCTCTCACACTCCATCTCTTTCATAAAAATCTCTGCACCTTGAAAGCAAGGCATAAAATACACATGTTTCCTTTATGGCTGAGCATTCTGAAGACTCTTATTCTATTTAATTATGCTTTTTTGTGGGTTAATCCCCATCTACTGCAACTAAGACATTCTACGATGAAAATTAAAAGTTGCATCAATTTTTGTGTATAACAAGTCATTGGTAACTATTTAAGACTATATCTATTTAGTGGATAACAGTAGTTGATCATCTTCTTGGGTTTATGAACTTCCTTGACATAGACTATTGGCCAAATAAAGGTGCCAGGTATAGGCTTCATCTGGTGGGGCAGCAGTCATCCTTTATTTCTGCTTTTACAATTTTTCTTCCGTCTCTTCTATGAAGATCCCTGAGCCTAAGCACGGGTAGCATGAGGACCCTACAGTCTCTTAATTTCTATATGTAAACTGACTAGTTGACTGTCTGTGTCTCCTAGAAGGAGATTTTCTGATGAGGGTTGAGAGATGTGCTATGGTATATCTGCTATGGGTATAGAAGCAAGTCATTAAGAGTCAGTATTGCATTATACTTGTTTACTGGAATGTAGCATTAGGTTCTCCCCTACAGTTTATCATGCATATAATCATGTTATTGGCTCTGATAATAGTGCCAGGTATGGGGTTCATCTCATGGAACAGACCTCAGATCCAATAAGAAAGTGACTGGTTACTCCCATAACAGCAAAGCTGCTATTACACCAACAGGAATATCATATCATGTCAACCGCTATCGTAGTTTAAATTAGATTTGGAAGGATGATTAGCATGCCTAACTCCTTCTGACACTATGAAAGATAAGCAGTAGTGATAAAGCATCCATTCAAGTACCAGCTTGATATATCCACGTTTTCTGAATCCAGTTTGTAGTGTGTTCAGTAACATGGACTGACAGTCAAGATTGTAAGGTACCCAATTGTACTGACAATGTCCTGTAATGATTCAACATCTATGGGATTCCGTTAAGCAAATAAAGATAAGCCATTCCTGGTACTGGGGTTTTTATCTGCTAGCATGTGGTTTTTTGGAGGTATTGCACCCTTCTTTTGCTAAAGACAGCTTTATGAAATATATGTACATGTGTTTATTTAGGAAGTCTCTCATGTAGTAGATTCCTCTGTAACTTTTCAAAAAGTCAGCAGTATTTGTCAAGTCTCCTGATTTTCCTTTCCTCACTCTTTCCTCTCATTCTGTTTAAAACTCCGTGTTTCATTATTCTCCTTTAACCTTGTGAGTTACTGTGTTCTGTCTCTCCCCTATAGATAGACCCTTTCCCCATATCTTCTTACTGTTTTTCTGACCTCTAAATATGTCGCTATTTCAACTGCAACACATATATCTGAAGTTAAGAGATACACTCACAAGAGAGAAAAATATGGTACTAATGTTTATCTTTCTGGGTCTGGGTTAGTTCATTCAGAATGATTGTATGTAGCTCTATTAGTTTACCTACTAATTTTGTAAATTTGTGTACACTTTCCTTCCTCCCTCCCACTCTCCCTCCCTCTTTACCTCCCTCCCTTCCTTCCTTCCTTCCTTTCTTCCTTTCATGAATTCTTTCTTTTTTGATAAAGGGTTTAATCTATTATGTAGCTATGGCTCTCCTGGAACTGACTATCGCTGGTCTCAAACTTACAGAAATATAAGACCTCTGCCTCCTAAGTGCTTGAATTAAGGGTGTGTGCCACTTTTATTTTTTTCTGAACAATATTTCATTGTGTAAATGTACCACATTTCATTGTTCATTTATTGGTTGACATTTAGGCTGCTTCCATTCCCTTCCTATTCTGAATATAGTAGTGAAGATCATGGAACTGCACTTCCTTGTGTTATTATACTCCGTGTGTGTCTCTGTCTATTTGTATTTCTTTATCTCTCTGTGTCTGTCTCTGTCTGTCTGTCTGTCTGTCTGTCTGTCTGTGTGTGTCTCTCTCTCTCTGTCTGTCTGTCTCTCTGTCTCTGTCTCTGTCTCTCAGTGTGTGTGTACGTATGTGTGTGTGTGTGTGTGTGTGTGTGTGTGTGTGTCTGTGTGTCTGTGTCTGTGTCTGTGTCTTTCTTGGTATGTGAGTATACCTACAAGCAAAAGCAAGAGGCATCGGATAGCCAGTGTTTATAAGATGCCACTGTGGAAACAGGAACTGAACTGCTATCTACTCTTAATTAGAGTAATTTTTCCAACCCTGAAAAATGCATCTTTTAAAGAGAGAAACAAGAGCACATGTGTGCAAATTAGACTAAATGAAAGGATGGGTAAACTTAAATGTTATGTGGATGTTCTACAAAAATTTATCATCTACTTCTGAGCATAACTAACATTTATGGATTCCACCATAACTTGTGTTTTTGCTGACTTTAACAGTGCTAAGCTTATGAATAATTTAGCATTGTCATTTCTAGAACATGCTATCAGAAATGCATCCATTCTCTAAAAGACACACATACACATCGGCTGTGGGAAAAGCTCAGTCAGTGAGTGTCTGTAGCATATAGTAATGAGGAACTGAGTTCAATCACTACACATGGCTAACAAGTTAAAAATAACATTTGCTTGCAATATCATCATTGAGGTTACAGAGTGCGGAAGATATTTAGGACTTGCTGACCAGACATCATAGCCTAATCAAAATTTCGTGGCCTTGAGACACTATGTCTCAATTAAAAAAAGGTGGGTAGATAGCTTTCAAAAAAGGATATCCAATGCTTTTCTCTGGTATTACATGTGTGCAAAAATATGCAATACACACACATTAACATAAGAACATGCTTCTCCACATTAACATGAACATACATATATGTATACACACACATACACACAAAAGCCATGTACATGTAAGTATACTATCACAACTAAGCATTACTGCTTAATGATGCAAAATGTATGTAAGTGATGATATATTTATATAGCTCATAAGCTGACATTATGTCCAAAACATGACAGAACTTCCATATAATTGGCAATAAGACAGGAAACTGTCAAGATAGTCTAATACATAATATTCATATTTTTAATAGCTTAAATATAGGCAAAACAAACAAACAAACAAGCAAAAACGCCTTAGAAATCGCATGATTGGGTGAGAGTGAGTACATGGGACGTTTTTAAATGGTTTTGATTCTCTTTATCTTGTTTTTCCTATTTACTTTTCTTAAATTCATCTTTACAATGTAACAAGTAAGTAAATTATGTACATACAGAATATTGCTTATGTCTTACCTTGTAGTTAATGAGATATGAATTTTTAATTATGTAAAATATTCTCTGCTAAAATTTTAGAAAACTGTTATGGATCTGACAATTTGAGGAGCATGGATATGAAGTGTTACAGATAATAAAAATATCACCAATGTTTAG